>RJVU01036174.1:585429-596200 GCA_003731715.1 Anabarilius grahami | reverse complement strand
CGTTCCTAATGCCTACCTCAATAAACCAATGTTAACCTGCTGGAGCTCAGACTGCTGGAACAGGTGCCTTATTGCTGTCTGCTCACTCAATACAGCGCAGTGAAGCCATAACTACTTAGCCGACCACAAGTGCACACAAACAGTCCCGCAAAGAATTCAATCACACAGAGGACACACGAACTCGTGCATATTATTTGCTGCTCTATCTCTTCCTGCTGCCGGGCTCATCTGATATGATGCATGACTGAACACACTCAATGTTGGGTGGGTCATGAGCACTGAATCAACAGGTGGCCATTCAACAAGACTGTCATTAATACAGTAAATAAGCCCCGATGTGATTTATGCCAACTATGTTAGAGTTAAGTGAACTGCATTTGTCGTTATTTGCATTCTCAATCTCTCCATCTCTTACGCACATAAGTTTTAAACCATTCCCTCGCATAGATAACTTTGTTGGTGGATGAATTCCCCAGTGACAAGGTCATTCACCTCCAATGAACATCTAGAACATCCCTTTTGCTGGTCTTGTGTTAACTGAGCCTTGAGCATATCTAATTGAACAGGAGGTATATTGTTGTGTTCCAAATCAGAGCATTGGAATGTTGTTATAAAGGCCCTTGGTGCCCAGAAAGTATTTATTCATTCAAGTGAATTTGTGCACTGCTTTATGTTGTCTGATCACATGATTGCCCAGCTATCAGTGGCGGCTCATTTCCCTGCCGGTCTCGACTCTTTGGTCTGTTGGGGTGTGTCAGTGAAATGATAAATGAGGTTTATGGTACCAAGCACAAGAATTCAAATTGCAGTAATCTACAGGAATGTTGCATCAGATTATCAGTTAGACTATTTGCTCTAACTGTACTGTATTGTGAAATATAAATGCATGGTTCTGAGTCTCAATTCTGATTGGATAAGCCATATTTAAAGTTGTTAAATGACTATAAATGGGTCAATGATGTGACAGGTCATTTTTTTTGTCCAAAGGCCTTAATAATAATAAGAAAACAGAGATATGACATACAAAGTATGTAAGGTAGTATAACTAGATTTTATTGAATCCAGAAGGTTTAATTGTATTTTGCTACATATAAAGGTATTTTAAAGATTTTGAAGTGTCAAAAGATCATTCGGTTTAACCGTCCAAAGGCCAATACAGCCATTTCATTTGTGATTAAAATTTAATGGTATTAATTTTAATGGTATTAAAATTATGTGTAGAAGTCGTTGGTCTGTTATAAGAAAGAATGTCCGGAAAAATTTATTTCATTGTCATTCGGAGTAACCAATATAAAGGGACAATTTTGAATCAAGTCATGTGGTTAATATAATGTGACAGGATGTGACATTATTCAGACACCTGCAAAGGACCACATGGTCATAAAGCAAATTAACTAACTCTCTCTTAACTATTTGAAAAATTCATGTTTTCACTTGCTCATTCTACGCATGTCCCGAAACATCAGGTCATTTGGTACAAACGCTATAAAACATGGAAAATGTTGTAATATTTTAAAAACTTGTACTAAATATAAAATGTTTGATTGTCCTTTTGCTAGCTAGCTAGATATCAGCCTGTTTGAAAATATCGTCATTCTGTATAACCAAAAGTGTCATCCGGTAAAACCATTTTGGTTAAACCAAATGACTTTTTTGGTGACAAATTTTGTCCATCTTGTAAAAAATGACAAAAGCAGTGTTAATTGATTATAAAAACCACATAATCTCTTGTTGTCACTTAATAAAACTTCAAAATTAATTATATCTCCATTGAGTTTTTTTACACTTTTAAAAACCTTTTTCGTCAATGACCCATATGTAAATGCACTTTATACATTTTAAAGGGACAGTTCATCCAAAAACTAAAATTCTGTCATCATTTACTCACGCTCATGTTTTTACAAACCTGTATTCTTTCTTCCCCTCTGGAACACACACACACAAAAAATATATTTTGAAGATTGTTGGTAACCAAACCATTTTAGTAACCGTTGATTTGACAGAATTTTCATTTTTGGGTAAACACTTTAATTAGCCAGGTTGCTACTTTGATGGTAACTGCAAACAGCCTGCTGGATAGTTATGCTTTTGACACAATGATTCCTAAAAATCACTAAAATTACAACAATATAACAATAAAAACATAATAACAGTTATTAGTTATGAAAAGTTGTTTTTACAAGTCATCTTGATTTAAAGGTATGAGTGAGTGTAAGTAAAACACTGGATAATTATGCAAACAATACATTAAATAAGGTATTTTATCAGTGAACACGGCAACTCTTTATTGAACATTGTTCTGTTTCATATAGTGCTGTCGCCACCATTTTATAAAAAAAATAAGCCACTTGAATTTGTGCGTTCAGTAATTTTTTTCTCCCCTTGTTTAACCAAGTTTTAGGCACTCCGCTTTGTATTAAATCACTGTAATGCACAACTTCTCATGGCTTATTGCTTTAATTTAACCTGCTTTGCTCAATGTGCTATTTATAATAATTTCATTTTCATGATTACACAGTTGTGACTCTCTCTATACCTATGAAAATAAACATTTGATCCATGAAGAAGTTGTGATACGAAGGAAAAAGTGGTGAAGACCCCATCAGCCCCCTTCATCCGAATCAACAGGACGGACTGCATTTCAGAGATGCTGAAGCATTGGAAAATTGGTCAGTGGAGTGGAATTTCTCTTTATGTCTCTTTCTACCGACCACACAGTCTTGCAGTAATTTTAGGGTTAGGGCCGCAGTGGCATCTCCTCTATTCCCATCATTATCTCCATCTGTGACCACATACGGTATAGAGTCTACATTGCAGCTCAACTAAGATGCTGAAACTACATTTAAAGTGTTGGCCGTATGTGCGCTATAGATACTAGTGACGACTCTCACGCCAATTCAACCAAACAAACCTAGACTAATCGTTGATCTCTCTATCCAATCCTGCCTGTCGTTAAGGGCAAAAGTGACCACACCTAACGTTTAGTGCTCTTAGTTGTCCTCATTCAAGTCCTCTGTTTTATGATTACGTATGTTATCGCTAAAGTCGAATCATAAACTTTCTGTGGTGATGGTTCCCAAGCAAAACCCCTGTTTAGCCCCTTCATGTGGCTCAGCTGTGTGTGGTCTTTGCTCTGAGCATCTTTCAGAATTGTGTCCCGCATAGTCTGTGATCTTGCAGTAAAATGAACTCTGACCATGATCGAAGTAAATATTCTACCAAGCACTCTGTGTTGCAATAACAAATCATCTTTTTGAACTTTTGACCTGGTAGGCGAATTTACCAGTTAATGACTCTTATCATGTGATTACACACAATGTGTCAATACCGATTCAATCGTTACATAACAAACTGAAAGCCATATAAAATTCACACTCTATTCATTGTCAGTTTCAATGCTAAAATGGAATATTCATTGAGAATTTCCCTTTGTGATTTATGTACTATTATAGTTTTACTCTATTAAAGTTTAGTTCTATTAAAGGGTTAGTTCAACCAAAAATGAAAATTCTGTCATTAATTACTCACCCTCATGTCGTTCCACACCCGTAAGTCCTTCGTTCATCTTCGGAACACAAATTAAGATGTTTTTGATAAAATCCGATGGCTCAGTGAGGCCTCCATAGACAGTAAGATAATTTACACTTTCAGATGCCCAGAAAGCTACTAAAGACATATTTAAAACAGTTCATGTGACTCAACCTTAATGTTATGAAGCGACGAGAATACTGTTTGTGCACCAAAAAACAATACGACTTTATTCAACAGTATCTAGTGATGGGCGATTTCAAAACGCTGCTTCATGAAGCTTCAAAGCTTTACAAATCTTTTGTTTCGAATCTGTGGTTAGTTTAGTTTAGTTTTTAGTTATTTTAGTACTTCAAGTTAAACTGAACAAATATTTGAAATGTTGCCTTTGCAACTAGCTAAAACAAGTTTTTTTTTTATATTTAATATCAGTTAACATTTATTTTATTTCAAGTAAAATAGTTATTGTTTTAGTTTTACTTTTAATTAATGATTACAATGCTGGTTCCTGGTATATAGACAACAACATTCCAGACTTTAAAGGTATAGTTCTCCCAAAAATAAAGATTCTTTTGTCATTTACATGTTTTTTGTTCACAAAATGAACTTCTTTTGTTTTCTTCAGAAGAAAGAAAGTCCTACAGGTTTGGTGGAACGACATGAGGGTGGGTAAATTATGTCAGAATTTTCTTTAATGGGTGAGCTATCCCTTTAAGAGCAGGAAGTCTCAGTGTTACCACAGAGGTGATTCACTGAGATATACATTAGCTCACACATGCGTCTTTGAGCAACACTTGCTGCTGTATGTTGATGGGCTAGGAACAATGGACCTGCTGTTTGCTTCTCTGCTGTTGAGTGGACTACCACCTGTCCTTCAACAGCACTCCCTTCACAACTTCCCCCACAGTTTCAAACAACCCTTTTCTCCATCCATTCATGACTGCTAAGTTTCAAGATTTATGATGTTATTGCCACCTTGATGGAATTCTTTAATTAATCATAACTAACATTTATTTTTCCTTGCAGGAATAACATTTATATGCTTTTGAAACCTAAATGTCCCCAAAACTTGGGCCAAAGTCAGCGTCTGTCTGAATCACATCTGAATATAACAAAAGGGGAAATGAAACTTAGGGAGAGCTAGTCAGCTAAATATAAAAGCCCGATAATATTGAGTAACCAACGAATTAAAAAACACATGATTTGGGCAGATCTTGCTTTACCTAGTAACAGAAGGGTTTGACATATGAAGAGCCAATCATATTGTAGAATGCTGTGCCATGCTCCTATCCTATATAAACAGTTGTATTCTTTTTGCTGGTGGGATTCTCTGTGATAGATTCGAGGTCCTCCAGCTGTGATTAAAGCATATTCTAAGGCATAGTCTGGAGTCTGCCTGGTTTATTGCTGCGCAGAAAGTTAGGGAACACTAGAAACCTTATTCCCAAGTGATAGTGTTTAAAAGGGTCAAGACGTTGGCCGACTCAGCCGACATCGATTAGGAGACTCGCTAGAGTATATATTATTTAAGCGTCGATTAGGAGATGACCCAGGTAAACTTAAGTCAGGTGCGTAGGGGAAAATCTACCACAATTTGGCGAGCCAGCTTCAGGAGTCCTCGGAATCTCCCTCTGTCGGTGGACAGAGATGGAAAGTCTACCGTAACTAGTAACTAGTTGTACCAGTAACTAGTAGCCTGACTTCGTCATACTCATATTCTAGGCAGAATGTGAGTCTGATACTGCTCCATTGCACTTGAATTATGGGGGCGTGTCTTAACCGAACCAGTAAAAAAAAAAACTCTGCACTCAATTGGATAGACCTACAACCAATCAGAGCAACGCAGTAAGTGACGTATGTTGAGCGACGCATAGTTGTCAACAGAGTTCAACTGCACGCACGCACGCTGGAACTGGAAGAAGTAGAAAAGTAATGAGTGTAAACGATCTTTGTTCGTCTTTTTAAATTAATGCGCTGTCGATTTCTTTTATTACAGACGTGATAGCGGAATCTAAACATCTTACTTCTCCAGCTGCAGTCATCGTTGGTGAAAACCAATTCAACCCAAGCGCTCTTTGATGACGTGGGTGGTTACGTAACCGCAGATAGCCTGTCCATCATCGATTAAAGCCCGCCCTGGCAATTTGATTGGCTCGGCCTTCTGGGAGCCGAGCATAATTACTCCACAATGGATCGAGTCCAGACCGAACTTCCCGTCCAAAAAATGTTGTGGGCGGGGTTCGGGCTGGCACCCAGGCTAAGTAACTAGTGTACTAGTGTACATTTTATAATTTGAAATTGCTCTTATGTAAGAACATAAACTGTATCACAAGGAATATAAAAAAGAATACTTAATTAGTTCACATAAAGGCCCTGAAGATGTAATTAAAATAATTGATTTCAAAGTGATTACAGTGTATGAATAATGTTTGTGCAAAAGTAACTAGTTCTGCTTTTTTAGTGCAACTTTTCATTCTCAAATCAAGTTCATATGAATGTGTGAAAAAAGGGTGTGAGGTGAGAATAGCAGTGTGGGGGAAGTTAAGGAGATGGCATTGTTAACCAAAAAAATCTCTGAAATGTTGGGAGCAGCCCCTGGTGTGAAAGACTTTGTGGGAATGGTGTCGTCAGAGGTGTGGAAAGCTAAACTTTTGACAAGAGCGGTGCAATGACAGCAGCAATGAACTCCAAAATTAGGGGTTGCACAGTATTCTGAGCATTTTTGTCTTAGAGAAATACTTTGAGACTGAAAAAAAAATGTTATTTAAGAGTTTAATTAGTTCTGAAAATAATATGTAACTTATGCCATCTGTTGTTTTTTATCTAAATGAACAGAAAGTGGGGTGACCGTCGTAAAATGCTCTCTGTCAAGTAAATCCTTTCACTTGTGCACTTTTTGTCGGTGACTCCACTGTGTGGCTGTCAGTGGAGCAGCTAAGTAGGGGTCTCAAGCACAGGGAGCTTGACTCCAAAATTCCTAAGAGTTGCCATGGGACACTTTTGTCAGGATTTAAGTCCTGTACTCAAGCTCTTACCAGTTCTGCTTACAGTTGATACATTTTTAATCTTTTATTTTCCTGTTTTTTTTTTTAGCAGTACACATTAATGTAAAAATAAATGTTACTCATTTAAAAATATTAGCCTATACAATCATTTGAATATCGGTTCAAAAGTTAATGTGAGCAATTATGACATTTGTTGTATGATTTTAATTGTTAGGTAACCTACAGCTGAGAAGATCAAGATCTTTGACATGTCACAGGACAAAATCCGCATTTAAGGAGGAGATTTAGTCATTTGATGTCTTAAAAGTAAAAAATTGTGTCCACTATAAACTTTACAGGTAAGTTACTCGTTAAAAAGAAAGGTCAGGGGCGGGGTCCCAGGACAGAACTCATACATGTCAATGCCTGTGACCACCCCTCCTTGCTATAAAGACGTCGATCACATTCCAGCGGGCGGGGTTCACGAGTCTCCGCGTTTCTCAATGAGTCTGTCGAGAGCGCAACTGGAACAGCAACTGGATTGAGCGTGGAGCAGCCAACATCACTGTCCACTCAGAAGGCAAAATGGATTACAGGCGGATTAAGCGAATTTTATTTGTCACTGTATTTATGAACTTTGTATTTATTTCTCTTCAGAAAAAGGAAGGTACGGGAAATTTGCTCTCTGAGACTTTCTTAAACTTCTTAGCTACTCATGTTCACAAAAGGTTCTATCCTGTGCCGTGTATTTAACGTTAAAATGACTGGGAAAAACTGCAACAACGCAAGTGGTCGGCGTAATGCTAAATCAACCTGTGCGAGAAAAAAAGATACTTTAAATGTTAACAAGACTGGCTTCGTCGATGCAAAATTGTGCTTTCCACCCTTGTAAATTTAAATACTTTTTGATGTTGAAAATGTAAAGCATTTTAGTAGGGTATTTTAGACTTTATAAGTGGCATTTAATGTATCATACATGAACGCAAGTAAATCAGTCTAGTTTTGAAGTAAATAAGCGAAGAGCCTTAGCGACGAGAAATAATTACGACTTTGCAAACACGGAACATTTTTATTATGAAATGTTATCCTATTATTGTCATTATGAACTGAAATGTGTTTTATTTGCAGCAGTAGCAGCTAACATTATAACATTATTTCCTCGTTTGTTTCTTGTAGGAAACTGGGGTGCTTATATGCGTTTAGGCTACTTTATTGTTGCTTTATGCGTTACTGTTGCTGTCTATCCAAACAAAATTTTTTAATATATAATATTTTTTCTTTATTATCACAGAGGTGCTGTTGGATATGATGGCATCGGGAGCAGAGTTGGGTTGGTTGACATCGCCTGTTGATATTGGGGTGAGTTTATTCCTCGTGTACAGTACGAGCCTTCAGATATGTTGGCAGCATTTCGTTTCGTTTGTTTCACCAGATTTTAAAATGAAAGGTTTTTATTATTTGTTTATTATCGTTATTGCTTAAGGATAATTCAGACTTTACCCTCAAAAACATTCCTGAAGGATTAATACTTCTGTGCCTGCTGAACACTTGTAGTCTCGTGCGATTTTAAAGCCCTGTGTTAGGGACTGTAAAACTGAGGGTGTAATTAACTTTTAAAGGTTGGCGCATATGGTGCTTTTTGTGACGTGAACTGAAGCTATAATGTTAACTAGAATTTAGAAGCGTAATTGGTTTTAAAATCAAAAGGATGTGTTTTAGAACATTGTAGCCTAGCTGGTAGACCAATTTGGACTAGCAACAAACGCAACTGGTTATAGGGTAGTCAAGCTGGGTATTGAATGATAGCTGGTTGACAATACCAGCTAGTGTAACCTTGTTCCAAAAGTGCTACTGGGTTTTCCAGCAGGGAATGATTTGAGATGGCAAGTACAGACTTGATAAGTCTTCCTTCCATCAATAGCCAGTCTAAAACTGGAGGTTTTCATCTTAAAATGTAGAAAAAACAAATGCATACAAAGTAATTAAATGCAAAGCATTGTTTCCTTCGGACTGTCATGGAAAAAGCTGAGAAATGAAGAACGTGAACAAGGTGTCAGCATGTTCAATTTTATAGAAAGTTAATTGCACTCTTAAGGAGCTGCTGTTTATTTAAGAGTTTAATGCCTTTCAAGCATATGAAATGCTTTAAACCACAAAGTTCCTTTTATTTGGAAGCATTCGTTGCAGAGACAGTTTTACTGCCATGCCACACACTACGAAAACAATGCACCTCTCCTGTAATTAATACCATGGTGACACATGAAATAAGAGCTAAAACACACATGTACGCTGCATGTGAACAGATATGTTACAGCATATTACATCAGTCATGCAGAAAGACTGCCGCATTGTTCTTTGCCAGAAGTTGGTGGGTAATTGACCAGCATCCTCACTACTACTTAAAATTCCATGGTCAGGACATTTCATGTTATTTTTGTCCTCAGCCTTCGCTGGCATCTTTTCTTTGAATTTTTTTCCACAATCTTGGTTTTGACTTTATTGCTAACATACATTTTTTTTTATTATTTCACGTTGCAGTGGGAGATTGGCCAGCGGGCTGTGAACGGCTCTCTGTTGTATAACTATTATATATGTAACGTGGAGGAACGAGAACAAGACAACTGGCTTCGCACTACGTTCATCCAGCGCAACCCCACTGCTTCTAGGGTCTTCGTGGAGCTGCGATTCGTAGTTCGTGACTGCAACTCTTTCAATGCAGACTCACTTATCTGCAAGGAGACTTTTAACTTGTACGCCTCTGAGGCTGACGCAGACATCGGCACTGCTTTCCGCAAAGGACTGTTCCGCAAGGTGGCCACCATTGCTCCAGATGAAATATCCAGCCTCGGGGAGATGAAGATGAACATCGAGACAAAAGTAGTGGATAATCTTTCTCGCAAGGGCTTCTACCTGGCCTTCCAGGACATTGGGGCCTGCGTAGCCATCTACTCTGTCAGGGTTTACTATAAAACATGTCCAGCCACAGTAAAGAGCTTGGCAGCATTCCCTGAGACAGTGGCAGGGGGAGAGAACCAAGCCCTGCGGGAGGTGGCTGGAAGTTGTGTCGAAAATGCTGTAAGCGAGGACCAACCTCGCATTTATTGTACCACGGATGGAGAATGGGTGGTACCTGTGAGCCAATGCCAGTGCAGACCCGGGTTCGAAGCCATGAACGATGCTTGCCAAGGTAAGACATAAGTTTCTTTGTTTGATTTCTACAGATCGAAGCCAGCACCAGCTGTTGTCAGTTAAGATTTCTGGTTTGGGTAGGGAATTTGAATATTGACTAAACTTCCACATGAATAGTGATTAACATTTCATTCATAGTACCTCATTATATGAATTACTCTATTATTTTATAAAAATGTTTTGTATTATTGTGGATATATATTAAAAAAGACTGGTATATAATGTAAGTAATATTATAAGAAGTCAGTTTTTTTTCACATTTTAAGTTGCCCGCCAGCATCTTTACCATACATGCTTGCAATACTTTTTTAGAAAAACACTTTTTCGCATTTTAAGTTACTCATCAGCTTTTTGTTCATGCTGTGACTCTTAAACTTTCAAGTGCTTTGAAACCTGTTTGCTCTTTGTCACTTTGCGTTTGACTCCCATAACCCCCAGCATTCTTTGAAACACAAGTTCAGACGTCAACAATTATTGCAAATCTATTGTGCTTTAGGCAGAACCTTTCAATGACAGATTTAAATCTGGCTTTGAGGATGTGACAGTTTCTCTTGGTATTAGGCATGTCACCTGTTTTTTTTTTTTCTCCTTGTGTTTCTGTCCCTGCCACACCAGAGCGAGATCAACCATGTGACAGTCCTAAAGTTCTTTGTGACTGCAGAAATGAGAGGCACTGGCATGTTGGAACTTGTTTAGAATAATTCCGTTTTAAACATCCTATAACCTCAACACTTTAACATATTTCCACAATTCAGCCACATGCAGTGACAGGTAAAATGCAGGAAAGTGAAACACGAATTATAGCAAAGTCTCAAATAGGCAATCTGAGTTACAATTTCTTAATTGTAGCGGTTACAGATTACCATTGCCAAGCTCAAGCTCATGCACATGCATTTTTTTGGTTCGCACACATTCCTTGTTTTATAGACTAGGAATTGTGGGAACAGGTGTGTGTGCGTGGTTTAGAGTGGGAAAAGATAAAGTGTCAGACTTTGGAGAGGGAGGAGATTGTAGTGGAAAGGTGGAGAATGGAATGTAAAGGTAGCAGAACAATGTAGTGCTGTGTTCAG
>RJVU01036174.1:521917-585366 GCA_003731715.1 Anabarilius grahami | reverse complement strand
CTAGGTTTATTAAGGAGCCTTCCCAACTACTGCCTGCCTGAGGAATTCCCTGGGGAGAGCTCCAGGCCAGAGCTGACTCATGTTGATGGATGTACTGTTGATTAAAGGCAATCATTGTCAAATAGCCAGGTCAGAGAACTATGGGTAAATGCGTGGGTGGGGTCAAACAACATTTCGTTCTCAAAAAAGGATGGCAAACTGTCCTGTAGTGGTGAGATTTCTTAAAAATGTAAATATCAGACATGCACGCAGCGTTGTGGTTTAATCAGTATTGACGCTGATTTTGTTTTCCACTAATAAAACAGACCCTTTCTCAGTCGTAACGAATAAAAGTGCACATACCTTTGCTGACCACACAAAGACTGCTGCCTGACCTGTGCTAGACTGCACTAGGAATTCATACCCACACCCTGTCACTCACAGTAAACTGAGGTTGCCTGAGTTGGATAGTTATAGTTTCTGGAATGTTTCAAACTGCTATTGGCCTCCATATTGTTGATCTATAGTAAAAATGAGACCCTGATAAAGTCGAATGGTCTTGAATCTTTCATAGTAACATTTCTGTAGAAGAAACCTTGTGCTTTACTGTAAATAAGGCTTTTTCTGCATTGGAACAAGCTAAAGCTGAGAGTTATGGGTGACCAAGTTAGAGCTGTGCGTGTATAATGTGTGGTGAGTGACTGGCTGGGTAGTAATTGACTTGGGTGTGTGTCCTCAAGAGCCATAAGTACTGGTTTTGGATGGATCTTCTTCCTATCCTGTTACTCTGGTCTTTTCTTTCTTTCTTTCTTTCTTTCTCGCTTTCTTGCTCTTAGTTTGTCCCACCTTTATAGCCTCTCCCAAACTGATTGTGATCCCTAGAGTTTTCCCAAATTAAACCAACTAGGCATGGTTTATATTTATTGTTATTGGCTGTTCTTATGACAATATGTTATTTTTGGCCTTGACTGCAGGTCTTGGAAGTGACATGTATTGAAAGTTTAAACATCCACTTTCACACGGCCCTGCAAACACTGTTGTAACTCTTCTGGGAGATTTCAAATGGTGTCTTGTAAATAAACAGCTTTGCTTATCCCAATCTGTCTCCCAAAGACAAATAGATGGTTTTAGACCATCCCCAGTTTACATGCAAAAGTGTTTTAAATAAACGTTAACTCAGACTCACATGCATTTATGTGTACGGTCAAAAGGTTGTGAAATTTTGGAATTCCTTACTTGAGAAAGTCCACAGAGCGCTCAAATACCTCAAGCCATTGGGCGACAGCACGGAAGGGGAAAACAGAAATCCTCCAAAAGTGAGATATCTGGAGTTTGCTAGGCTACAAATGGACAAAAGTGAAAAATGATTGTGCAAGCTTATTTGCGCTAAATATAGTTTAGCAGTGATCCACCAGAATCCTAAATGAAGTTGATGAAAGCTGTGATGATCTGTACCCTGAGGTGTAATTATTCTCTGCTTTATGTGATACTTATACTCTCTTCTTTTGCCTATTTCGCTCTCTTATACCTATTAAGCCACAGAAACCATTTATCTCCACCTTTGGGATTCTTAATCTTACTTAACTAGCAGTCAACCGCAACAATTCATTGCCGGTTCTTTCCATTGCGGTACCATTTGCCTGGGCAAGTTTAGATAATGATGAGCACTTCCAAATGGGCTTGTTTGACTTCTTTGATCCTCTGTCAACTTCATGTGCCAACATCAAACGAAACTAGAGTGGATGACATGGTTCTTCTGTTAATTTAAGTATAATGACTGCTGAAACTTACTAATTAAATGAAACTATACTCACTGGAACTCCAAGTTACTCAGTTTCTTTGAAATGTTCACGATGACAATGTAGAAGGAGGTGGGCGAAGTTCTCTATGATAAAGTGAGTCACCAGAAGGAGGGAATTGTGTGGATTTTTCCAACTTAGTAATGTAAGAAAATCAGTTGCATACAATTCTGCCATTTTTGTGTATATAATTTTGCTTCTTTTTTAGTTCAATGACACAGTTGGTGGACCGATGGGGTGGAATATTTAGGTTAGATGCTTTATATACATCGAAGCCCTTACATGAGAGGAGTTAACTTCAGGATTGTGTGCATGTGCTGAGTGTATTGTGCTGCCAGTGTGTGAGATCAGCAGTTTCCTGCCCCTATGTCAGCTCTGCGTCCCCGAAACAGGACAAGCTATAGCGGAAACCGGAGGCCTGCTAATCCTCGGTGACCCTCCAACTCGTCCGCTCAGGGGTTTTTATTGTCACTGGCTTCATTCACTTATTCATTTTCCACTTGTTAAGGAATTTTGTTTATGTTTTTGCTTCACTTTTTTTGGCCTAAACCAGACTTTACCCATACGTGTTGACATCTCAAAGTTTGGACAATGGGCCAGTGTTTTGTATGGGCCAGAATGAGAGCAAACCAGGGCACTAGTTGTGCCTATTCAGTCGCTGGATTCGTGTTTTAGATTTCTTAGTTAACTCCTTTCTTAATTAACAAATCTTCTGGATTGGTCTCAATGTTTGTATCCTTTTGTGCTCTGTCATCTTCCCTTCCTCTTGCCCTCTTTCCTTTAGAATGAGTGAAAAGTGTGAAAAGAGAGGGATTAGAGCATTTATTGTGTCTGTTAACGACTAGATGAAAGAGTGAGTGGAATTGTAAAGCGTAGATGTAATTCTCTTACAACTGTTCCATTGGGCTGATAATCCTTTGCACTAATGCTCTCACCGCACCTAGAGACCATTACCTTCCCGCTGGCTTCATGTTACCACTGCATCCCCCTATACATACAAACACACACTCAAAGCTCTGGCTTTGTCCCGTCTGACCATAAGAACCACTCCACTGACCATTCAGAGACGGTACAAATGTTTTCTGTGGAAAGTGCAAGCTATTATGTGGTAATATGCATATTAACCTTCCAAAATCAAGCATTTTTAGGGATGAACTGATATTAAAATACTAGCCCGAATATTATATAATAAATTATTTATTACTTAATTGCAAATACATTAAAAAAGAAATACTATTTTGTCTGACAAGAACTAATGATTTTAGTTTTTATTGCCTTTTTTACATCAATTCAAAGGACTGCTTTAATCCATTTTTGCAAAAAGTTTAGGATGTGAATTTAGGAATCACATCATTGGTTGACAAGAACTATTGATTTTAAATTTTTGTATTATTTTGTTGAATACAAAATCTAAAAATAGGCAGAAACATAGCATCCACAATTAAATATCCAATATTGACTTTTAAAAATCCAATATTGACTGATATGATAATTTAAAAAAATCACTATTATCATCCGAAACCAGATATGTTCTTGTTATATTTAGCTAAATAAATGAATAAAAAATTATATTGTGTATTCCTAAAAAAACTACAATTAAATTTTTGTTTATTTAATAAAAAATAAGCAATTTGTAAAAAATAAATAAAAAAATAAATAATTTATATTTATTATATATATATATATACACAGTCAAACCAAAAATGATTCAGACATTTTTGATTTTACTAGTGGGTGCAGGACACTATAGCTTATTTATATAAGTGAGGATAGCAAAATAAAGCAAACTGTGACATAATATACCCAAAAATTCTTCATACAGTGGACTACCAGTAAAATTGATAAAAATTTGGAACCGAAAATCGTATTTTTTATTCCAAATATATTCAAATAGAAAAGTTATTTTAAATGGTGAAAATATTTCACAATATTACTGTTTTTGCTATATTTTGGATCAAATAAATGCAGCCTTGGTGTGCAAGCATTAGACTTCTTTTAAAAACATCTTACTGAACTAAAACTTATATATATAATTATTTTTAAAAGATTAGTTCGATCTAGCTACAATTTGTAGAAAACCAATGTTTGTGATTGCACCATGCTACACTCTAAAAAATGCTGGGTTAAAAACAACCCAAGTTGGGTTGAAAATGGACAAACCCAGCGATTGGGTTGTTTTAACCCAGCGGCTGGGTTAAATGTTTGCCCAACCTGCTGGGTAGTTTTATTTAACCCAAATATTGTTTAAAAATTACTGTATTTCTTGCTTAAAATGAACCCAAATTATGTTGGAAATTAACATTTATTAATATATTAAATAAACAAACATTTATTAATATTTTTTATGAATAATATTTAAACAATAAACATTTATTAAATTGCTTATTAATAAATGCTCATCTTTTTGATTATTATTGTTGCCTCTAGTAATTATGAGTCTGATTTTTAATTTCCAACCTATTTTGGGTTCATTTTAAGCCAGACATATAGTAATTTGTAAACAATTGCTGGGTTAAATAAAACTACCCAGCAGGTTGGGCAAACATTTAACCCAACTGCTGGGTCAAAACAACCCAATCGCTGGGTTTGTCCATTTTCAACCCAACTTGGGTTGTTTTTAACCCAGCATTTTTTAGAGTGTATCTTTATCTTCATTTTCTTATTTTATTTTTTCAGTGGCTCTCTGTTTGAATTTAACTTCTTCTCCTGTGAAACGAGCCCCTGGCTGCTGTCCGCACTCACTCTGCTGTGGTGTTTGTTTTACTTGGCCATCAACACCTGGCGGAGCAGCACACTTTAACTCAACTCTGCCTAGGGCTACATGTAAGCCCCTCTGTGCCTAGGTTTAAATGACTAGGCCTTTTGTTTTTCTTTCCTTTTCTTCATTCGAAACTCCCCCATCAAACTCTTGTCCTGGAGGGGTTTGCGCTGTCCCGCCGCCATGTAAACACTCATTCATTCAGCCCTCCTTCCCCTTCTCGGTCAACTCATCCATCCATACATCCGTCCATTAACGTCACCCTCTCATCAGTCTTCGCTCTGACTGCTCCACTCAACCCATACGGCTCACAGACCCCAGTAGGTCACCAGCGAGCAGGATCCAGCTACTCTCACAATAAACAAACAGTCACTCAGAGGCTCTTATGGCCTGGGCCCTCGGTGCCAGATAGCGAAATGGGGTCAATGAGAGACGGCCGACACATCTATGCATCTCTGCTGGGAAGTTTGTATTACATAAATGTAATCAACGTTCCTCAAAAGCCATAAGTCGTCTTTCGCCTTTGACCTCTCGTTGCGATTTTTGCGATTGAGCTAGTTCTCCTTTCCAGAACGTGTCCAACATTCGCCTTCTCTGTCCCTGCATGCTTTGATTGGCTGCCTTAGGAAGGAAGCTACGAGTCAGCCTTGTGCTTCCTGCTTCCTGTTGTGTCCGAAAGGCGAAGACAAAGACCCTCGTGCTGAACCACATTCCTGCTGGATTTTGGAAAGTAAAACGTTGACTCAAAAAGCCATGGTAGCTTTAGAATGCAATCAACTATGCACTGTAAAAATAGAGTTGAAACAAAAATTATTGGAGCACATTTTACAAGAAAAATTCCATTTCAGTCTTACTACGTCAAAGTTGTTATTATTTGTGAATTGTGAAATTAAAAGTGAATTTATTTACATTAATGTATTATTTTGTTTAATATATATATATATATATAATTGAATATTTGTGAAATTTTGCAATTTCTGAGTGAAAATTGGTTCAAAGTAAATCCTACACCCATTTTGTTTTACTTTGGCTTGAAAAGGTGGTAGATCTGATTCGTAACATACAAAGTGTTTTGAATAAAAGTTTCGAGTCATTCAAATTCTTTTGTAAACTTTTTGCATAAAAGGATTAAAGCAGCCCTCCAAAACGCTGTCAGGTTTTTGTCCGTGGCTGTTAAGAAGCCAGCCAGCGTATTAACGCGTCATGTGGCATCTACACTATTCGAAACAAGTGTTTTCTCTCTCGCTACCCCGAGTGGCATTCTGTGCCTGTTGTCCGGAGTGAATGGGCTGCCGAATGTTGTGCTAGACCCTCACATGTGGCCATGAGGCAAGCGAGGGGACTTAAGAATTTGGAGATTACGAGTGGAGAGCTGAGAGGGGGGCTATATGAAACGGGGTTCGCAGCAGCAGCTGTTTGGCCCCCTTCACTGTGAATAGGACAATTCTTTTTCTTTCCCTACTCCCCCCTTTCCTTTCAAATCCCACCAGGACTCGTTATCCCTCTCTCTGTCTCTCCCTCAGTCCCCCTGTCTATCCCACACTATCCCCACCTCCGCAGAGGGGTGCGTTAATGAGTTGCAGTAAAGTCTCCACAACAGCTGGCACAGAAACAAGATGAGGAGTCAACTTGAAAGAAGGAATAAATAACACATTGGCTCGATCTACGCTGCCGTGCTGAATTCTTTTCATGCTGCGAGTTTTCTTTTGAAATAAGAGAATGCATGCTCTCAAATATTAGAGGTAATGTATACCACCGTTAACCCCCTTCCTGTGAGGGAGAGCAAGTGGCTCAACCCAAAACAAGGCCTCAATTGATACAAAGCATTCAGGAAGGAGGAAGCACCCTACTCTGTAATTATAACTGTTTGGCAAATCTTCAGATAACAAACCATTAGAAAAGGGAAACAATGATTTGGTTTGTGGTCACTGTGCTTCTGAAATATGACTGCAAAAAGTACTTGGACACTATTAGCCACACTTAAAATGCATGAATGCCATTGCCATGGTTAGTTCACCCAAAAATGAAAATTATCCCATGATTTACTCACCCTCAAGCCATCCTAGGTGTATATGACTATCTTCTTTCAGATGAACACAATTGGAGATATATTTAAAAATATCCTGGCTCTCTAAAGATTTATAATGGTAGTAAATGGGGGAGTGTTTTGAAGCCCCCCAAAAAATGCATCCCTCCATCATAAAAAATAATCCATACGGCTCCAGGGGGTTCTCCAAGGCCTTCTGAAACTAAGCAATTTTTTTAATAAGAATAAATCCATATTTTGTTTAAATTGCGAGAGGCGTCTAAGCTTACGCTACACCTACATCCTGCATCATACATCGCGTGAGAGGTTACTCATTTGGTGCAAGTCGACTTGCGCAGTATGTGTACGGTCGTCTGGCGGAAGTTAGTTATTTTACATTATAAAGTTTTAAATATGGATATTTTTTTACGAACATCCATTGCTTTGCTTCAGAAGGCCTTTATTAACCCCCTGGAGCCGTATAGATTATATTTATGATGGATGGATGCATTTATTTTTGGCTTCAAAACACGCCACCTGTTCACTACCATTATAATGCTCGGAAGAGCCAGGATATTTTTAAATATATCTCCAATTGTGGTCATCTGAAAGAAGATAGTCATATATACCTAGGATGGCTTGAGGGTGAGTGAATAACGGGATAATTTTAATTATTGAACTATCCCTTTAATAAAAAATTTAAGAAATAAATTTTTTATATATATAAAACTAAAACTACTGGGCAAATGTTTAATAATCTCTCTAGTATTACACTGTCTTTGCCTCTGGCAGTATTTTAAAACACAAATATAAATATCTCACCTGATCAGACACATGGTTTACATGATTGTGTAATATTGCTATAATCTATGCCTTGCGTGTGTCTCAGCTTGTCTTTTGACTGATAAAACTTGCACTTGAAACTAAAAACCATATATCACCTCTTTACTGTGAAAGTAAATAAATGGTCCTGTATGTGGCTGCTCCAAGAAATGAAAGAGCAAGTTTCAGAAAGGAAGCAGTGTGTGTGTGTGTGTGTGTGTACACAGGGTGGTGGTGGATTGTGAATGAGACTCTGGACAGCGGAAGGACATGAGCTGGGCATTTTGGAATGTTTCTAGACAGGTTCCGTGGACACCTTTCTTTTTCTTCCTGTTTGTACATTTAAATTTCTGATTGACTAAATTTATGCAAATTCAGATTTTTGCTTTATTAATACATTTTTTTTTTTAAATAATAGAATACAGTAAATAAGCTAACATTTTTTATTTTTATGTGTGTGTGGGGGGGGGGTGGACTTTTGGACACTTTAGTCAGACTTAAAAATGTATGATCTCACTTTTTTTAACCATTTATTTCAATGACATTTAACCAACCGATCTCAAGGTGATTATTAGTACATGTATGATGTAATTTCCCTTCAAGTTTACACAGGTGTCCTACCTAGAAGAGTAACCACAGGTGTAGTTCATCACATTAACTCTGGACATGTTTCAGTGATGTTTGATACCTACTACAGCATATCCAAATACTTAATTTTGTATATTTATTTGTATCATTTGAAACTTAAGTCATTGCGCTGCAAATAATTGCCACATTATGTAATATTTTGTTATATAATGCAAATATATACATATATTTTTAAGCGTGACTTAAGTTTCCAAATACTTTTTGGAGCCACTGAATGTCAATATTTGTTAATGCAAACTATTCATGAAAAATCCACAAGACTTTTGTATTGAGTCCTTTGTTAGATGCAGCATTCATCCTGTTTGTTGGTTTTATTCATTTTGTTCAGTTTTCTCTCATGGTTGAGTTTTGAGAGCAGAGGTACCGGGCTGGAATGTGGGATGACTGGTCCTGTTTGTAGAGAATGAGGGGGATGGTTCACACAGGATGAGTAGGAGTGTGCTTAGTCTTGCTCTGTCAACTTTGCGCACTCTTGCACAGAGCTTAAAAAAAAAGCTGTAGTGGGAAAAAAAACATCTTCAAAGGAGGTTCATTTACTGTGTTCATACATAGATGATCACTTGACATATATGATGTGAACAGTTTAATTGCACTGTTTCCTCTCATCCGCATCCAAGTCATCATGCATGTGTGTTTTTGCTCTTTTTTTGGTAGAATGTCAGCCAGGCTTCTTCAAATCTTCAGTGTCCAGTGAGGCCTGCAAACCCTGTCCAGAAAATACCCAGCCCTCGGGCCGTGGCGCCATCAGCTGTTCCTGCAAGGAGGGCTTTTATCGAGCACCCGAGGACCCCGAGACAGCCGCTTGCTCTGGTGAGAAGTCAAAACGTCTGCCTTGAACATTCATTGCTGTCATGAGCTAGTTCCTGTCATTTTATATTTACCTACAATATCCTTTCTCTGTCACTCTTTACTTTAGGGATTAACTAAACCTGTATAGGTGAGCAGGTAAATAAAAGGCTTGTTTGCTCTTTGTCTACTCAGGTCTACCTTCCGCTCCTCAGAATCTGCTGGCCACCACAGCTCAGATGTCAATAGGCAGGCTTCAATTGTCATGGAGGCCCCCTGCAGACACCGGTGGCCGCAGTGATATCACATACACCGTGGTTTGTGAGCGGTGTGAGGGGAGGGCGTGTCAGACTTGTGGCGAGAAAGTGCGTTTTGACCCAAGCAACTCTGACCTGAAGGAGACCAGAGTCACTGTGAGTGAACTGGAGCCCCATTTGAACTACAGCTTCACAGTGGAGGCACGGAGCGGAGTGTCTCAGTTCAGCAATAAGAGAGCCATTGGCAGCATCAACACCGCTTTACATTATACAGGTTGGTATTGATCAAATTCAGTGTAACAGATTTACAAATGGGTTGAATCATTTTAAGTAGTGTACTTTGGTTTTGTTTTCAACTTTGTGGGAATTTGCATACTACTGTTTAAATGTTTGTCGTCAGTAAAAAAATTTTATATATATAAAAAAAAAAGAAGTAATACTTTTATTTAGCAAAGATGTGTTAAATTGATCAAAAGTGACAGTAAAAACATTTATAATGTTACAAAATTTTATTTAAATGCTGTTCTTTTGAACATTTTATTCATCAAAGAATCCTTAAAAAAAATCACACTTTCCACAAAAATATTAAGCAGCATCATAACTGTTTTTAACAATAATAAGAAATGTTTCTTGAGCACCAAAGCAGCATATTAGAATGACACTGAAGATTTAGCTGTGCCATCACATGCATAAATTACATTTTAAAATATATTCATATAGAATATATAAACTGTTATTTAAAATTGTAATAATGGTTCACAATATTTCTGTTTTTACTGTATTTTTGATCAAATAAATGCAACCTTAGTGAGCATGAGATTTTAAAAATCTTAACGACCCCAAACCTTTGAACTGTAGTGTTTTTTTTGTTTGTTTGTTTGTTTTTTTTCTCTCATTCTGTTTTGTCCTTTTTGGAATTCAAAAATTAAGAATATATTATAAATACTTTAGGCAATGTTCAAACATGCAGCAAAAATCTGATTAACTTTTTCTTTATTTACTCAAATCGTTTTAGTATTTTGTAGTCTAAATGGCAACCCCCCCCCCACAAAATCTAATGTTTACAAACCCAAACCCAACCACTTCTATTTGTGGTTTGAAATCCGATTAAAATCAGATATTTTGGGAATTATAGTCTGTACGGTGACTCCGGTCAGATCGGATTTCAAGATTTTTTTTCACGACGCCATAGTAAGTGCACAGTGTTTACTTGAGCTGTTTCCAATTAAACTCATTTTCCCCTCAAGTCTTTTCTCAAATAGCAAACCATGTGACATTCACTTTTGGAGTGCAGTTAGTCCTAAAGATCAGATTTGAAAGTTTTGAGTGTGTAGTATGAAAAAAAACCTACTTCAGAGACTCACACTTAACTGCAGTTTTACCCCCCAGATCCCCCAAAAGTGACTGCAATGCACCTTGTGGAAACTAGCCCCACCAGCCTGTCGCTTCAGTGGTCTGTTTCTCACCGTGCCAAGCCAGTTGCTACACGTTACGAACTGATGTATCGCAAGAAGGTCAGTAACAATATCCTTTTCATCCCTAATATTTAACTGCAAATCCTGATCTGTGATAGTGGCATTGTTATTCTCCATTTCATCATCTTCCTTTCATTGTCATGTCTACAGGAAAATGATGAGGAGAAGGCCAGTGGAAAGGTCACTACCTACACTGTGCTGGTGCTGGAAAAGAACTCGGTTCAGATCAGTAATCTGTCTCCTTCCACCGTCTACTTGTTTAAAGTCCAAGCTCTGAGCTCAGAGGGAAACTCGGGCAGCTACAGCGTGGAACAGGAGTTTTCAACACTCCCGGAAGGTAAACAAAATGAAAATGTTTGCTTTTATATTTACAATTATGCATTTATTTATTTAGTGCTTTTTTTGCACTTTTTAAAGACCCTATGGGATCAAAATGATATTTTTGTGGCTTTTAATTCTTTGGATTTGAGGCCATTTCTATGCTCGTACACACCTAAACACTGAAAAAATAACTTTTAACAGAACTATTTAAAATGTATAGTCTTTTTCTTATTGGAAAATGAACCAAAAATACTGATGACTCATTCTGCACTACACAGATATATATCCAATCAAATGTTTTCTAGAATGAGAATGTCCCTCCCCGTAATACTACGGGCTGCTTGTCAAGCGAATTCATGGGGTCTTGATAAAATGAATGATAAAATTCAAAATGTTATAGTTTTTGAGAAATATGCATTGTAAATTATTTTTATAATTAAATTGTATCAATATTATTATTTAAAGATTATTTTAGAAATCAGTGTCAGAAAGTTTTTGTTTCTTTTTAGCCTGAACAACATACTTGTACCAAAGTGACAGAGAATGTTTGTTTGCTGGAGTGTGCTGTTTATTCTTAAGTGATTAATTTGCTTGGCTGCTTTGTTGTTGTTTTTTTCCCAGCTCTTCAAAAACAGGGAAACACAGCAGTGATCCTCGGGGCAGCGATTGGGGGAGGCGTCATGCTTTTCATCGTAGTAGTGGTCCTGCTTCTGCGAAAACGGTTAGAAACAAGTACTTTATGCACACACCCAGCTTTGTACCTCTCCCCTAGTCACTCTTTTCTTTCTCCTTAAAAATCCATTCACTGTTTTCTTTTCACCGCTCTCACACTCTTACTGAAATTGCTCCTTACCAATTTTGAGGAAGAATCAATTCGCTGACTGTCCGCTGACTGCTCATTAAGTGTATCTTAACAAGAGGCATGTTTGAAAGGAGCTAAATCAGAGAGGCATATTGTGTAAGATAAGAGGCAGCGGGTTTGTAGCGGTTCTGTGAAGGTGACCTGAGCCCTTCTAGTTCCCTGTGATAACCCAGACCTCTGTCACCACTTGGCAAACACAGACCGCTTTTTTTTTTCCTAAGCACTCCTCCACTGAATGGAGCCAGTCCAGCGCTAGCCACTCTTCAAACTCAAGTCTGAAAAGAAATTTGTCGGTTTGCTGAAAAATAAAGCCCTCATTGAGTTGTTTTTCTTCTACAGCCGAAGAAACTCTCACACCAGGCAAGGGCCAGAGGACACTTATTTCTCCAGCCCAGGTTAGTGGCATTGAATTTCATTTGGTGGCTTTCTTCTTTTAAAACCCTGTCCCTTTCCTCCTCTTAAATTCTCCCTATATTCTTGTCAACCCAGACCAGTTGAAGCCGTTGAAGACCTACGTCGATCCTCACACTTACGAAGACCCCAACACTGCAGTGCTGAAGTTTGCCAGCGAGATCCATCCTAGTCACGTCACCAAGCAGAAAGTCATCGGAGCAGGTTAGTACATCCGTGGCAGTTTGACAACCCGCTGTGGGGCTGTTTTGAATGCATCCTGGGAGATGGCACTCATTGATTTGAAGTTATGTTACAGTTCATTGAAAGTGACAGCTTTTTTTCAGTTCATTGGAGTGACAGCTTAAACAAGGCGAACATCAGAAATTGTCTAATTCAAGCTTTACATGTTAGAGCTGGAATATTTTTAGTGTAGTAACTCTTTCCCTCCAGAGACGTTTTTTTCCCCTCCCAATGTCATTCAAATTGAATTAGTGTTGTTTTCTTAACCCGCTCTAGAGCTTTTTTTCATATCCCACATGGAGGAGTACTGCTATAAAAAAAACCTGAGTTAATTAATCATGACTTAAAAATAAAAACAAACAACCGCTAAATTAGTACTAAGTCCTAAAGTGTTTATAGGCTATATCTCAAACGTCAACTTTAAATGAGAAGATCAGTGCACCATGGTCACGTTTCCCCTCTCAAGCCGCCCACAGGACATGGCCCTTGTCCACTTTCTGTCTGCTTGTTGTACACAAATTCTCATGCCCTTTCTGACCCCCTCCCATGAATCCACTCACTAACCATTCGTAGGATTCTCCATGGCCTTAGCATTAGTTGCACACTGATTATATTTCCAAGTGTCTTTTTCATGTTTTTAAATAACCCCTATTTGTCATGAGACACGATTAAGGAGTTGCCCTTTGGTATGTTGCTTATCTGATGCCTGTATGCCTCTCACTTTGGTGGTTTCTGTTGCTGTGCTGTAGGTGAGTTTGGAGAGGTGTATCGTGGAATTCTAAAAGTTCCTGGTCGGAAGGAAGCAGCGGTAGCAGTAAAGACACTGAAGCCAGGCTACACAGAGAAACAGAGGCAGGACTTTCTTAGTGAGGCCAGCATCATGGGACAGTTCTCACATCAGAACATCATCCGGCTGGAGGGAGTGGTCACCAAATGTGAGTTTTAAGTTTTTATTTACATTTTTTAAATATATTTTTATAAATATAGATATATTTTTAAAATCTTATAAAAATATGTAATTGTTTAATAAAAATAATTAGATGAATGATTAAATTATGTATATTTTATAGATAATTATATATATATATATATACATACACACACACACACACACATTTTTGCATTTTATTTATTTTTTGTTTAATTNAAAAAATATAATAAAAATTGTTTACTTTAGAGTATAAATATAAAGTATTCACATTAAATTAATATTATTTTACATATTTTATTTAAATAAAAAATAAATATAAGGGATATAATAAAAATAGTAGAGAATGAAAAGGTAGAGAATTTAGAGTCATAATACTTTTTGTATTAAATTATTAATAGTCAAATAGTTTTTTGTTGTTACTTTACTTTTACTTTTTTACTTTTATATGAATATATTTCAGTAGAATTTGCTTTTACTTGTTATGTAGTAAAGCCGCTTTGTGTTTGTTTTTTGCAGTCAAGCATGCCATGATTGTGACTGAGTACATGGAAAATGGAGCTCTTGACAAATACCTGAAGGTATGTTTGTCAAGTTCATCACTGAGACAGAAAAATTATGACAGATGACGGTGTTTTAACATAGCAAATAGTTTAGTCAAAATTATCAAGAAAAACTAGAAATGAATCTAATTTTTTCACAGGACCATGATGGCGAGATGTCGTCCTTCCAGTTGGTTGGTATGCTCCGTGGCATTGCTGCTGGAATGAAATATCTCTCAGACATGAGCTATGTACACAGGGATTTGGCTGCCAGAAACATCTTGGTCAACAGCAATCTGGAGTGCAAGGTGTCTGACTTTGGTTTGTCACGTGTTTTGGAGGATGACCCTGAAGGAACCTACACCACCAGCGTAAGTTCACATTGCAAATAAATGTGTGGTTCGAATGTTCTCTGAAGCTGCACTTAACTCCAGATGTCTTTATTTTACCATTACTACAACCTGGTTATTATTTCAGGATTTTCGGAAATTACAAGGGATTGCCTGACACTTGTTTATATGTTTTTTTCCTTACAGGGAGGTAAAATTCCTATTCGCTGGACTGCTCCAGAAGCCATAGCTTACAGGAAATTCACTTCAGCAAGTGATGTGTGGAGTTTTGGCATTGTCATGTGGGAGGTCATGGCCTTTGGAGAGAGGCCATACTGGGACATGAGTAACCATGAGGTACACCACACCGGCTATGAACAATAACTCTGCTGTTTGTCTCAAAGGATCTTCCTTGGAGCAAAATGTCTTATCTGACTATCTTTTTTCTAGGTAATGAAGGCCATTAATGAGGCTTTCCGCCTTCCTGCTCCGATGGACTGTCCCTCTGCCGTGTATCAGCTGATGTTACAGTGCTGGCTGCAAGATCGCTCCAAACGGCCTCGCTTTGGTGACATTGTCAGTCTACTAGACAAACTCCTCAAGAGCCCAGATTCTCTGAAGGCCATTGCAGATTTTGACCCTCGGTAAGAGCTCAACACATGCTCTGAATTCTTAAAAGGCTTGTATGAATTTTTACAAGACCCAAACGGCAGAGAGAAGTTGAGGCATGCACCATCTATTACACAATTTTGTGCAAGAAAGTCAAGTGGTACTTCAAACAAAGCCATTCCTTGGGAAAGTTTAGACATGCACCACGTACCAATGGTACCTCTGAATGGTTTTGGCATCTTCTGATGTTTATCACACTGTATGTGTGCAAGAGGGAAAATCTGACAGTTTCATATCTTTATCAGATTCTTGAACTGAACAGACAGGTTTTCCTCTCGAAGTGTGTCTCTCCCACCCAACAATTACAACAAAGGAAAGGCAAAAAAGGTTTCACTGTGTGGTTTGCTGAATGTATTTGTGTTCTGTCTTTGTCAGAGTTTCCATTCGGCTTCCCAGCACCAGTGGCTCAGATGGCTCTCCCTTCAGGTCTGTGGCGGAGTGGCTGGAGTCCATCAAGATGAGCCAGTACAGTGAAAACTTCAGCATAGCCGGGGTCGTCAACATGGAACAGGTGCTGCAGATGAAAAGCGAGTGAGTAACGCTAAGTTCCCATCATTCCAGACCTTTAGCACGCTATACAAGGGAAGCGTAGCTGTGAACAATCAGATGAGATCACGCATACAGTCCGAAGTGCATTTCTGCAGAATTGATTTCTGCTTTGATAGGTGTGTCAAATCCTGTTGCTCAAGATAAATGTGTTTAACTTGGTCAGTAGGAAACTAGGATTGTCAGTAGATTAAAAGTAAATTATTAATCTTTCTATAGTTAACATGATTCGGAATGTTTTGAATTTGCTCAAAATTAAATTGTCTCTAAATACAGTATATACTTTTCAGTCAAATATATAACAAAGATTTTTTTTTTTACTTTTTCTTTTTTCATGTCTCTTCACACNCCCTTAAAGGATGTTTCATACTTATTGAACTAATTAAATTCTGAAATATTTTGTAAAAAGTCTCTTTTTGGTTTCATTTATAAATAAATTACCATGTACTGAAAAATGAAAGTTCACAAATAAAAATAAATAAACTGATTAATTATTATTATTATTATGTGAATAGTAAAATAATAATAATACAAATAATTCTAATTATTATTATCTCACTATTAAAAAAATAATATAGCTGATATTTACATATATTTAAAAGTGCCACTGTTTGGATATACAGTATCCAATTTTGCAAAATTCCTTCAATTTTCCCTCTTATATAATACAAAATTAGTTAGGCTACAATTCTGACATTATGTAAAATAGTCCTTTGAGTAAAATAGCCCCAGATAAACATAATTTGAGAGTTCTGGGAATTTGTGAAGGAATTTAGAGTGTTTGGAGCGTTCTCTTTCCTGTGGCACACAGCCTACACTGAGGCTGATTGGTCGGGACAAGATCGTATTTAAATAAGATGGTATCTTTTAACTTTTAATAATTCCTAGAACACATAAATATTTTCCATGTTTTTGTTTTAGGGATCCGGTAATTGAATGTGGCTTAAATTTATGCTTCGGTTACAAGGATAATCTCGCAGAACCGCAGACCATTTTTGATTTACTGTATCTGGCGAGCGCGGAAACCACATTTATTGTAATAACGATTTAACCTTGTTAAGACTTTTAATCAAGTAAGGCGGTAAGATTTTACTTAAAAACTTAAAAACTTCTCAGCGTCTTAAAATGCTACTCTTTGCTTCAAGTTTGAGTGGAAAACATTGTGGCAGCAAAGAAAGAATAGCCTTCGTTTTTAGTGGCCTCGATGTGGTGGATTGTGGCATGCTGTTCCCCCTCCCCTGTTCTGCCATCCCTCCCTTCCTCCCACTGTTTCGGTAGACTCTCTCATCCCTCCTATTCCCAACAGCGTTAGTTGAGGCCTGTGCTTCCACTGCAGCCAGGAACCACTGTTTCTGCCTGCTGGGGCCATGAGGCTATGCGGCTACTCCCCCTCACATCAACAGGATTGGACTTAAAAGTCAGGACATGAGATGAAAGAGTGTAGGGATGGTGAACGAGAGAGCTGATGTACATGTGGAGGTAGAGACGACAGTGTTGGACCTCACGGAGGAGGCAGTTTGACTGATGAAGGGGTTGGGAGTGTAGTAACAGCGTAGCTCCAAGACCTCTGGCTCAGCTCCCGTGGGTGTTTTTAGCCTAGAAGCTCGCTGAACTTTGTGTGGAGGACCAGAAATGTCTTTGATGTGTTTGTCTTTTATTTTATGGCCGACTCTTCCATCTGGTGTCATCTGGTAGCACTCTTTAAAACCAGAAACTATTTACAAGTCCTTGTGTTGGCTGTGCAGGCCTGCTCTGATTCATGATGTGTGAAGGGAATACTTGTTAAATCATCAAGGCGCTAATTAAAAATGTAATTAGGACTTGGATAAAATGTTATCTTTCAAATGCCACTTCAAAATTACTTATTGAATGATAAGATTGTGTAATTTTCAAGTACCCTCCCAGTGTTATTATCATTGATGAAAACTAAAGCAAAAACTATATGAATATTTTCCAAAAAAAGGAAAATGAAATTTAAAAGATAAGAAAAGAAAAGAAAAATATAAACTAATTTAACTCAGGAAACTCCAAAGACCAAGTAACATATGAAAATGGACCTAAATTATTTTTAATTTTAGATACATAGATTATTATAAAGCTTTGCATTAACTTTGGCTAAAACTAAAAAAAAAATGAAGCTAAACTAAAACAGAAACTAAAGAATAAATATTTTCGAATAATGAATTACATAACTTGAAACCACACTAAAATACATTCCCCTGGTATTCCCAGACTAAAATGCATGTTTGAGCTGTTTTAACTGAAAGCAGCTTGCACTGGCATTATCTTAAAATATGTCAGTGCCATTGTTTTGTCTCAAGAGGCACACCAGTAATTTTATTTTTTCTAAGGCATGTTTATGAAAGCTACTTAAATGCCCTAATTGATCTAAAACCTAATCCTGGCTCAATCTAAGCCCTGTCTGTGAAACCAGGCCATTATGACTTCAAAACGAACTAAAATGAAAATGAACATAAATTCTTTTTAGATTTAGTTTTTCATACATTCTTTATTATAACATTTAGCATATACTCTTAAAAATAATGGTTCTTTATTTGCATCCATGGATCCATTAAGGCCCTGGTTATACTAGTGTATTTTCATTTTAAAAATGCATAAGTTTTGCTACGGTTAAGCCTGTCGTTTACACTACGCCGGCATTTTCAAACCTCGAAAATGGAGACTTTCGAAAAAGCTGTTTATACGTTTCAGTATAAACATACCAAAATGGAGACTTTTGAAAATGATGGCATGGCTGCCCATGTTCGCTCTGCGTATCCTTGACGATCGTGTAAACAATAACATGGAGACTAAACTGCAATCTTTGCTGGCTTTGTTGTAATTTTTAGCAGCCATTGTGCAGTTAAACTGCGTTTTTTTAAAACTGCAGCTGCCTACATGCGCAAGAGGCAACTGTTTACACTTATACGCACATGCCCAGTGTGCATGAACGGTCATGTGACATGCGTTTTCGGTCGTGTAGCGTAGACTGAGATCGTTTCTGAAACGCTGTGGAAACCCCAGTGTAGACGAGGATCGACCGTTTTAAAACGAAAACGCACTAGTGTAAACGGGGCCTAAGACCCTTTAACACCCATGGAACCTTTCCATTCCACAAAAGGTTCTTTATAGTGAAAAATGTTCTTTAGATTTTTAAAATGTACTTTAGACTGTTTCTTTTAATAACTTTTCACAGAAAGGTTCGAGGAACCAAAAATGGCTCTTTTATGGCATCGCTGTGAAAACCCAGTTTTGGAACCATTATTTTTAAGAGGATATTAACCAAAAAACCAAAAAGAAGCAAAAACTGTGAGAACGAAAAAAAATTAAATGAAAAGACAAATTGAAGATAAAACAAACATAAACTAAATAAAAAAATTTCAATAATCCTGCCCTCACATTCTCACATTCTTTTCTGTTTCCCAGGGATATCCGTAACATCGGAGTCCGTCTGCCGGGCCATCTGAAGAGGATTGCCTACAGCATCTTGGGGCTTAAGGACCAGACGAGCACCCTGAGTGTGTTTGCAGTGTGAACTGTCTTTAAAATGCACCGAAGGGACCAAACCCTTTGGCTGTGGACTGAATAAACTCTCAGCTGCCTCAGGATTGGACTGCAGGGACAGCCCTTGACCTGGCCTTAACCCTCCAGCCTAGCGAGATGGACTCTCACCGCCGTGGAGACTTGTAGCATTTGATGTACTTCTCAAAAATGGAGGAAGTGTAAAACAATCAAAAAGCT
This sequence comes from Anabarilius grahami, assembly GCA_003731715.1. Classification (NCBI taxonomy): domain Eukaryota; kingdom Metazoa; phylum Chordata; class Actinopteri; order Cypriniformes; family Xenocyprididae; genus Anabarilius; species Anabarilius grahami. Next base: position 566,245 of record RJVU01036174.1, on the reverse strand, counting down.
ATTGATGTACGCATCAAACCATGTATATTAGATCTATTTTTACCATATGCATATGTTTATTTTTTAGAAGAAAATATAGTAATTTCTTTAGTTTTGTTTTGTAATTTTTTGTTTAGTTTCATATGCATGCTTAATTCTCATCAGAGAGTGATCAATGCTAGTTAGCGGCCACTTTACTCTCAGATTTTATACGTTGCTCCTCCAATAGTGTTGAAGGAGAACTGGCACTGTATTGCTCTGTACTTGACTGAACACTTCAGCATTACGAGAGAAAAACAGACCAACAGGTCATTCTATACCAGAAATGTAGACTCAAAGCTGGCGGTTATGGGTTTAACGTAAGGCTTAGTGATGTTCCGCTGAGATCAAGGTGATTGTAATGCTTTCTGGTTTCTATCATGCTTGAGTTGGCCATGATTTGATGTCTTGCACGATGACATTTTCATTACAATTGCACTCTCAGCGCTATATGCTTTGGACCATCAAGTTTAAAGTCTGGTTTAGATGAACGGAACAGCAAGGCGTTCCTTAAATCCTGTGTTTTCTCTGCAAACAAGAAGAGCGGAGGCACCGCCATGAAATAGCACTTAAATCAGAAATCTCAGCAGCTGTCTCATCCCTTATCATTATGAAAGGTTACAGCAATGATGACATTAAGGATTGAAGGAACAAAGAGCGACCGAAATGAAAAAATGGAAATGGGAAAAGAAGAGAAAACTGCTCTGGAACAGATTGTCGTTCTAAATCAAATTGGAAAATGTAATCCGGCGGTGTTCTGCAAACAAATGCACGGTTCTGATTTTCTGAAGTGACAGTCTTTGCAAACTAAGAAATAGATCAAACAGATAGTTGTTTAACAGATATGTGGATGATATACCAAGGTCTGTTATTCATTTGGTATCAGCAGATTTAGCCGCCTGGAGCTGTGAATTGCGGAGACTATCTTCAGAAGATCTGGTTTATGATTAGCTGATCCAAGATATGCTGGGATGAAATGCTACAACTTTCCTTGATTATTTCCTCTGACTTCCAGGACCTCGGTATGGTTTCAGATGGGGGCAGATACAAAAACTGTTTCAATGTTTAACTCTACTTTTCAAAAGAATCAGCTACCTAATAACTCGTATTATATTGCAGTTCCTTGTTAATTTCACTTTATTCTGATTATTTCTAGATGTTGAATGCATTTGAGTTTTTCCATATTTAGAAATGACATATTTAGTGTTTGTTTGCAGTTGATATTGTTTCATATCTTTTCCTAATGGGACGTTGATACTGGCAAACTGTAATAATGGCAGGACTTTTTGGAAAGGGAAATTTGTCATTTTAGATCTGCTATCTTAGTTTTGACCTTTTTCTAAATATTGAAATTTGAGAAGCTCAGTACAAACATACAGACCCAATTTATGGGCATATTTCTACACAAACAAAAACATGTTTGATTTGGCCAATTGTTTTGTACTTTATTTAATAGTCTATTTATTTTTTACTTTATTTATTGTTTTAATGACACTGAATTGGGATTTATTTGTAATGGAAGTTTGTCTTTCAGTCACAATAAAATCTTTGCAGCCTTTAAATTCAATGTCACTATGATTTCTTTATTCGTTTCTTCATCCACAACAATAAAAAGGCATAATAGAATGGAAATGAAGCTGCTCCCAATTAGAGCTTCATTGTAGTACATTAACCACTGCCACAGTGAGCAAGTCAATACAGCTCTAATGTACTCAAGGAAGCCAGAAGCTTTGCATGACTGCATTATCTAATTGGTCAGAGCAGCCTCTATTTAATTAGTTGCCGGTTTGCAGTCCATCTGTAAACTATGACAGAAACCAATGAACCTTATAACCCATGCAGGACAATTTACTTTGTTCTCAATTTAGCCCCTCCTGTCTATAACCGCAGCCTCACTGAACCCAAATTAAGAGAGGCTTTTGTCTGGCACCCAGAGTATTGAATTTATCAGCTGCTGTTGAGTGATGTAGGTAACAATGCCACTAATGCACCCTTTTGATAAGGTGGAAAATGTCAAGGTTGGAATGTAAATATTTATATACAAAAATAATCAGACAGAGGAAGCTGACTAAAGAATTAAAATGCCATCATGGAAGTCAAACAGGTACAGCAGGGGAACAAAGTGTCCTGCATCCGTTTATGTCTGCATGTTTGTCATTGTCTAGGCATCTTCGTCATCTTTTGTTCAGATGTACCTGCACCAGTGGCCTTTCATTTTACATAATATGTGCCTCTTGTGGTTCAGTGTGTATGTTTGATGCTAATGATTTTTTGTGATTCATTTATACAATATTCTAAAGAATAATGTTGTCTTTTAAGTCTTTTATTAAAATTTTATATCTTGCTTCACCTCTGAAAACACTTTCCTGTTCCACTGACGTCACTCAGGCCACACAGGCTTGTACAATGCGGTGTTTCACAGCAGTGATTATGACAGTTTAGCAAGTGAGTCTGATGTTGATTCATTAAAGGATTAGTTCACTTTTAAATAAACTTTTCCTGATAATTTACTCACCCCCATGTCATCCAAGATGTCCATGTCTTTCTTTCTTCAGTCGAAAAGAAATTAAAGTTTTTGATGAAAACATTCCAGGATTTTTTTCCATGTAGTAGACTTGAATGGGCACCAAACAGTTGAAGGTCAAAATTAATTCCAACAGTGTAGACGCTGCTAAGTGTATTACTGCCCTCCACAGGTCAAAGTTTTAACTAATTGTTATATACTAGCATTTTGCATATAAAAATTTGTTCAAAACTTTGACCTGTGGAGGGCAGTAATACACTTAGCAGTGTCTACACTGTTGGAATTCTAATAGAGGAAAAGAAGAAGAGAGCTAGTTCAAGATGAGCATTTCTGGATAAAACTTATATAATTTTCAATTGTTTTCAGAAAATGAGCAATGGTTTCACTAGATAAGACCCTTATTTCTCATCTGGGATCGTGTAGAACAATTTGAAGCTGCAGTGAAACTAATTTTGACCTTCAACTGTTTGGTGCCCATTCAAGTCTACTATATGGAAAAAAATCCTGGAATGTTTTCATCAAAAACTTTAATTTCTTTTCGACTGAAGAAAGAAAGACATGGACATCTTGGATGACATGGGGGTGAGTAAACTATCAGGAAAAGTTTATTTAAAAGTGGACTAATCCTTTAACAGCGTTGAGAGATTCAATTCAGTGAACTGGTCCTTTTGAACCACTAATTAAAAGAAATAAGAGAAATTAGCGAATTAGACTACACTTTTCGTGCTGTATGTTTTTGATTCACTAAAAAAGGACTGGCTCATAAGAGTCATTTGTTCGTGAATGGATAGTCGGTGAGGACAACGAGAAAAACGGCAATGCTATTATTTCGGGGTTTTTTGCTTTTGTTTTTTTTGTTTTTTACATTCAGACTGCGAAGTTTTGCGAGCTCACATTTCCAACGCAGGTATGACGGATTTTCCGTGACGCTGAAGATTCAGCAGCGAAACAAGTCACTCCCTACATTTCTTTTTACTCATTGAATATCCTATTTCAGTTGCAAATACATCACATTGTGCAAGTAAATGGGTTGTGAATGACAATTCATGTTTACTGTAAAGAAAACCAGTGAAAAGAAAGTAACAATGTTGTAAAGGTAAGGGGAAGAGATTTTGAAAGCACTACCAGTATTTGCCAATTAAAGAATACATTTACATTGCATGTAAACAGCACCATTCCCATCTATGAGCAGAAATGTCCCAGAATGTGGATTATGGGAGGCACATTTTTCTCTGTATGTGCATAAGCTTAAATTACAGGCTACAATAGCATAGGTGAGGACTGTGTTGAAGGCTGGGCTGTGGTGCTTTATGCGCTGTACACATGGTTTAACCTTAATGGCGAAATGTCCTGTGTGAGGCCTGCGGCTTTCATTTTTAGGTTTCCTCCTCCTTTACAGTGGCTTTGAAAACGTCCCTGCTCTTTAAAGTACTCCCATTGTAAAAATCATCATTATACAGTTCAAGTATGAGTTGTCCCTTTTATATTTATTTCTTGTCTTTTCCATAGCCCTCTTTTTCATCTGAACACACAAAGTCAGAAACGTTGTGGAATTTACATCCCTGGCTAATTTTAGAGATGGGTTTCTGACCAAAAAACACATCCTCCAATTTGGGGCTATATTGGTCTTTCTCCCTCAGTTTTTCTCTCTGTGTTTCTCACTCTCTCCACTCTTATCCTCACCCTCTTTCTCCTCTTCAAATCATTCTGGTTGTCTTCATGACTTTTTCATGTTTTTTGGCTATGCTACCACACTCACCAGCTCCTTTTCTCTTCAACCATTGGTGTTTTTGGTAACTTAGCCTATGTTCAACCAAGTGGTCCTCAAAGTTGTTTCAGGGCGTAGTAGATTTTGCATTGGGCATCAAGTTGCGACTCAAATGAAATTGTTAAGCATACAAAAGTGAACAAAATGTTCTGAGATCAAACATTACAATGTATTAAAATTGGACTGCATAGATCCAGCATGTACAAATTTAAAACCATTACATAAGCTGAACAGGAAAAACATCTCTCTCTCTTTTTTTTTTAATGGTTTAATGTTCTCTGCAGTGCACAGCCAATAATTTTACAGCACAAAACACGGTGGAGTCAGCCCTAAACCACATTTATTCCAGCTGCATGTGAACCTGTATTTATTGTAATCTGTTTTTGTTTTTGTTTTGTTTTTTTTACCTTGTGTAAAAACTCAACCGTCAATGTTGGCATCTTTGTAATTTGACTACACTTTTAAAAATAAGAGTTCTTTAATGGAATCTATAACACCATTGTTCAAAAGGTTCTTAATAGTGGAAATAGTTTTTTTAGGGTGTGTTTACACTTGGCATGTTTGATTCAATTAAAACAAACTCTGATATGATTGCTCTGTTAATGCGATTCATTTAAATACTGTAAGTGCAAATGCTGCCATTCGGACCTTATGCACATCAAACAAATGGACCAAGACCCCTGAAAGGTCTCTGGTGCGGTTTTACTAAAATATGAACACAACATAGACCAAAGACATGAACCAAAATCTGTCATAAAAGCCTTTTTTTTTCTTGTTTGTTTTGTGTCTTTAGGTTCGGTGTTAAAAATGACAGTGTTAACGCTAAGTGAACCAGGACTAAATGTATCATTTTCTTTTTTGCTCCGGACCAAAAGAACCAAGAGGACCGAACTACAAGTGTGAACACACCGTTAGATTATTATGTTCTTCACACTAAGAAAAAAAATGGTTCTTTTAAGAACTTTAACTAAAAGGTTCTTTGGGAATCCAAAAATGGTGCTTCTATGGCATCGTTACAAGAAAGGTGTATACCAATAATAATTGCTATTTTAATTATGCACAGTAATATATTTAGTTGCATTTTTTTGTTTGTGTTTTTCTTACAGTATTAATGAAACAGATCAGTGACCCATTTTGGGGGTAACTTGTGTTGTGACCCACCAGTTGAGAACTATTGGTTTAACTTATATGCTTCTTCATTACTTTGTGGCAACAACTTGCTTTTAGCCTTTTTTTAAGTACTGTGTGGAAAATGTGTAACATGTAAAAACATGTGGACTGGGAAAGTTGGTAAAATTGTTTCAAACAATTATGTACAAAGGCCACAGTGTTTGTTCTCAGCTCAAATAAAAACACATTTGAATGTATATAATATTATAGAACAACACCCAGTGCATGTATTTAGCAAAAATATAAAATTTCCTTCTACCCTTGTTATTTGGGTAGACTCTATGGAAACAGATTTATCTGTTTAGCAGTTGTGACATGTATAAATTTGTTACGGTGCCTAAACAAATGCTGCTTTGTGATGAAAGTGACCTTGATATGTTTATTTTTAACACAGCTTATCTTATCTGCATTTTTACAATGTGCTAGGAAGTGTAGATTGGTTAATTATCCGTACTAGACTGTAACTCATCTATCAGTGTGCCTTAAATACGGTTCTTTCAGACCTTGACAGCTTGACAGTGAAATATGAACTTTTTCCCTTTGTTTCCCCTCTTACGCTTTAAAGAAGACAGCTGCAAACAGTACAAAACTAGCATGATTGCTTCCTGTGAAGTTTCACTGTGTTGTTGTAGGTTTTCAGGTCAAATAATTACCCGCTCAACAACACAAGCTCTATTTTGCAGTTCTCTGTAGTATTCTTTCAATTAGATCTGTTTTGCCTTGTCCCTGAGTGGCCATGACAGTCCTTTCAAACTTTATCAGCCCTCTTTCTGCTGGCATTCTTCAGCAGTTCCCTTTTCTTATACTCCTGTCTGCATGTGTTCTTGAAGCCATTAATCGTTCCTGCCTGCACAATGTGAACCCCAGCAGATAATTACAGTAATTAAACCAATTAGGCAGCATATGGAATGAGAGTTAACATGCCCTGAGGACACTGAGGTCTGCCATTCATCCCCTGCGTGAGCCTCTGCTGAGGTGGTCCCTGTATCTGGCACTGCTTAAGGAAGGGGCCGGGGAAATTGCTTCAACCCAATTTTGGATTAAAGCAATTTCCTTTTAGCTGAGCCTTGAATACGGTGTTGCAGATGTATGCTGCTGGCCTGATGTAAGAGAGGACTTCAAACAAAGGAGGGCAACGTAAAGACATCTGAGATTAAGATATATGAAATATGTCATCCCTCAGTCATACAGTATAAATTGATTTCATCAGCATATTTTGTTCATGCTTCATGCTCAGATAAATATATATTTTATTATGTTAGCTTACTTAAAGTGATCAAATGACTTACTACAGTGATTATTACATAGCTTTCTGTAATACTTGATTCTGATTCGTCAATCAGACCTATTGGTTGAGCGACATTCCAAAAATGTTTCACTGTTTGTGTCTTTTTCTGCAGGTTACATCGTTAAGTAGGAGGCATCAAATACATGACAAAACAGTGGCTGCATCCAAAAACTTAAAAATGCTGCCTTAGGAGGATGTATTCCAAGGTAGGAAGACATCAATGCAGGTCTGACTGAATCCAATGTTAACTTTACTTCCTGTCTCCTGAGATACCTTCGTCTGATTGATTTTTAAAGGCAGCATAGATGTATCCTTCGCTGTCTATAATATCCTACAAACCTTTGCATTCCATTGTGGCAGTTATGGTTGGTGGTCAGTTTGTGTTTAAATGTGTATTTCTGACCAGCGTTTTTGACTTTTGATGTCATTTCTAGCAAGAAATTAGTATTTTAGTAATTAAATATTTGCTTTGTTTTCACCAAATCTCTCTCTATTTTGTTGCACTTCATTAAAATGTTATGCAGCCTACTGTCATATGTGCAATCACTGTCTGCAAAGTCATTGCCTGATCGGGCAGCGAAGCGACAAGTCAGTATGCAGCCAGTATACCAATTAATATATTCATAAAACACTGCCTGCCTAAAAAGGATGCAAGGAAAGAAAATGAGGACAGAGGAATCGAAGGAAAACCTTTTTGAATATTGGAATATTCTTGATCATTCAAGACTCACCTTATGTTGTTGAAGTTTGGTTATTTAGGAAATGTTTGAGAAATATTAATAAAGCAAGATTCCCTGCTGAAATATGTTAGATGTTTATTTAAACTGCAAAGGTAAAACATAAATACAATTATTTTGACAAATATGAAGGAGGAGGAGAATTTATTTGTATTGGTTATTAATTTATTAGAATTGAGAAGTAAATGAGTCATTGAATCATTAACTCAAGTGATTCATTTATAGCATTGATTCATTCAGGAGAGAAAAAGTCTTTGTGAGTGAGTCATTAAATCATTCACTCAACCGATTTATTTAAAACATGATTAATTCAGGAACAGAACTTCACCACAGTGTGTTTTGTTTGTTTGAAGATGGGGAAACAGTTGATTATGCTTTGTCTTTGTGTGGAACTTCTGTCGCTGGCGGAACAAAACAATGTAACTGGCAATATTGTGTGTAAAATGTAAGTTACTCAATTATTGTTGTATACAAACAACATCACATTCGAAACTGTGAATATCAGCACAGCTCTTGCTTGTGTGGTAGCTTACTGCTAGTGCTTCCCTTAAATAATGACCAGACTGTATTGCTGCATTCACGCCACCGTGTAATCACCGTAATCTCGAGATGACAACACATGACGTTATATTCGGAGCTGTTCACGTCCTCAGACTGGGAATTATGCTTTCTATGGCACCACTATGAACGCCTAAATTAATCTACAGTGGTCAGGTGGTACAGCGGCCACGTGGTACACGTGGGAGCTTTCAGAAAACTCCCAGCTTACAAACTGTAATTACAAGCTATACGAGGACGTGAACGCTTTTCACGAGCCAGAATCTCATAGTTACAGTAATGGCGTGAACACACATTATATTGGACTGTTGCACTTGACATACTACTCTGTAAAAATATAATCTGAAACTGCAATTGGATTATATGAAACTAATATTTCAAGCTAATTTATTTACTTATTTGGCAAGTGTTCTTGTAAAAATTATGTAATAATTAAGGTGCAGTTTTATTTACCGTTTGGCGAATTTTCGTGGGCGAAATCCAGTCATTTTAATGGAAAGCTGCTATTGACAATGGAAAATTGACTTTTTTTGCCTGCAGAATTTCACTAATGCATTTGTCTGTCATAATCAAAATAAACTCCTTCAGGCTGATATCAGACCTCAGCTTCGTATCATGAGATACATGTGATGTCACCATCTTCCTTTCATGTTCCTGTTTTTACTGTGGAATGGCTCTATTCAACACAATTACACTTTTGTTTAACCAAAGCACACTGGCTTTCTTGTGCTGATATTATGATCTTGATTCTTCATGAGCTAAATTCTTGTGGTGCTGCAACACATTTGTCCTGAAGCATTCAAACCCTTGCAAATGAGATTTGTCAAGTTTAAGTTTTCTTATGTTACAGTACAAGATTTACTGCCGTAAAAACAGTTTAGGTTAACAGTTTTAGCCAAGAAACAGGAATGGACTGGAAACTAGATCCCTTTTCTGCTTCTCTTCCTGACAGGCTTTTGCAAGCACTGGACCAAACGTCTACTATAGGAGGCGTTCAGCATCAGTAGAAATGACAAGAAATGCCACATGCAGATCATATCTGTGAATCCACCTTTCAGCATTTTCTTTGGAGCAGATAAAGAATGTGGAGGGTTTTCTCTTCAACAGCAACAAGTGGGGGGTCTCAGAGGATTTGCTCGCAGCAGCAGGTGAGGCGGGTGAGATTATCTTTGTCTGAAGTGTGAGAACAGCAGACAGTGGGAGGGAGTCAACAGTAGTGGGAACCTGCTGAGCTGGTGCTGTGGAGCAGGGATGGGCCTTTACAGTGGGAAAACACTGGACAGGAAGAGCAGATCAGGTTTCTGATGTATTGAAGCTGTAAATGCATGAGATTTTAATCAATAATGACTTCTGGTGTATAGAAAATACAATACTTTGAACAAATGACATGGAATTTATGGGTTTGTGGTGATTTATTACGGTTAGAATGTGTTGTTTCAAAGCACCAGCTTTGGAAATCCCCTAGCATCGCTCTTTAAGGCTGATGTTGAATTTAAGTGACACACATTTGTCATGTTTTAACATGCTCACAAAAAGAAAAATAGGTAATGTCTAACAGCTTCTTTGGTAGTCATCGTAAGGAATTTTTTTTGTCCTGCAGATTACTTAAAAGTCAAAAGCACTTCTTTTGGTGTGGTGTCTTTTTTAGATAACATTTATTAAATATCGTCTTGCATAACCATAATTTTCGTTCAGTTCTGTTATCTGTCTTTTAAAGGTGAACATTTTGTTTGCACTTTCAATTTTGTTTGTGTAGATTATTACATTTTTTAAAAAAAAATTAAAGTCAAATTATTATTATTATGTTTAACATGATCTTTTTAAAATACACTATTTTTAATTAAAGCTAGACGGCAACAAATATTTAGACATTTTGGAAACATCCTCTGACTGCATCTCTACTTAAAGGAGTTAACCTTATGTCTCAGGCCACTGAGTAAAGCGTTCAGTCCGGCCTCTCCAGGGGAATAACCACTGACAACTCATAAAATGGGTTATTGCTTTAGTTAAGTTATTTATGGTGACAGAAGTATGTAAACTGTATGGAGACAGAGAGAAGAAAAGCACTGAGCCAAAGACCTCCAAAATAAGCAGCCAAAAATAAAATCAGTGGTGTTGAGTGTGTTGTTGTGAGTGATGGGATCAAACTGACAAGCAAGTCCCACGGGAAAGGATTTAGTTTTTTTCGTAAAAGAATCTCTCTTTTTTGGTGTTCTGAAACAGCAAAAACATATTTGTACATTAAAAGTGAAGCTGTTAGAGTAGAATAGAGAAATACAAAGTTCTGTCATGAAACTCTAGAAGGCACAGGCTAATAGGTCCTTAATTCACACTGATGCAATCAAATCATTCTCTATAGGGCACAGCTGATTGGTTCCTGCTGTATCAGTAGCCAATGAGCTCGCTGTTCAACCTTCAAATACTGGTTAGCATTTGCTGTAGCAGTTGCAGTCCACTTCCAGAAACCCTCCACCTTCCCCAGCTCCACCTGTTTAGATCTTCTACGGGTAATTTGTGTCTTACTTGCTCACAGCAGCGTGTTGTGAATGTATTGGCAGTAGCAAGTCCCGTACTTGCTCTGCAGCAGCAGCATAGCAGATCTATTCCATCAAGACTAAACATATCAACATTGTCATATCCATTACCATGTAAAACACTCCGAGAGAAGTCATGACAGGACTATTTTGAAAGTGAAGAACAATTAGCTTGAACACATTCAAACAATAATAATTTACATTTAAATTATGTAAATATTCTATTTAAAACAAGTACAAGCATGATTTCTCTACAGTAAATTGATTTTGTTATTATTTCTACTACTAAAATACTTTCTGGGGACCCCACAATGCATTATAGGGGGTCCTGGGTATTGAACAGTTGAAGTCATCTTCAGAAAAAGGCTCACAATTTTCCAATTAACTCTTAAATGAACAACAATAATTGGTGGATTGATTTTTCACTTGTATGCCATGTTCGCAAGATGNACTTACTTATACTTCAAATTTGCACACATAACTGCACATACAATTGTCTATATTATATATTGTTTTTTGCTTTTTTTGCACTGTCTATCTTGTAAATTCGTATATTATTATTTTATTCCTTTTATTATGTGTCTTGTCTTGTCGCTGTCACTCTGTTGCACTGTGGAGCTTCTGACACTAAAACAAATTCCTAGTATGTGTAAACAACATACCTGGCAATAAAGCTCTTTCTGATTCTGATTCTGATTCTGAAAGAGGAAGACTAGAGCCGTGCCTTTGAATGATTTCAATGTACTGTTGTCGTTCATTCGTATGATTAATTATTCATGATGAATCTGATTACTAGGAGAGTTAATCAGAAAACAAAAAAGCATTGTTGATGGTGGAAGTTGTTCAGAAGACCCTGTGGAGTCCAGGATCTACAATTAAACTGATGAAGCGCACACTCAGATGTTTTGTTCTACACAAAGCTGCACACATATATTTGCTGTGCCCTGTTCTCCAATTATAATTCATCACTCACATCTTAGTGTGTCATCAGCAAGATTATATTAGCAAATCTCCAAGCATCACACAAAACCCTGAACACACAAAAACAGATGATCCTCACAATGTTCTCCCTATTAACCTGTTTAGTGACTATTTAAGGTGAAGATTTTTTGGGGAATTCATATATTTATTTATTTGGGAATTTATATATACGTGTGTGTGTGTGTGTTTCATTATTTTTAATTAAAATGCAAATCAAGCATTTTCATAGTGCTCTCAGATTTTTTTGGACCCCGCGGTTATCTTCTATCATCATTGTGATTTTAGAGGTGGAGGCGCCCTCTAAATTTCTCTCTTAGATGGTAATAGTATGTTATGTAGTTTTTCCATGCTGTGATGAATTTGAGAAATAGACAGAGCTGGTGTGAATGGGCAGGGAAATCTGTGGGAATAGTAAATGCAGAATGGAAATTTATGTGCCCACAAAAGTCAGACACACATGTGCAACCTCAGAGAAAGACAGAATAACCCATTCTGACATGGTACAATTAGTGTAAATCTTTACTATTTTCACATAGAAAGTTCACTTAATTTGTGTCAAAAAACATAAATGTGCAGAGTGCAAGTGCATTGATTTACCACTAGGTGTCAGAATTTCATCAAGCTAAAATATAATTTCCTCTGGCGTTCAACTTCAAGCCTTGAGCTAACATTAGGAATGTTACTGATGTGTGTCTGTTACACTGAGGTATGCCAGAGATGTTTAGCAAATTAAATTATATTTGCATTGTTTAATAAAAATGTTAAATATGCAAACCTTTACTTCCTTAGAAAGAAAGGTTTGCTCACAGTACCGTTAAAAGGGAGCAGTTTCTCTTGTGCAAAAGCATGACTTGAGGTGATGTCAGTAAAAAACAATTTGAACAATGTTTGCTTACTGGATTACAGGTTAACATGAGACAAGGAGACTGAAAATAATTTCGTTTTGAAGCCACAAGTTCAGACATGTGTCCTGCATGCTCTGAGACATGTAAAAGATAAGCGAGAGTGTAAAAATAAAACTTTTCTTTTATGATATCAAACTGAACCAATATACAAAAAATGACCAAAACACACTTGAGCTTGATTTGTTAAATAAAATTAGTAAAAATGTGCATAGGCTAAAATACAGTTAAACTAGGCCTATTTGGGTTGTCTAAATTCCTCAAAGTTTGTCCTTAAACACCAATGATTCACATGTCGTTAAAACAAATATTTCTTATATTTACCCAGATATATAGCAACATGTTCAAACTAGAGTTGGCAATTGATTAAAATGTAGGTTGTTTGCCAATGCTGATCCACACTCAAAATGGCACATTGCAGTTCTATGTTTATTATGTCTGTCTTGCAAGAGTAAATGTAAAAACAGAAAAATAATATGACTCAAATGCTTTACATTTGAAGGATAATAGTTATCTACATTTGTGGTAAATCACAGGTTACTGCCGTTCAGCATTTACAGATAAATTAAGAAATATTTACAATCAATTTGTCATGAAAGCGGCACCATAATTCTTTGAGGATACATGTTTAGATAATTCTCAGCTCTTCCTCTGAACTGTTGTGCCCTTGAGGAAGAATGTAGCCTACTCTCCATCTGCTCAAGATGTATAATGTGAATCATTACATAACAAATATTTTTAATACATTGCTGTAAATTGGATGTAGAGTTTTAAACTAAAATAGTATTTGTTTAGCATTCACGTCGAGTGTGCTTTTGCATACAACTTTACCTTTGTGACACTTGAGGGCAGCAGAAAGCAATAAGTAGCTATAGAAACTTCTATTCTTTTCTGCAGCACTGGAAATTTCAGCTATCTTGCAGAAAAATGTATCTGAAAATATCTAATCATAAACACACCTTTATATTCCATTATGTCTGTTATGTGTGTGTATAAATCTCTCTTCTTCTCATTTCTCTTTTCAATTTTCTCATTCAGGTATGTTATGCCCAATCATATTGGTTATCGTCTGTTATTAGAAATGTTTTATTTATCATTGCAGGCTAGATATTTAATTGTGTCCCCTATTTTTATTCTCACTTAAAATTAATTTTTAAAAACACTAATAATTTCATAACACTGTTAAATGTTATCTTTATCAAATTTCAGAATTAATATTATATTTTTTCATACTGTACATGTACATATAATGTTGTGATGCCTAAATTCTCCTAGTTTTTATTATTTCTTTTAAATTTATGTTAGCAAAATTGAATAGAATTTTAATATGAGCCATTTGTTGATTATTCATAACATAATTATCGGCTCACCGTTATCGGATACCAGTGCGTCCCTAATGTAACCTCAATGAAAGGTAATCATTTTAGTATTCAGATGGTGTGAAAGTTGTGTCTGAGAGAGAAAATGAGAGCAGAAGGGGGAGGAGAAGAGAGGAGAGGAGGGGAGGGACTGAGTGCACACAGTCAGTGTGCTGTTTCCCCCTACTTCTCTCTCTCTTTCCCTCTCTCTCCTCACTTCCATCCCCACTTGAGAAACAGTGCTTCACACTGTACCGGATGGAAACCAAGTCTGTTTTTTCCTCCTCCTGGACCAGTCTTTTTCCTTCCTTAATTTCTCCACCTCTATCATCCAGTTGGCTCTCTCTGCCAGTTCCACATCCCCTTCTTCCAAACACACACTCCTCTCTCTCTCTCACTGTTGCTAATTTTTCCCCGTCGCCCCGCTCTCTGTCAGCATGGTGAACAGATAACTGCTAAGCTGTTGAACATGGGCTCCTGCCTCTGCAAAGGTCACCAAGGTCAGTCTCTTCCTGATTGTATCTGAGTTTGTCCGTCTCTGTCCATCCTGTGTCTATCAGCCTACCTGTTGGTCCGTCCAGTTATCTTATGTGTTTCTCCACCTGTCTGCTTATCTCCACCATAGAGAGCATTTTACATAATGCATGAATGTGAAAAAAAATCACAACATTCAAAAATAATCCAAAATGAACATACAGTTGTGAGTGACTAAAATAAATGCAGTGTGTATGAATGCATGGTTTTATTTTGTGCTGGCTTTATGCTTTATGATACTGATGTACAGTTCTTTGCTCAGCAGAAAGCATGTTTCTGCTAAAATACTGATGCTTACGTAGCCTACTGTACTATAATTAAATATTACGCTGCTCTTTGGAATTCTTGATTCTGATTGGTCAATCACGACACTCAGCGGTCCGATATTTCTTAATAATCGGCGTCGTCATGGCAGCCATGTATATCGGGTCTCCGTCAACTAATAGTTTATTTCATAGTTTATACTAAGAAAGTATACAAACAAACGACATAAATTCAAAAACCTGCATCAATTTAAAGTGCAGGCTATATATAATTTCTTACTACTGCTTGCTTACCGATTTCTCACGCTACTTTCATGTCTCTTGTAACACACCGTTTCAAACAAACGCAATTTGCGCCATCTTGTGTTCATTTATCGTTTGAAGTGTAAACACACCCTCAGAGAACTTCAGTAGGCTATTCATATTACTGTTACAGTGTTGTTAAAAAGCCGCTTATTTTGAACATTGTAATTTTGACTATTTTCTTCGCGGTAGTTTTAAGATAGGCTACTGTTCAGGTAAGATTATACAATTATTCTCAAATTAATATTTCATGTATTTATTTGATGAGTAGCCATTATGTGTATAAAACTCTGTCAATGTGAATTTATGTTATGATAACGACTGTCTTTTTGTACATTATCGCTACATAATGACTAGAAAAATGAATAAAAACAAATTCTCATCAATATTTCAATGTCTACATATTTATTGATTTGGTGAATAGCTCTGTACATAATGAGTTTCTATGCTGAGGGATTTATTTTAGTTAGGCCTGTTTGGCGCAAAATTTACAGGCCACCTTGTTTAGATGTAAACAGAACCAGTAACACAGCGAATTCTGGGAAGTTTCCTCTGAGCACCAGAGGGAAATTATTCTGTTCTTATTTGTATCATGTAAGACAAGTGTATTATGGTAAGGCAGGCTTTGCAGGTACACAGGTGTAGTGTCACAGTATATACAAATGGAGTCTAAGATAAGAGGTGACATTTTATCCTCAAGGTGTCCTCCCAGGAAATGGCACCAATGAAGTGGATAATTTGTAAATCCGAAAGAGCGAAGGGTAGTGTTTGTTTGTTAGAGCCTTGTGGGGGTTAGAAAGTCCAGAGCTCCGTAGCTAAGGCGGAGCATGGCATGCGAAATGCCGGGGTCAAAACTGATGTATAATGCATATGTGAGATGGATGGAGTTTCACAGTGATGAATGGGAGCTGGGTTTTTAGATGGGGGGGGACACGCACGACTTGTGACATTGTAAAGGTCACACATTGTCAGTTGATACTTGTTAGCAAATAACATGCTGGCGAGTACCTGAAGCTCCACAGGTCTGAAATTAGCTGTCCTCTTTGAGGTCTAACCTCAATGTGATGCGGCCGGTGACGAAAAATGTGCTCTTGAACATTGGGGATCCCCAGGGAGGTATTGTCAAGACAATCTCTTGTTGCTATGGAAACATAAGTGCAACAGGAGTGAGTCCCGTCCATCCACTCCAGATAAAACTCAATGCACACTGCCAATTGCACACACACTGTTGAGAAGATAAATTAAATAAACAATTATTTACAATTAACAGCAGTGTATTTTGTCCTTCCAGAGCTGCAAAGTGGCCAGCAACACCCCATGGAAGAGCTTCAGTCGTATGCTGAGGGACAGCCCATCTTCAAGGTGTGTTTTCTCATAAAAATCAAAAGTTAAAATCCTGTCGTTTAGAATATGAAAATACATTTCAATGATACATGGGAGTTCTTTCACACTCTGAATGTGTAAGATCTGATAAAAGTGTCTTGTTAGGTGTAATTAGCACCTGTGATTCACTGTGTTGCTTGCGAATGTGATATTCTGAAAGGTTTTATTTGGTATGGTAGGCTGTAATATGTGTTTCCCATCTTGTCGTGTTATTCAGGGTAACCAGCAGCCCTACAATGGCAGCATGTCAGATAAAAGGAGCAGCAGCGGGTATGACATCGGAGAATTGGCTACATCTTCCCTGCTGGGTGAGGAGCAAAGAGCACATGTTAGACACTGTCACACTGTGTGTTGTTTTTAGCCATCGTTCAGAATCATTCATCTGAATCAGAAGAGCAGTCGACCTTTACAGAAGCTTGCTAATGTAATTTCCCTCTGCCTGCATATCTCTCATTTATGAACAGTCTCCTTCTCAGTGCCTCTTTAGCCACCTGTTTTCTTTTCTGCCTGTTTCTTTGCTTGATGTCTCCACTCTCTTCAGGAAGTTAATTAAAGAGACTAATAATGTGTTATGGGTTTTTAAGCTTTTCCAAAGAACATTTTTGATCATTTCAGTCTAATTATAAATGCCGTCACCAGCTGATGAATATGTATAATGAGCAAAAAAGAACCACAAATCTCTGATCGACCAGAAAAATGAGCTAGAAATTAACTGCTAGCGGAAAAATGCTGTTAGAAAGATTAATTTATAAAACACATGTCATGGAGACTGCAAATCATTGCTGTATCCAGTAATAAGTTTGTAAGGACTTGCATGATAATTATGCGCTCAGTTTGGCTGTGTAAAAATGTTTCTTTTCGCTAGTACATTTGGTACAAAAAGAAAAATGAAAAAAAAAACAGCCTAAAAGGAGGTGCTTAACCTTCAGAAAATGTTAATTAACATCAGGGCGTCATACAAATTGTAATGTTAGCTATTATATTTTATATTCATTTTATATGAGATTTGCATTTTTTTTTAGCTTTTTCATCAAAAGTTCAGGCATGTCTATATAGTTTAAAACTAGTGCTGTCAAATCAATTAATAGCGATTAATTGCAATTAATCGCATCTGACATAAAAGTTTGTAAATATATAATATGTGTGTATAAATATGTATATGTATACACACACACATACATACAAACGTTTGTTAGATGCGATTAATCGTGAATAATTTATAACATTAATTTAAAACATTTATAAATTTGTAATTTACATTAAATATTGCTATAAACATTAAATAAATAAATAAACACACACACACACACACATATTTTTCCAGAATGGGTAACAGGATTCAAAATTTACCGTATGTCAAAATTTACCCTATATTACCCAGTAAGGGGTGATCTAGTTTGGGATCAAATGTTGATTTGTAGTTAAAAAATAATTTAAAGGGAAATATTTTTTTGAATGTTTCTCTTCCAATAACTTGGGTAAAGCTTAATAAGCTTATTTTTTTACCACAACAAAGTAAAAACCAATTTAGCAGATTGTGTCAAAATTATGACATTGTTTTATGATTTTAATTGTTGGACACAATTGTGAATGTCAAGACCTCTGAGGTGCTAAAGGCCAAAATCACCAATTTAAGGGGAAGGATACTGTTTAAAACAAGCTAAATGTTAGATAATTAGTCATCTCAATCTCAAAACAGAAAATATGGTATTTGTGCCTCTTTTTAAAATAAAAAAATGTCACGGGGCACCAAAGTGTAATGCATTTAAAGTGTCCTCTAGTCTCTACTTTAAGACACTAATCCTAAAAAAAGCTGTTCAGTTTTTGATGACTTGGAGAGAATAAGCTCCTTTTTTTTCCCCAGTTGAATTCCTTTTTTCCCCAGTCGATTTATCTGTTCTCACCTCTTTGGCATTACTTCTTCACCTCCTTCCCTCTTTTCATTTCTTTTATTTTGCACCAATGCTAATCCCTCCGATCTCTTTAGGACTGCTGGCCACTATTAAAGACCACATCACTAAGCCCACAGCGATGGCCCAGGGCCGAGTCGCCCACCTGATCGAGTGGAAGAGCTGGGGAGGGGAGGCGACGACTAGAGGGAGCTGGTGTGGCTGGACTAAAGATGGCGGAGGATGGGGAGGCGTGGGAGCCGCACTGCAGGAGGACGAGCAGCTCTACTCCCACCTCACTGATGAAATCAAAGAAGCACGATTTGCTGCGGGTGAGACAGCATTTATATGTATGTAGCTGCCAAGTTTTGAAAAAAAAAAGTATAAACTTCAGCCCTGTATAAAAGTATAAATAGGGTAATACCATGTTTATGTTATCTAATGCGCCTCACGAGTTCAGCACTGCGCAAAGTGATGGACAGAGGCAGGATTTTTCCATCCTTTCTTTCCACACTGACAGCTCCTCGTGTATGTCTCTTGGTGATGTGTTGTCATTCATGTCCAAACTATAGCAACCAATCTAGATATACCGGATATTGACTACACTGTCTGAACAAACAGATCAGATTTCATCACTTGCAAAATGACATTGTCATTAGAAAGACCTTGTCTTGGTGACGTTGGTACAGCAAACACTGCTAATTTTTTCTTCGTAAATGTAAAAATGTAATTAATACTCTGAAGGATTTCTGTTTTTACATACAGACAGTTGTGAAATAGCTCTTTTGTCTTGGTAATTGCATATAATATTTATTTAAAAGTTAAATGATTCTTCATAGGACATGAGTGAGAAAAATAGTGTAGGTAGTAAGAGTAAGAGCACATTTCTTCTTTTTTCCCCCATTACTCTGTGTATCTGTGACCTTTTATCTCTTTTTTCCTCTCTCAGGTGTGGCGGAGCAGTTTGCTCTGGCTGAGGCAGCGATGAATGCCTGGTCCACACAGGACATTGAAAATCAAGCCACAGCCGGCACAATCCCATTACAAGGTAATGATATCACTGTCATTTGCCACAAACACGAAAGCTGCAATACCCAAATATATGTGACCAGGGTCTAAAATTAACACTGCACACAAACTGGCTAATGTGAGTAAATAAATGTGCCACTTAGCTAGTGACTTTATAGGAACTGCAATATAATACATGGTTAACATCAGAT
This sequence comes from Anabarilius grahami, assembly GCA_003731715.1. Lineage (NCBI taxonomy): Eukaryota > Metazoa > Chordata > Actinopteri > Cypriniformes > Xenocyprididae > Anabarilius > Anabarilius grahami. The sequence goes on along the minus strand of RJVU01036174.1, from coordinate 546,815 downwards.
TGTAACAATGATCTGAATCGAATCATGCTGATGTTAGTGACATGACATGGTAAACTACATACTAAGAAAACATCTGTTGTAACTCAAACATCTTCTAAAAATTGGACTTTAATGGAAAATTAGATAAACTAGACTTTTCAAAATTACTATGAGAAGTTAAAGGATTAGTCCACTTTCAAATAAAATTTTCCTGATAATTTACTCACCCATATGTCATCCAAGATGTTCATGTCTTTCTTTCTTCAGTCGAAAATAAATTAAGGTTTTTGATGAAAACATTCCAGGATTATTCTCCTTATAGTGGACTTCAATGGCCTCCAGACGGTTGAAGGTCAAAACAGTTTCAGTGCAGCTTCAAAGGGCTTTAGACGATATTAGACGAGGAATAAGGGTCTTATCTAGCGAAACGATTGGTCATTTTCGAAAAAAATACAACTATATATACTTTATAAACACAAATGATCGCCTTGCACATGCTTCCGCTTTCCGTATTCTTCAAAAAGCTTACGCTGTATGTCCTACGCCTTCCCTAGGCTATTCTACTTACGGAAAAAACCGGAAATGGCACCGCATTCATTCCGTAAATTGAATAGGGAAGGCGTGGACTAATCCTTTAATCTAGTCTTCCTCCAGCACTCCCTGCAGCAACATGTGTGACATAAAACGCCAAAATTAAAATTTGTAGTACAAAAAACATTTTTGTGACAGGTGCCATTTTACAGAGGCATTTAGACTCTTCTCATATATTATGCTATGAGAGACACACTATGAACTGCTTTATATAGTTTAGTTTCATGGTTGGTAAGAAATATTTCTGGTCTGTACATCTCTCAATTCACTCCCCATTGGTATGTGATAAAAGTTCATTTTAGACCCTATATGTAACCATGAAATGATCAGCTTTGCTGGTCACTCACTAGTATGTTAGCTATGTTAGCTGGTCCATGTGAAAATATACTGGCTATTATATCATTTATATGATCCTGTATTATATTCATATTCACATCCCTTAAAAGTAGGACATACTTCACACAGCAATCCCGGTAAATTACAGTAAAATGACCAGAATTACTTTTCCGGTAAAAAAACAAATGTGCTGTTCACACAAACAACAGCGATCCATCTTTTTAGTGGTAAGATGCCAAAATACCTCAAATTCACACATCAGCACCAAAATACCGATAAACATCTTCATCCACCTGGATAAGGAGAAGCGCTTTAATTTCATTTTGTTTGTTTTTTTCGTGACAGGCGTAAGGGGATGATCACACAGAACAGCATTTTGCTCTAAAAACACAAAACGTATAATAGTTACTAGAGATGCACCGATGTATCGGCCAACAATCGGTAGCTTTTTATCGGCCGATAAAAGCTATTATTATAACTATCGGCCATCGGCTAATATCTCTATTATCTCTATTAGGCCCTATCACTATCGGCTATCGGATTATATCATGTCAATCAAAAGGGTGCGGAAAAACGTGTCAGACTGCAGCTCATACTGTGCGTGAAGAAAATCGTGTTGAATTTTAACGCATTATCAGTTTAAAAATAGTGACATTAAAGCAGGCTCTTTTTGAACCTATCAATCACCTGTAGTTCAAACCAGGGTTGCCAGGTCTGTGTTTTTTTCCCTACATCAAATATTATTTGTAGCGCCTCCCATCCAATAATCGCAAAAAGCTTTGTGCTTTGTTACTTCTGATAATAATAAAAGTTTCAGTTTTCAAATTCTGTCAATTTTATCATGAAATTCAAACAATAAATGGCGTTTTGGCGCTCTTAAATGTGACGTGTCAGATCGCTGTAATGCCTCAGTTCAGGCGGTGGTGCGGAGCGCGAGTCTTGTCTTCCTCTTCAATAGTTAACGTTATATCTCGAAAAACATGCATGAACATCAAAGGTATGTTGAAAGAAAGATATAGTACAACTTACCGGAATGTGTCATGTCTCATGTAATCACTTTATTTGTGTTTCAACCGCGGAAAGACGTCAATAAAACAGCTTGTGAACAATATGTCACATCATGTCACTTTTACCTCAGGAATGTTTTCCAATGTTCACAGTTCCTTAGCTATCTAAAACACTAGAGAGGAGCTTATGTACTGTTAATTATATGTTTGTGTAAATATGCCATGAAGACAACAAGTGCTTATGAAAACTACCTTATGTGATACTTTTATACAAATATTTCAGTTTTTATTTGAGTTTAATTATTATATCTGAAAATAAACAGCAGCTGAATATAATACCTCTGTTGTTAATTGCAGCCTCTAATATTATAGTGTACCAAATGAGAGGGTTCCCTGTATGGTTTGCAACATTATTTAGGAGAGATTTTTTCTTTCCTTAAGAAAAACCAAACTATCGGTATCGGCATCGGCCGATATCATTCTGAATAATCGGCTATCGGTATCGGCAGAGAAATTTAATATTGGTGCATCTAATAGTTACCATAGTAGGCTATTGCAGTTACTATAGTATCCAGTAATTGCAGATCCACATCACTGATGAATGTAAAGGAAGTCGAGCATGTGATGCGGCCCAACGGTCAGATGTTCATCTAACGCATGTTTACATAGAAAAGCAGTTAAAAGCAGCAGAACTTACCGTAAACAGCTCTGACAGAACTTTACGGTTGGCCCAAAGCAAACCTCTTATGTCAGCCTGACCTCGTACGTGCTCATACCGGTTATCTTCATTCTTTGTTCACACACAGTAATTTACTGGTAATGTTACAACTTTTCATACCGGGAAATTGCCAAAACCTTTTGAAAAGATCTTATTCACACATGATATCTTAACGGTAATTTACCAGTAAAGACTGTATGTGTGAAAGGGGCTATTCTCACCATCTGGTTCATCTCACTCTGTCCCAGCTTGTATAAAAATAGTGCTATTTCATTATGAAGAGGATGACAGCCCTTGTGCAGTAATAAGCCCAGAATAATGACAAATGATGTGACCTGTTTAGCCCGATGAGCCAGGTGCAAAAAACATATTACCCTGGTACTTAGGAGTCTTACAATTGAATAAATAACTGCAAAACAGAAATGTCTGAATGTGTCTGGGACATGATGACTAATGGATCAAGCAGATCAGAGCTCTATATTGAGTTTGGGGCTTATTCATTTATGCTACAATTTTCATTCTAGAAGGTGTGTGTGCTTGAGGTCTTTTAATTTCTGCTCTCACAACAATGACGATGTCTTCACAGACCCTGAGGGCCTCTATCTCTCTCGGTTCCTGTTGGATGGAGGGAGTCTGGGTGTTCCTCAGCACCTGTACAGAATGCACATGGAAGTTGATGACACCAGCTCCCTGGCGCCTTCTCATCCTCCTCAGTCTCATTCCCCCGGTCATTCTCATTCTCCGCTGGACATGCAGCGTCCGACGCAGGAGCAGAGGATCTCACCGTCGGAAGGGTCCGTGCGACACGCAGACAGCATCTCCCTGTCGGAGGATGAGGTTTTTTATAACTGAAATTTTGATGACACAGCGGAACTATGTCTATTCTTTGTGTTCACTGATGTGGGAGAGACACGTATGAGGTTACGTCTGGGGTTATCGCTTTACCGTTAAAGTATGTAATAGCCACAGCTGAGCCTCTTCGACAAGCAAAGAACGCAGGGATCGTTGTTCACGTGGACATGTCCATATCACATTGCCTTTTTGCAAATGAAAACCTCTCTGTTTGCGGTAATGATGTTAGAGATGTAAGTTGATGGGGTCACACCAATTATGTCTACAGGAAGGTAAAAGGTCATCACACATGAATGCATATAAAATTATACATTGACAGAGGGGTGAACAAGACCATAATGCCCTTTCACCTTTTACAGAGTGTTTGTAGATATTTGCAGCAGCCTTTCACCATCAAAAAGAAGCTGAGGCCTTTTAGCACGATAGACTGAAGAAAAAGCCAAAATAAACACGCTTTCATCTCCACAGACATTTTTTCTGGGGCATTTCCACTAAGAATGGCTCAATGGGACTACAGCGTAAATAGGATCCTTTTGTGAGGACTCTGGAGGTTGAAAGTGACTTGTTGACCTTTGAGCAAAGCCGCAATCATTACTTGACAGTGAGGTGGAGATTTAAAAGGTTTTTCATATTGCTAAATGTTTCCATGGGGATTTTGAGTATAAAACATCTAACACACCAAATGACTAGATGTATCCTTAAAGCTGAAGTGTGTAATTTTACTATCCTCATCAAATAAAAATTCTAAAATATTAACTGTTTTCAAGTACATTTCCAAACACTCCCACCATCTGCTATTGGATGGAAAAAAAAGATCCCGCCCCAAACTCATGCAATTGGCTGAGCCAGTGTTGCTGGTCGGAAAGCTCACAGAGCACCAAAGCACTACATTTCGGCAAAATCAACCTACAAATGGCTTACTTGTAGTAAATAAAAAAGGCTAATTATTATCAATTTGATTTGATTAATTATGTAATATAATTAATAATAACCAATATCATTTATATGAATTAAATAATATTCATATTAAAGATGGAATATGAGATTAAATCGATCTACAAATGCTTACATGTAGTAAAAAATGGGTTTGTTCTTAATATTCATTTAAATATTATTAACATTAATAAGGTGGAATTTAAGATATGAGCTATAAATGACTTATAGCAATTATTTGGTTTATTAATGCTAGTGTAGTATTAAATTGACCAACAAATGGCTTAATTATAGTAGAATGGTTAATTATTAATTTTAATAAATATTAATATGAATAATATTAAGATGGAATATGAGATTGAATCAAACTATAAATGGCTTACTTGTAGCAAGTATTTGTTCATTAATATTAATGTTATTATTAGCATTAATATTAGAAATATTAAGCTAGAGAAGAAAGTATTTAACAAAAAATTACATACTTCAACTTTAAAAAAAGAGGTTATGGTCACAATTGCCACATATTTTTAAATCACATATATGTAGAAATGAAAAAAAAAAGTGTTACCTCAGCTGCCTTTGAGTAACTTGCCTCCATTTTGTGTTAATTGTTGTCAGCCTGTTCTGTTTTGTGCAGTTCTTTGTACATGTAAATTATGATTTAATCTTAATCTATATTGCTGCAGAAATCGCTTGCTGAGAAGAAAATTCTTCTGTGTTCTTGTGAGTGTCTAAGACATAAGAGTGAAAGTTGGAATTACAATCATCTTGCTTTTTCTCCATAATTAGCCCTATTCACACTCCACTGACAAAGAAAGGTGATTGAAAGAGTGAGATGGAGGGAGAGAGTGAGGGACGAGGTATAAGAGGGGAATCAGCGACAGAGGGGATTATAGTAAATGCAGAGGCAGGAGAGGGCAAGACAGGAGGGTGCTGGGAGGTGGAATGGTCAAGTGTTATCATGCTCCAGGGTCTTTTAATAGAAGTTTACACAGTGTGATCCTCGTGTGCGGTGTCAGATAATGTGTGTGACAGATTGGTGCTCCAGGGGAGGGTTTGAAGTAGGATTTAATTGTGTAGATAGAGGCTCTGTGATGGTAAGCAGAATTGAAATTGTGTTTGTAACTGGAATTCAATTTCAGACTAATATATTAAGAAACAATACACTGTGAATTTAAATTAATTCTTATGAAAATCTTTTCTGTGAAAAAAGCACAAGGAATAATGAGAGAAAAGGGATGGTTGAAAAATCAAACGAAGGCTGTTTATTATTGAAGCCTTTGTTCTGCTCTTTTCTCAGTGTGAGGCTCACAAAGCTAACAAGCTGCATGAGGTTACAAACAGATATCTCATTTCATTCAAACTCTAGACATGCACATAATATTCATCGGATCCATCCACAATGCTTGACAGCAACAGGGTACAATAGGGCCCTAAATATCCCCTTTAGTTGTATCTGGCACCAAAGTGTATGACTGTTCAAGAATATATTCTGTTATTTTTAAATTTGTTTGGGAAACACAATTTGTGAAAAATAAATAATAAAAGAAGTTTGCTTTGATTAAAATCCACAGAAATATAAAAGTGTTGAGGGGCAAAAGGCAGTCAGGGGCAATACTAATATAGTACAGATATTAAAGGGTTAGTTCACCAAAAAATGAAAATTCTGTCATTAATTACTCACCCTCATGTCGTTCCACACCCGTAAGACCTTCGTTCATCTTCGGAACACAAATTGAGATATTTTTGATGAAATCCGATGACTCAGTGAGGCCTGCATTGCCAGCAATGTCACCGAACCTCTCAAGATCCAGAAAGGTACTCAAAACATATTTAAAACAGTTCATGAATACAGTGGTTCTACCTTAATATTATAAAACGACGAGAATACATTTTGTGCGCCAAAAAAACTTATGACTTTTCAAAAATATCTAGTGATGGCCGATTTCAAAACACTACTTCGAAGTTTTACAAATCTTTTGTTTCGAATCTGTGGTTCGGATCGCATGAACGAAGCCTTGTTTACTGAAATCATGGGCGCTTCCAACCACTGATTCGAAACAAAAGATTTGTAAAACTTCGAAGCTTCATGAAGCAGTGTTTTGAAATCGCCCATCACTAGATATTGTGGAGAAGTCGTTATTTTGTTTTTTTGGTGCACAAAAAGTATTCTTGTTGCTTTATAATATTAAAGTAGAACCACTGAACTCACATGAACTATTTTAAATACACTATATTGCCAAAAGTTTTGGGACGCCTGCCTTTACGTGCACATGAACTTTAATGACATCCCATTCTTAATCAGTAGGGTTTAATATAGCATTGGCCCACCCTTTGCAGCTATAACAGCTTCATTTCTTCTGGGAAGTATTTCCACAAGGTTTATGAGTGTGTTTATGGGAATTTTTGACCATTATTCTAGAAGCGCATTTGTGAGGTCAGGCAGTGATGTTGGCGAGAAGGCCTGGCTCGCAGTCTCCGCTCTAATTCATCCCAAAGGTGTTCTATCGGGTTGAGGCCAGTCAAGTTCCTCCACACCAAACTCGCTCATCCATGTCTTTATGGACCTTGCTTTGTGCACTGGTGCGCAGTCATGTTGGGACAGGAAGGGGCCATCCCCAAACTTTTCCCACAAAGTTGGGAGCATGAAATTGTCCAAAATGTCTTGGTATGCTGAAGCATTAAGAGTTCCTTTCACTGGAAATAAGGGGCCAAGCCAAACCCCTGAAAAACAACCCCACACCTTTGCATTGCACTTGGTGATGTAAGGCTTGGATGCAGCTGCTCGGCCATGGAAACCCATTCCATGAAGCTCTCTACACACTGTTCTTGAGCTAATCTGAAGGCCACACGAAGTTTGGAGGTCTGTAGCTATTGACTCTGCAGAAAGTTTACAACTTCTTTCACAAATGTTTGTAGAAGCAGTCTGCATGCCTAGGTGCTTGTTTTTATACACCTGTGGCCATGGAAGTGATTGGAACACCTGAATTCAATGATTTGGAGGGGTGTCCCAATACTTTTGGCAATATAGTGTATGTCTTTAGTACCTTTCTGGATCTTGAGAGGTTCAGTGACATTGCTGGCAATAGAGGCCTCACTCATTTATGGGTGAACTAACCCTTTAAAGCAACAGTGATAGGTCAAAATATGCATATGCAGATACATTTGGTTTAGCAAAATGTTTTTAAGCAACATTTATGTATACCATTTAATTGAATTTTCCTGTACATCCAACATAATCTCTTTGGTGGCATATTTGACCATTGGGTCTTTTCAAGATGCAATAAAAGGGGCTTTGTCAATATCAAAAATCTTTCCACTTATTAGATGGTTATTAAATATCTATTGATTTAATCACCTTGACAAAAACTGAAAATCATAAACGCATTTTTTTTTGTCTCAGAATATACATCATAATTTTAGATATTCTCATTGGTCCTATGAATCTACATTTCAAAAATATTTTAAATTTACATTTTAAGGTAGATTGATCTACCTCAAAATTAACCTTTTGTCAAGATGTTCAAGAAAGTGTTCTGGTGGTGTTTGTTGCTATTTTTGATTTAAAAAAATTAAATAATTTTTTTTACCTTGGAGTGACTTTCTCCCTGTTGTACCATACTAAATTGCTGCTTCATTTAATAATGTTTCTTTATTATTTCACTATAAATAATTATTCATTGATCCCCACATAATGATCCATGTAAAGTTCTCCAGCAGATAAAATATTAACTATGATTATTAAAAATGGAAAGCACACATTGATGACTGTCCTGGATTCTGATGTCTGAGCTGATTGTCCATGCTTCAGACTTCCTTTGCAATCTCTTCAATTATTTTCTTCATCTGGAGGTAAAATAAAGTGTCATAAGACCATCCTTTTTGCAATAAGAACAGATAGTCAGTGTGACCAGTGTATTCATCATTATTTAGTTTGTGTATAGAAGTATGTATGTACATATTTGTCCTGTGCAGGCTGCTCATATCACCTCTTTCCATGTGATGACGCCACACAGCCGCCCATTCTCTGTTATAAACAGACGCTGCTCACCCGTGACACTCATGATACAATGAGCCTGACAGAACACACACAAACAAGAACATACTAGAGGAACACCTCAACAAAAGCAAACACATAATGGGAAGGAAACAGAAGTAAGCCACCAGTTTATTCTCACTGCACCTGCTTTACGGTGGATTCAGGAGTCAGATGTAGCCGTACAGGTTGAATAGAACACACTTCTTCTAGCTGTTTACATGAACCCTGTAAGAAAAAATATTTGATACTTATTGCATGTGCCCCATCAGATTTTTGAGCAGAGAGGTTTGTCTGTCAGTTACATCAATCCACATTGCTGCTGAAAGCTTTAGGCTACTACCTGTCTGAGAGTTGCCGCCATTTTTTAAGATTAGCTGTTTTTTCCAAGGCATTGTTAGATGCCAGAGTTTCCTATCATAGCAATGCAAAGATTTGATTTCAAAAACAGTATCATAGCTATTTAACCATTTCTTGTGATGATTTTAAATCTGTATTTAACCTCAGAACGATCTCAAAGCAAAAAGAGGTGCAAAATTCTGATTTTGTAGTGGCTGTGCTTTAAAATTAAATTATAATCTTAATTCAAGTGATGAAGGATTTTGAAAGTCTGACAGTAATCAGTGTTGAGTATGTGCTTACTGTAAGGTTAACCCTGTCTGGTTTAAATGTTTAAAAAATGATTAACAGTTGAAAACATTCGTTAGAAATTTAGAAAAGTAATCAAAAAGTAATCAAATGTAATCAGTTACATTACTTAAAGTAACTGAAATAGTTACACTACTTATTACATTTGAAATAGGGTAACTTGTAATTTGTAACTTGTTACTTTTCCAAAGTAACCTTTCCAAGACTGGCCATAAGTAACTTTGCAATTACATGTCTACTAACTCTTATTATTAGTAGACTATCTGCTTAATATCTGCTAACACTTAATTCTGATGGTCCCCCAACAGACATTTCTTAAGTGTAACGAAACACTTTACACAGTTTAAAAGGTTTCATGCCTTTAAAATAAATTAAGTCCTGCCTTCCTCTGTTCATTTGTTTAATTGCTAACAATATGGTCATCATTTTCTAATTCTCATACTTTTTTTCCATAGGACAAGGAAAAAGCATAGTTATCATGGACTGTCAAGTTCAACAGCAATTTTGCTTGATTCACTATTTAAAAAAAAAATTTAGGTTCAAATTTGAAACTTTTTCTGATTTGAACCCTTTTTGAATTGCTTTTTTGATTTTAAACTTGCACTAGATTGACGTTCAGTTTTTGATCATTGTAGCATTTCTCACTGCTTACAGTCATGTGAAGAACTACAATGTTTCTAAGTTACCGTTCATAAGTTGTAAATGTTCACCCTAAATTGATAATTCTGTCATCTTTTACTCACTCTCATGTTGTTCCAACCCTGTATGACTTGCTTATGTGGAAGATATTTTGAAGAACGTATCAACTGATTTTTGCATGTATAATGAAAGTCAGTGGGGTCCAAAACAATAAACCCCACTGAATTTCATTGTATACACAAATAAACCCCCACTGAGACAAGGTGCAGTGCCATCAGAAAAACAGAGCGCTCACGTGCAAGATGTTGAAAAACAGCAAAACACTGCTTAAAGGGTTTGTTCACCCAAAAATGAAATTTCTGTCATTAGGTACTGACCCTCATGTCATTCCAAAACCGTAAGACCTTCGTTCATCTTCAGAACACAAATTAAGATATTTTTCAAAACGTTAAGGTTGAACCACTGTAGTCACGTTGACTATTTTAACGATGTCTTTACTACTTATCTGGACCTTGAATGTGGTCATTTAAATACTTTCTATGGGAGATAAAAAAACTCTTGTATTTCATCAAAAATATCTTAATTGATATCTTAATATCGAAGATGAACGAAGGTCTTACAGGTGTGGAACGACATGAGGGTGAGTAATTAATGACATAAATTTCATTTTTGGGTGAAATAACCCTTTAATGGTCCAAGACGTGTTTCTAGTGCATGTTTACATGGGTAAAAACAATAAAAAAGCAGGCATTGGTATAAAACTGGCACTGGTGCCACTTCAAAAAAGAAGCAGAAAAAAAGCCCCAGTGGAGAATCCAGCCTCTGAATTGAAATGCTTTAATTATTCTTTAGTTATTTTTTATTATTCTTTCAGTAACTTCAGACAATTCCTGTTATGACTCTGCACATTATGGGTTCAATTACCTCATTTCTATGCTCTTGCAGACACTCCCGCAGCTGCGCCTTGTTGATTGTTCCCAGGAGAATAGGGGAGTCTGGGAGACAAGAGAAAAAGTAAATGGCATGGCTAAGTCCAAGCTTCAGACCGTCAGCCTCATTTCATTCAATAGTATCGTCATTGTACTGTACTGGAACATTATCTTGAGGGTGCAGTCTTGAGTGTTTCACACAATCATTTGGCCTTTGGCCTTTATCAGCACGCACATTTCACTGGCTTTCACCCTCCTCTGTCAAGCACGGAGGTGTGTTATTAAAGTAAAGAGGTGAGATTGTGTCATTGAGCTGGTGATATTAGTTAGGCTCACCGTGAGAGTCCACCACAGGAACTTCAGAGTCTGTGCTGTCGTTTAGGATGTGCTGCACACTTGTCAGCGTCTCTGTCCTCTTCAGCACGGCTCCCGCTGGGACCACAAACCGCTTGATCTGAACATTGGCCAACCTGTGGGAGAGCATTCATGATGAAAACAATTTACTATCCAGCCATCACTACCTTGATGTCTCCCTCCAGAATCTTGTTTTGCAGAAAGAAACACAAGGCTGTGTCATCTCAAGAAAAATGCTATTTAATTTCAAGTCATAACATGGCGGAGCCTGAAGGCAGACGAGCAGATAGATTACTCACTTTGGACAAGCCCGGATGAGAGATGGCAAGTGTGGGAGCTGTTTAATAAGGGATAGACCGTCGTAGAAAGATGGACGGTGCTTTGCGCGAGCTACCGCGTTGGATACCAACGTAGCAACCAGAGCAGGGACTGCGTGTGAGCATTGGCCGGTCATTTCCAGAGCCAATAGAGCAGGAGAGAGCGTGTGTGTCACCGCCCCAGAGAAGGCGGCTGCTCCTGTACACACACACACACACATACAGCAGAATATGACCCCATCAATACATTTAGACAGGCCTTATCGTCTCAGTGAGCCTGCAGTGTTGATAATCCCCCTTCAGAAATTTGACAGAATAATACGTTTGTTTACCTGCTAAAGCATAGCCGCCCGGGTTGATCAAACTCTTTGTTGATGAGATTCCATCTGAGAGCAGATAGGCTGAGCCCTCGCCTACTAAACGCCCCACTGCAGCACCTAAAACACAGACAATTGCTGTTCCAATTTTGTCAAACATCTTTTGGTCCACTAGATTCATTGAAATACATTATAAACTATCGCTAACTACATTTTGACAACAAATTTTATTCATACATTTTATTCATATATTTTTTAATTTTATCACATTCTATTTTTATTTTATCATTATTATTTTATTATTTTTATTATTTTTTGTTTGCGTTTTATCACATTTTATATTTATTTTATCACATCACATTATTATTTTTTATTTTATCATTACTATTATAATTTTATTTTATTTGATCATTTTATGATTGTTGTTATTATTTGCTAATTTTTTATATTTGTTTCAAACTTTTATATTTTAATTATAAAAGGAGCAGTGTGTAAAATTTGGGAGGATCTATTGACAGAAATGCAATATAATATACATAACTATGTTTTCAGTGGTGCATAAAGACCTTACATAATGAACCTTTATGTTTATATTACCTTAGAATGAGCCATTTCTATCACATACACCGCGGGTCCCTTCTCCATGTCAAAGAACTTATACTGACTTATACTGAATTTATACTTTGCTCTCTAGAAACCAGTCAGTTTGGGAATTGGGAAAAATTGGGAATGTTGGACAATAAATAAATAACAGAATATAACAGCTTGACAGTAAACTGTTTTTGCAGTGTTGTCTTATATTAATGTCCATTAAAGCAAGACTATGTAAACAAAAAAACACAGCCACTGTGTCCAAAAGTGGGAATTATGGGATAACAGACACAGCAATGCATCATGTTCTATAAGGTCATAATGTCTGTAGCATAATCCAGAGGATTAAAACCTATATATTTAAGACCTATAGTGGAGTAATTTAGCCTAGCTACTATTATTATTACTCTACTATAGATCTGATATTATATTGTACGTTTTAATCCCCTGGATCACGCTACAAACATGATGATCTTAACTTTATTAATTATTAATTTACTATTAATAGTAGGCTAAATATGTAAAGTTGCATAAAAATGGAAATACTCAAAGTAGGCTAACTACGTTACCTCCGATGTGTACGTTAATGGTTGGATTCCACAACTGATAACATAAAACATATAGGCTAAGGCAACAACATTTACTGTAAGTGTCATAAAATCTACTGAATTTGAGAAATGTTCTGTTGCGTTTCTGATTTGGCTGTGAGATTCGCCGATTTTGGGTGCGTAACGTGATGGATTCTATATTGAGCAGTGCAGTGGTTTTCAACCTGTGGGTCCTCAGTGATCCTCCAGGTGGGCCGCGAGATAACTTCAAATTAATTTAAAGATATTAATATAATTCACTAATTTAATTATTAATACGTTACATTAAAAAAGCTAAATTAAATTAATTAAAAAATACATTTAAAACAAGGCACCACCTCTCTCGTACATATTCTATGATTGTTTCGGTTCAGGCCGTTTCTCATCGTGCTGCTGTGAAATAGGCTACAGGGTGGCTCAAATCTCAAACTCTCTCAGTTGGAAAAAGAAAACCAGTGTCGCTAAAAAGGTTTTGATGGATGATGACTGTAATAAAGGTAAAGACGATTACAGTGACATACAGGAGTCGTACATTAGGCATGCGCGAGTCCGTTATTATACGCAAACAAACCGCACGTGCGCTCTCGACTCACTGATCGTTATAACATCGTATTTCTGCATGAACACAGTTAAATATGTTCGCGTAGTTAATGTAATTAATGTACTGTGTAATGTACTGTGCCCGCGCAATATTGATTCGGAGAGGAGGGTATGCATCGACCGTCGACGTCACTTTCCCGCCAGAACGCGCTCCCTCAGCTGGACTGAGTGGCAAAAGAACCTGCTGCATGGCTGGATTTAATAGGGGAAACTGCGAAAACGCGAGTAAAACTAACAATTACAATAAAGGTTGGGCTCGAAATTGTTTCTTATAACATGTCAAATAAACCTAATCCATGGATATTGACATGCAGCCAGGAATCGTGCTTCCTGACATTTATATGTGCCTGATTTCGAAGCCGGGGAAATACATAAAGTAAATCTGCCAATGAAAGCCTTATATAACTACAGTATAGGTAGGTCTAAATTGGAGTGATCACTTATATCAATGTTTTATATATTGTCATATCGTCCAGCCCTAAAACTTGTATAGTTTTTGTCAGTGTTTATTTAAAAACATTATGTAGAATATAAGATGGTAAATATTTAATTGATGAGTTGTCAACACAATATATAACAATACAATATAGAGTATGATTTAACTGCAAAATCCAACGTTTTGACACAAAATGATAACTGCAAATCCATGTTTCTCTGCCTGGAGTCCAGTTGTTATGTGAATAGCAGTGATCCATTTGCTTCTTTTTTTCTGTAAAAATATACCTCAGATTTTGAGTCAAAGTTGTTTGTACAATCAGTTGCAGGGGGGATGATGGGTTGTGCGCTTTCGTGTGCCTCAAAAGAGGGATTACAATGAGTTACAAAGATACATAACAGCTACGACTGTGTACACTACTTGCTTAATGCAAGCACTATATAGGAAAAATCACTATACATGATTTACCCTATTATACATTATCGACACGAATTGATAGGTGAAACAACAAACAGCCACCCACAAATAGTCTATAAACAAAGCATCAGGCTGTCTTTGAGTTCACAAGAACAACGGTTAAAGTTACTCGTCAGGCTACAGAAGAATACCATAATTCCTCCGTTAAATTAGGTCTAATACATCGAGAGTCACGCAGAGCTATAACAACCCAGCCACAACACATAATTGCGAATAACATGCATTGCCTCACCTTAACACAGGCCTGGGGTCAGCTTCCTTTGCTGTTCGAGTTAACATGTACTAAACATGAGTGGAATTTGCACCGCAGCGCCCCCACACCTTGATGCTCATGACAAGAATAGCATGTATAGTTATCTTTATTGAAGTGAATTAGGTTTAAATCGCCGTCATGCATGAATGAATAACATTTTTGCAATTTTAGACATAATAATCCATGATGATCACATTACACAAAACTGAAATTGCACGTCAAAATAACACATTGTCAATATTTTTTGAGACCCCCCAGAATTTCACAAATCACATTTTCAGGGGAGTCCATGTCTTATTAAGGGGAGCCGAGCTCCCCCTAGCTCCCTCGTAGTTCGCACCCTGGGCGGCATGTTTCTACAGTAATCCTAAACGGACAAACTGGTCTACAGATCGCGTTTCGTCACTATGTTTGTTGGTGTTTTTAGAGGCAGCTTGCATCGTCACTACGTTGAATACGCACAAACTAGTAGTAGTAGTAATAGTCGTCGTCTGGTTTATTAGAAGCAAGGTCCGCAAAGGGGGAGCTCACGAGCAAGAATGGAACACCCTACAGTCTTGTGGACTTAACGGACATGCGCACGCAGCGGCTATTGTAAGTCCACAAGACTGAAAGTGCACATGAAGTGTGCCATTTGGGACAGGGCCTTTGTCGCGTCGGCCAGACGGTGCGAGGGGTGTGCGCCATTAGTTGCAGTTCGCAACCTCACCGCTAGATGCCGCTTAAATTTACACATTGCACCTTTAATATTTTATTTCATCACATTTTAACTATTATATATTTATTTTATAATAATAATAATAATCCCCCAATTAGCATGATGTAAATCCCATGGTAATTACCTACCGTAAACAAAAACTGGCATGAAATAGCCAGCAGGTAAAGGCAAAGTACAAGCCACGACCAACAGCCCAACCTTACAGAGAGATGTTACAAATCATGAAATCTGCTTATGAGAACCTTTTTAAATTCTTCGACAAGCAGCTTATAAACACAATAATAATAATTGCTCTCATTTTATTTTACCTTCGCAGTAATGAACATTCCTAGTGTTTGGAAGTAACTTCTGCCAGATGGGTTCCATGCCAGCCAGAATGTGTTCTGAGGCTCAGGAAGGACAGAGGCATTCTGGGAAACGGTGTACCAGCAATTGCCATCTAACAGTGAAGTAAGCAGCTGCTTCATTGTGAGCTATTAGAAAACAAAGAGAAGTTTAATGTAACTAGAAAACATGAACACCAGAGCACCTAAGTTTGATGTACTGCCAATATTCCATAAATAGGCCTATCCTCACCTCAGCAGCAATGAAATGTCCCGCTGAGTGATAAAACGTAAAGCAGGCTAGGAGAAATGCCACAATGGCTGAATAAAGTGCCTTTCTGGATATGATTACGAATACAAACAAAAGGCAGCTCTGGGTTAGATCACAACAAATATCTTCAGGCACCCAATCAAAAGACATATATTTGATTATGCTGATTTGCAAAAATAGAAAAATGCCATTTCAGAAGTGGTCTCATACATTTAGACCTCATTGTGTGTGTGTTTGTGTGTGTGTGTGTGTGTGTAAATATATTTACACACACACTATGAGGACAAGGAAAAGTCTATGAAATTGTAATTGTCTGTGGGAATAAATTTTTCAGCTCACTCTGTTGCCAGAAATCTGCTGATGGGTTTGTTTGTTTTGACAAAACGTAGAGCCCAGCGATGAAGGAATAAGTAAATACAGCTGAGAGTACTGCAGAACAGCCTGAATCAGAGGAAAACGCAATTAGAACAATTACTGCTTCATGATTTAAAATAATATAACAAACCCTGAGGTAACAGATATGACTAAGCAGTATTTCACTTATGACTATCCATCACCAATCTGGTAATTGAGAACGTACCCAAGCAGAGCGAAAATGAATATTTCAAAAGGCTGGTAAGGCAGATCATTAGAGAAGCTGGTTTTAAACAGGGCCTGGATTGTTTCTGTGAACATAGATCAAAGAAACATTGAATAACATTGAACATTTAATTAATATCGTTCTGGCTTCTGGTGGTGTGATACTTTCGGTTCTATCATATTTCACTTCAATAATGCCAATTCATAGGGCTATCTGATGGTCTTGTGGTGGATGAGATTACTGCAACCACACCAGTAGCATCCGATAGGGGGCGCTGTAGGTAATGTAAACCTCTCACCTTGATCTCTACTACAGACAGAAAGCAGCCTAAAGGTGATTGCTCCGCAAACTGCAGCAAAGAAGCAGGGACAGTAATCTCTGACTGAATAATGAGTCCCCATCACCTCTATACTGAACAGAACACCTATGATGGTAAAACAGATAAACATTCAGGGAAAGGTCAAGACTGATGAGATATGTTAATGGATTTGTGTTTTTAGTAGCCTACTAAAGGATATCACGGACCACTGTGACGTCAACTCACCGCTGACTGGAGCCCCAAAACAGCTCGCGACGCCCACTGCTGACGCCACAACCAGCATTTCTCCTTTAGCTGCTCTCTGTGAATGAACAGAGCCACAAGAGTCATCAGCATAAGTGGCCTTCTATACAATTTCCATCTGGCTCTCATAATACAGATTTAAAGTGGGCTGCATGGTTTATTTTTTGCAGTGCAGTTCAGCTACCTGCTTTCCACCACGACAGGAAACATGCAGGCGATTCATGAACGCACCCACCATGATAGATAAATGGACAAATGGACCCTATTGAGATCAGTTATATTGCAAAAGGTCAGTATATTCAGAATGTCAATTTATGGATAAGCTCCACATCCTCATTTGTATAAAAGATTCTTACCACTTTGCCGAGAAAGACTGTGCTGCCTGAAGCTAGTGTGCATATCAGGCCAAACAGTTTAGCAAACAGATTGGAGAGGGACAAATAATCTGGCATGTCCATCCCTAAGAGAATAGCTCTCGCCTCAGGAACACCAGAGCCTGAAGGGTCATGGGTGAAACACATCATGCATGACCAAATATAATATACAGCCCTTCTCAAGAAATACTCAACATTTATGATTAATGTTTAATAGCATCAGCATAATCCCAAAGCAATCATCTCTGTCACTGACAACAAGGCTTTTCCAGCAAATGCATCATACGCATTCAAAACTGATTTTGAATATATATATATATATATATATATATAATTAAATTCTATGATAAAATTGTAAATTGTTGGTAAAAATAATTGCAGTCCAGTCGCACTGCATCTTCTACATTAAGCAGATATTTTTTCATTTTATATGTATATATATACAGTGGCATGCGAAAGTTTGGGAACCCCTTGCAGAATCTGTGAAAATGTGAATAGTTTTATCAAAATAAGAGAGATCATACAAAATGCATGTTATTTTTTATTTAGTACTGTCCTGAGTAAGATATTTTACATAAAAGATGTTTACATATAATCCACAAGACAAAAAAGTAGCAGAATTTATTAAAATAACTAATAAAGTTTAAATAAAGTTTGGGAACCCTTGATTCTTAATACTGTGTGTGGTTACCTGGATGATCTATGACTGTTTTTTTGTTTTGTGATGGTTGTTCATGAGTCCCTTGTTTGTTCTGAGCAGTTAAACTGAGCTCTGTTCTTCAGAAAAATCCTCCAGGTCCTGCAGGTTCTTCAGTTTTCAAGGATTTTTTGCATATTTGAGCCCTTTACAGCAGTGACTGTATGATTTTGAGATTCATCTTTTCACACTGAGGACAATTGATGGACTCAAACTCAACTATTAACAAAGGTTCAAACATTCACTGATGCTCCAGAAGGAAACACGATGCATTAAGAGCCGGGCGGTGAAAACTTTTGAACAGGATGAAGAAGTCCAAATTTTTCTTATTTTGTTGAAATATTTTCAACATTGACAAACAAGGGACTCATGAACAACCATCACAAAACAAAAAACAGTCATAGATCAAGGGTTCCCAAACTTTTGAACGGAGATATTTTAATAAATTCAGCTACTTTTTTGTCTTGTGGATTATATGTAAACATCTTTTATGTAAAATATCTTACTCAGGACAGTACTAAATAAAAAAAAAACATGCATTTTGTATGATCGCTCTTATTTTGATAAAATTATTCACATTTTCACAGATTCTGCAAGGGGTTCCCAAACTTTCGCATGCCACTGTACACTATATTGCCAAAAGTATTAGGACACCCCTCTAAATCTTTGAATTCAGGTGTTCCAATCACTTCCATGGCCACAGGTGTATAAAATCAAGCACCTAGTTATGCAGACTGCTTCTACAAACATTTTGAATTCTAGATTCTGATTGGCTAATCGTGCCGCCCAGTGTTCTGATATTTCACTATTTTCTCCATTGTCCAGTGCAACCGTATAAGCTGGTAACTCCCATACTGCTTTTCATATACACCTTTTGTAGCCCCGCATGCAGACTGCTTCTACAAACATTTGTGAAAGAATGGGTCGCTCTCAGGAGCTCAGTGAATTCAAGCGTGGTATTGTGATAGGTAGCCACCTGTGCAATAAGTTCATTCGTGAAATTTGAATCACTACTAAATATTCCACGGTCAACTGTTAGTGGTATCATAACAAAGTGGAAGCAATTGGGAACAACAGCAACTCAGCCACGAATTGGTAGGCCACGTAAAATCACAGAGCGGGGTCAGCGCATTCTGAGGCTCCTAGTGCGCAGAAGTCGCCAACTTTCTGCAGAGTCAGTAGCTAGCTACAGACCTCCAAACTTCGTGTGGCCTTCAGATTAGCTCAAGAACAGTGCATAGAGAGCTTCATGGAATGGGTTTCCATGGCTGAGCAGCTGCATCCAAGCCTTACATCACCAAGTGCAATACAAAGCGTCGGATGCAGTGGTGTAAAGCACGCCGCCACTGGACTCTAGAGCAGTGGAGACGTGTTCTCTGGAGTGACAAATCATGCTTCTCTGTCTGGCAATCCGATAGACGAGTCTGGGTTTGGCGGTTGCCAGGAGAACGGTACTTGCCTGACTGCACTGTGCCAAGTGTAAAGTTTGGTGGAGGGGGGATTATGGTGTGGGGTGGTTTTTTAGGGGTTTGGCTTGGCCCCTTAGTTCCAGTGAAAGGAACTCTTAATGCTTCAGCATACCAAGACATTTTGGATAATTGCATGCTCCCAACTTTGTGGGAACAGTTTGGGGATGGCCACTTCCTGTTCTAACATGACTCCGCACCAGTGCACAAAGCAAGGTCCATAAAGACATGGATGAGCGAGTTTGGTGTGGAGGAACTTGACTGGCCTCAACCCGATAGAACACCTTTGGGATGAATTAGTGCAGAGACTGTGAGGCAGGCCTTCTCGCCAACATCACTGCCTGACCTCACAAATGCGCTTCTAGAAGAATGGTCAAAAATTCCCATAAACACACTTGCACATAAACCTTGTGAAAAGCCTTCCCAGAAGAGTTAAAGCTGTTATAGCTGCAAAGGGTGGGCCAACTCCATATTAAACCCTACGGATTAAGAATGGGATGTCATTAAAGTTCATGTGCATGTAAAGGCAGGCGTCCCAAAACTTTTGGCAATATAGTGTATATATATATATAGGTGGTTGTTGTTGTTGATTTTGTCTCATGCATGTACATGTGATAAAGAACTTAATATTTTAGTTATGGATTTAAATAATTATAATAAATCATATTGGCCGTACCTACTCAAAATAAGCAATTTATACAATGATGGCAAATTTTAGATACACCTTATTGCAATTAAATTCAGTGAATACATCTACTTAAAATAATTAAGTAAAAAAAAAGTAAATTATTGCCCTATTTTTTAAAGCTAATTGAACACTTTTTTTTTTTACAGTGTAAAGATGTGATGAATATCTAGCTGACCTGCAGAGAATGGGCAGATGCTGTGGGCGAAGCCGGTGGACAGAGCGCAGAGGCATGCAGGGTAAAGCGTCCAGCAGAGGAACTGCAGCAGGTGGTGACCCTTCAGACAACCGTACAGCCATTGGTGAGCTAATAAGAGAGATGGACATGAGCTGAGGTTTAACAGTGTGTAAGAAATGAATCTAAGGTCAAGTCTGTTTTTGAAAGACCTTGCCCCACTCAGCTGCTAGAATGCTTCAGTGCACAAACAGTTTTCCCAACTGACCCACCTGCATCTGTATGTAAATTTTGTACTAACCATTTTTTAAGTGACATGGTGGAACCGCTCACCATTCAGCAGCTTGGCCACAGTCATGTCCATGAAGAAGCTCATTAGAGCGGTGATGATCCCTAAGAGGGCATAACAGTACCACTCCATGCTAGCAAAAGACACCAGAACCTTCTTCACATATAGCACACACTCTGCCCAAATGCAAAGCACATAAATTACAGTTGTTAATTATGATATTTTGAGTTTATTGCATTGAGGATAATGTGAGATAACTGATGATGAGGAGGAAATGATCCACCTCACCTCTGATGCGTGACCGCGATTGTTGCCATGGTTTCCATGAACGCTCGTTAGAGCTGATTAGCTTTTCCTCCACCGTATCTGGGTCTGTCTTATCTTCATGTGTGCATTGTTCTTCATTTTCTTCAAGACGCTTTACATTTACACAAATCTCATCCATTGTCTGAAATGCAATATGCACGCTCTAGTCACCATGAAAATTAAAATGGGCAATTTTTTTTATGGAATATTGCAGTACTTATTATAAATGATTTATCCGTCCACATCACACTATTATTTTTTTAATTTAAATTCATGTTCCCTCATAATCTTTAATCAAAATCACTTTCCCTCCCTCTTGCAGTGACATCTCTTCTTTTTTTGATGATGTGTTTACTGGCACGAGGGCGGGACAACCTGTCGCTCACATGAGATCACTGCAGTAGCAAACCTCAATGATGTAATCAATTCCTTTTGGACAAAATCAAGTCCCTCCCTATATTTCTTCTTGTTCAAGAAGTAATTTCTCTTGGATATACATCATAATATGGAATAAAAGACTATTGCAACTTCCGTTTCATACCAACTTTTTTTACATAAAAATTATACATGCCGCTCTAGAATTTTAGATTCTGATTGGCCAATCATGCCGCCCAGTGTTCTGATATTTCACTATTTTCTCCATTGTCCAGTGCAACCATTTGAGCCGGTAACTCCCATACTGCTTTTCATATACACCTTTTGTAGCCCGCCCCTTTTCAGCACTGTACTCGTTATGTTCTATCTTCTGCTTTGTATTTCCACAACATGAAGGTAAGAACTGCTTGTTTTAAAATCTACTGACATTTATGACATCTGCTTCAAACATTACAATTCTCATGATAACTTTTATTAACTCTACAATAAGTAAATCCACTTCACCAGCTAATTACTCTTAGAGAGAGAAACACACACCAGACCAACATCTTACTACCTCTAATATGAGCTCTTCAGACATATATGAGCTTTTTAAACAGTCTTTTTACACCAGCCCACTGTTTCTGATTTGCATGCTATATGTAATTACTAAGGAGATGCATTTTCCTGGGGAAATTTGCTACATAAGTGTGTAAATGTTTGTACTGCGATTGTAAGTAAAAGCACAGATAGGCAAATGTGATGCTGGAGTTTATTACTAATTTTTCGGTCTTCATTAGTTATTTGCTCCTGCAACAAAAATAACTGCAAATGAACCAGCAGCAGCAGAACAGTGATGTTTTATTTCCTGAATCTGTTTTTAAAGGGGACCTATTATGCCCCTTTTCACAAGATGTATAAGTCTCTGGTGTCCTCAGAATGTGTCTGTGAAGTTTCAGCTCAAAATACCCCACAGATCAGGGTGAAGGGCGGAGCTTTAACAGCTCACGCTTCGGGTGCTCAACCACAACAAAGCTGGAGAATCTCACGCAGCCAAAATGACAATTGTCATTAACAGTGTTCAGCCTTACATTGTTCAAACTGGATTTAGACACTGATGGAGAGACTCAGGAAGAAATTACAACTTATAGAATGCATCTAGATGTTTCTGAACGGTTAGTGGATACATTTACGTAGTTGCTGTGGAGTCGATTCAGCACATCGACTAGCATATGCCGTCATGTTAATCTTTTCCAGTGTTGAATTGACCCTTGTTTGCGAAGCAGTCCAGCCCAGCATAAAATGACATCACATTATTAGTCTAAGCTGTTTTGTGGGTGAATCATAAGTAACACTGATACATTTCTGTCAAACACAACTTCTGTTTGTGCTAGCATAAAGTAATAGAGTGTATGGAGGCTAAGAAATATACAGAGAAATATGCCATAGAAATATACAGAGCTACTGCAAAAATGGAAGTTCTAACACAAAATTCTAAAGATAGGTGCGTGCTTGTTTCTCTGGTGCATAAGGTCGTAAGTAAAATTATAGCAGAGGTAAAATTATACAATAATTTGAACTCAAATCATTGTTTCATATCCATGCATTTATTTCTTTGGCGATTAGCCGTGTAAGAAGTGGGATATTGTGATTTAATTCGACTGACTGTCACTGCACGTTGCTAATAACGACAACAGAAATATAGCAAATGATTTAATGTCAAGCTAAAATCATTTGAAAACTGAAATATAAAGTTTAAAGAGAGCTCACCTTTCAGCCTGTTGACTCATTCCACATGAAAGACCGTTGAGGTCAGAATCAACTCTTTACCCTGGCGTCACCAGATGTAGCATGAAAGGAAAATTAAGCTTTAACTTATTTATGGTGCACGTCCTCTGCTGCTTTGCCTCTGGGCAGGTACTGAATTGGAACAATGTGAGATTGAAGTTTCCTTTTTTGTTTTCTCTGAAATTCATTTTGATCTCTCAAATGTCATTCGAACGTAGCTCATTGTGGCCTTTTGGAACTTTTAATTAGGTGGTTAATGAAATGACCTGTGATGTGTTATGAATCTTTGTTGTTAAGGCAGAGAGTGCAGAAAGTGATAGAACCCGACTGACCTTTAGAATTGTCATCGGTACTCCTATAACACTCACTCCCTTTAATGAGCCCTGACTACGTTTCTTAACAGGTGAAAAGAGCAGCATGAATTAAAAAGTGTACCCAGCTTTTCTCATGTATTGCATAATTTAGATGGTGATTGCCCCTTATACTGTCTCTATTTGAGCACTGTTTCATTTTGCATTAACCTTCGTTCAAGGTGAAAGCAATCACACACACACACACCAAATCAATGTCACACACAATCACTGATTCACACAAAATTTCCTAAATCACATAGCTGCTTTGGAAATACTTAATATTATAATTTCA
Organism: Anabarilius grahami; assembly: GCA_003731715.1. Lineage (NCBI taxonomy): Eukaryota > Metazoa > Chordata > Actinopteri > Cypriniformes > Xenocyprididae > Anabarilius > Anabarilius grahami. The sequence continues at coordinate 522,982 of RJVU01036174.1, read as the reverse complement.
TTATGCATCAGTGGATTCCATTAAGCTTTTTCAGACAATAAAAACATTGATGCATTATTCTGTTCCTGTATTTTAAAGTCCTGGTGTGAACTAGGAAATTAATAATGCATCTTGATATTTGTTCGAAAAGATCAATTTATCGTCTGAGTTAGTACTGATCATCGTGACTATAATATAAATTACACAGAAATACACAAAGGCAAACAATAAAGCTATTATTGCTCATATTATTTTCCGATTGACTAATTTAGCTGAGGGCTTGCATGGCCAAATGCTTTAATTATGATGGCACCACTTTCTCTGCACTCTGAAAACACAAACAGATAACTTGTGTTATTGTCTACTTAAAAACTAATTTCTTCTCTATAACTTTCTCCCATAATTTGTGGCACAACCCTCACCGCAAACCAAGTGACAAAAGGTGAAATTTCAGTTTATTTGAAATGTAAAACTCCCCGATCATTTTGGAATTGTTTTATCCCCACTGACAGAACCAATCTGCTACTCTCAAAGGAGTGACTGGATCACAGGGTAAATATGTGTGAAATGTCACAATAATAATCCTTCCTTCCCTCCATGAATGATGAGCGGCTACCCTCTGTCATTCCGCATTCAGTTAGTTTTCCCTGACAATTTCCATTCGTTTTTCTCAGATGGGTCCAGACGCCGGTGGTTTTTATAGAATCATGACAGCCGCAAATGGAAAAAGAGAATATATTGACTGAGGCGTATGGAACGCACCAGGCTATTTAAATGCATTTACTTTTTCATCTCAGCCTTTACTATTGTATGATTTGTTTTGGTACTATAATTTGAGTCTCTACTTTGTGTATTTCCAAAACAGCAAAAAAAAGCCATTAACATTGAGCGACAATGATAATCCTATAATATGTAATGATCAGCAGCTGAGAAAATTACAGACAATAACACAACACAAACTCTCGCTGAGCTTCCAAGTATGTTTACATATATTGCAGTGGTCCTCTGTATATTGTTTAAAGATGTACACAGTACCAACAGTAATGCATTTACATACTTTATGATACTTACGGACAATGGAAAATG
>RJVU01036174.1:482668-521834 GCA_003731715.1 Anabarilius grahami | reverse complement strand
CTCCCATTTATCTCCACATACCTTCATGTTTATTCATGCTGTTACAAAACTGTCCCTCGAGGCCTGTCCAATGACATCCATAAACTAGCTGAATACTTGTGTGGATGTCAAGTGAACTTTCTGAAGTGAACTCACACTAAGCCTGAGGACAAACTGTGCTAGTCATGATTATACTGTTGACTGATTAAATGCTTTCTCTCTCTCTCTCTCTCTCTCTCTCTCTTTCTTTCTCTAGCACAGAATCTAATTAGAAGAGCTGCATTGGTGACACATGCTGTTATAGACATAATGTTGAGATTCTCAGCTAGATTTAGACAATCTTTGAAAGTCTGTAAAGTGATAGGGAACACTACATGCCACGAGAGGCCACTAGATTTGAGGTTTTGGACAACACAGACTTCAAAGAAATGCTGTCTATTATTTAAAAATATTCAATACTTTAAATGCATTTAACATCTGAAAGGGATAGTTCACCCAAAAATGAAAATTATGTCATTATCTACTCACTCTTGTCATTCTAAACCTGTGTAACTTTGTTTCTTCTGAAGGAACACAAAGGATGATATTTTAAAGAACATTATAACCAAATAGTTTTAGTTTTAACTTTTTATTGTATAGACAAAAACAAAACAAACAAACAAAAAAAAACTGATACATTTCTTAAAATATCTTCTTTTATGCTCCACTGAAGGTTTGGAATGAGGATGAGTAAATATTAAATAATGACATAATTTTCATGAATTATCACTTTAACACTAGAGGGAGGAATGATCACTATATAGGGCTTTTCACACCGCGCTTTACCCCGGGTTATCGTCATTTAAAACACTGCATTTAAAAGCATTTAGCTTTTGTGGTGCTAAACTTGCACAGTGTGAAACGATGCGGTGTTAGAATGTTACAACTAGATGCTTAGCAAACGACAACCAATCGCGTGCCTTATATTCACGCACTTTGGGCAGTCACAGAAACACCCCACAATGTATTAACAGTCGTTTCTGCGTATGATAGGAAAAATGTCAAACGGCGATGGAAAACGCGACAATTGGAGTAAAGAAGAGACCATCACTATTACCTTTATAGTTCTAAAAGTTCACTCAGAAAAAAAAACTTGATATTACAGTCAGCAGTGTGTAATAGTGCAATGGTAGAGCCTTTATGTAAACCGGTCACATGCTGCGTTTGTCCAGTCGGTGTCAGTGTCACTGCAAAATGCAGATAAGGACTTTAACTCGGTGTTTTATGAATGTGCAGTGTGAAACGGTATCTTATGAATGTCCAGGATTAATACAGTATGAGCAGTGTGAAACGTGAATGAAGATAACCCAGGATTCAGTTTATCAGGGGTTTAGAATGACCCAGAGTTAAATATTTCAAGTGTGCCCAGAGTTAAATATTTCAAAGCCCTTACCAAATCAATTATCAGCTGATATTAGAGATTTTTTTAGTTTATCAGTATTGGTCATTATTGGATATTTAATAATTTCCTCTTTTTTACATTCAGATTACATTTGCTGTCATCTAACACTCACTTACAATATAATCTTTAAATATATAATAATAAATAACGCTGTTAAATGTAATCTTTAGCAAAATTAATCTCCATTTTTATACTCTGCATTATGGCTATATTCACTTTTAGCATTTTTTAATTTATCTATTTACACAGAATTGTATAGAATTTTAATATTTATTTGACCATAGCATGAAAATAATTATCGGCTTATCGGCATCGGTATGAAATGTAATATCAGTGCATCCTTATCTTAAACAACTCATGAAAAGGAAACATTTTCCACAAATACATGTGATTTCTGTAATGAGGAGTAAACCGACACTAAAGTGTCTAATATTAGCAACTCTCCTCCAAAAACAAATGCCTCCTAATCCGTTTTCCTAACGTCATCTGTCCCTCAACGTCACACTCTCATCAACATTCCTTCCATCTTTCTGTTAATCCTCAGTTTGAACTGTCATTCCTCAGCATTGTTGTTTATGCAGAGATGAACACTCTCAGGACCTGTGTTTACTGTAATTTTTAGATTGACAGGCATCGCAAGCTTCTGACGCCTGCAATTGTAAATCACGGCAAATTGCTTTGGATGGCAGGCTGGAGAAAAATGGATGGAGAGCAGACGGAACGGGAGAGAGGAAGGGAACGGCTATTTCAGGGAGCGAGTGTCTGGAATGCCAGCTGTTGACTCAACCCCCCCCCCCTCCATCCGTATCTCTCTCCCTTTCCTATCTTTGAGTCTTTGTCAGAGCCCCTTTCTCAACCTCAAGCCCTCATCACACAAAACTTTTCCGACCACAGAGCCCCTCTCCCTCGCACGATAATTATAGCACACTGTCATCCTACAATTAACACACACACACACATAGAAGTAAGAACTCTCATGCTAGACCCACCATATAAAAGACAGTCAGACAGACAATACCCACACCGGGGAGACATAGCTAATACAAACAGGCTTGAGAGTGGATTCATACTATGTTTTAAAAAGGCAGGGCACAAAACTACTTCATTTATAAACTCTGTGCTCACCATATCAAATCAAAGCTCTGACTGGATATCAATTTAAGGGAAAGAAACCATCTAAACACTAATGAGTGGGACCAACTCCTCTGCCTACCGATCGGAGCGCAGTTACCACCAGACGTCATCCTCCTCATCTTCATCTTCATCCTCAACCTCAACAAACCCATACATGGAGAAGAGCCGGGGACTCTTTGCTGAGGACTTTGGATCTTTCATGTGTCCAAAAGATGCTTTGGGATTTCCAAGTGAGTTATTAAGGCTGATTCCAGTTCTTTATGGATCTATATAGCCTACTGTATCTTTATCAGCTTTAACTCATTAAACATTTTTATTTTGGATATGAGTATCAGTATTTACTGTATATATTCACATTCTATTATACTTTTAATGACTGTACAAATGTGTCAACTGCATGAGGCCTGAATATATTTATGGTAGTATATGAATTTCAAGACTGCATAAGACATTTGACTGTTTGTCTGTGTGATATATATGTGAAGGCAGATGTATTTAATATTCACGGTTGGTATGTGTAGAAGTATGTGTAAAAAACAACAACAGATTGTTCACATGTGCTATACAAGGGCACCTGGGGGGCAGAGAAAGGGTAAATTAGGGAATGTTTTGGGCCAGAGCCAGTGCTGTGACTTCACTGTTGAGGAATGACTTAACAGCGCAAGGGCAATCTGTTGCTGAGCGGGATATATGGATATGAAGTACTTGTCTGAGATTCACCAAGGCAAATTTTCACAAATCATTAGAGAAGGATATTAATGTACAGGAATGCCCATTTGTAACATAGTGGTGCTTCCGTAATATAACTGAGACTATACGTTCAATACTCATTGCTGATTTAATCAACTCTCTGGTGGTCTTCAAAACAATTTATGTTGTGAATTTTTTACTTCATTGGAATGGTATTAAACTTGGTGTTTTTGTGGTGCCTGCAATATGAACACACAAATAACTGACAATAATAATGACAATGGATGTCAAAATATATCCAAATGGAAAACCTAATAAAAGTAATTATGTCTGAAAATACTTCAATAAGCAACTAGTGAAAATACATTCATACCACAGTATTACACATGGATTTATCCCACTAGCTGGCATCTGCCTTACATGAATTGGATAGAACTGAATATCGTTTTCTTATAATATTTGTATTATTTTATATATGAAAAAATGGATAATTTAGAGGTGAATATTGTCCAGTATCATGAAATCGCCTAAAAAAAAAATACATATTACTGAATTCCTTTCATTAAAAAAAGTTATGCTTAGTCTTGACCCAGAAGTGAGGAATACCACAGGGTTAATACTTTAGTTGATAGTTTCAGTCACATTTAGAAAGCATGAGGTTGTCACTGAAAATAACAAAGAAATTAATGAAATTTTGTTTTGAGTTCATTTTATTTCATAATCTTGGCTGATTTAAGCTCCCACTAAGAAAAAAATTGTCCATTACGATGTAGTAAAACAATCTGCCTAGCAACAAGCCAAAAACTGCAAACAATTCTACAGTAATAGACCTATTATATTATGTCATTTTTAACCTCAGTCGATGATTGAGACGCAGTATGCAGTCCGCAGTGTGATACGAGAAACATGAAAGTAGCGCTGCCATGAATGACAGCGAATATTAGGAAATTTCAGAACCCTGGATGGTGCGATTGGCAAATCAGAATCAAGTATTCGCATGTGTAATATATTTCAGATATCACATAAGATTTGATGTTTTCCTTTAGACAGAACAGGGACAGTTGGGAACATCAAGACTCTGGGAGACACATACCAATTCACAGTGGATGTCCAAGACTTCTCACCTGAGGATGTGATAGTCACCACCTCAAACAATCAGATTGAAGTTCATGCTGAAAAGGTAAACAGACACAGACCTCTGTATAATACAACTGAATTTTCAGAATATCATCCATTCCCTTATGTATGCATTTTGTTCAACAGCTTGCTGCTGATGGGACAGTGTTGAACACTTTTACCCATAAATGCCAACTACCAGAGGACGTGGACCCCACCTCGGTCAAGTCATGTTTAGGGGCTGATGGGACTCTCACTATAAAAGCACAGAGAAACACTGCAAAACTAGAGCATGCACAGACGTTCCGCACAGAGATCAAAATTTAGATCTTGCTGTATCTGTTTCCCTGTGATAAATGACCTTGAAAATATAGCTACTTAGTTCTGCTTTGTCATTCCTCCATGACCTTCTCCCGTTTCTTCTCATTAGACTTGGATGGAATTTAATCCTGTCATATGTATTCAAAACATTCAAGACAAATGTACTGCTAACGTCAATTCCCTGCTAATTGCATATCACCTTACAGTATACGTACAGTGGGGTCCAAAAGCCTGAGACCACATTGAAAATCTGAGATTCAAATTTTAAACTTGGAAAGAAAGAGAACATTTTGGGATTTTGAGAGTAGAAAAGAAAAATTATATTTAAATTAATAAGAAATATTTCAGATTCTGCACTATTTCTATGACACTAATCAAGTAAACACATTTGTGACACTAATCATGTGACTCTTTGTACTACAGGCGGTTAGATGTTCTTGGTTTAATTTAAGCTGAAGATGTTTTTTCAATCATTATCAAATTATGCTGGAGAACATGATCATCAGGTTTGACACAAACTTGTCGAGTTTATGCAGCTCTAATGCTGCTATCATTAAAGGAAAAAGGACTAACCAAGTTTGCTACCTTTTCAAGATATTGTTGAAAAAAGATAACTTCTCACATTTTTGGAGCCTACTGTATGACAAACAATCAGAACGAATGATGCAACTAATTCCCAAATGGCGAAAAACCTATTGATTGAACTTGTTATTATCAAAAGGTACATTTTCTAAATGTAAAATCGTTGTGTTGTGTGATTAAAATGCTACTTTAAAACAGAATAAAACCAGGACACCTTTGATGAATATTTTGAGCTTGTGAGTCAGTGATTTGGTTCCTGTCCACTTCCATTAAAGTGGACATCATGTGCAAATGACAGGTACTCTATGTGTCTCTGAGTACTTATTCTATAAATAGAGTCTGCTGTTATTATTCAGTCTTATCATCTACTATTTTTATGCTTTATGTCATCCGTCAACATTTCACTGTGCTGTAGGCTACCAGATACAAATATATGCAAATCACTACCTGTTGTACATATTAAAACAGATTATTTCTTTCAAAATTGGAAATTAAAATAAAAAAAGAAATGATCCATGCATCCAGAGAAATGCAATGGAATATCAAAAACTCTACCATGCTGAACATCCTAAACCATGATCTGCTGGACTGGATTAGGCTGGTCTCCCAGCCATCTTAAACTAGTGGAAGAAAAACAAAATCCTTTAAAACCAGATTGGAAGATGGGCGAAGACCAGAAAATGTTTTCCAAAATTCAAAGTTTATATTAATATTTTAAATTCTTGAGGAAATATGAACATTTACATTAGATAAAAAAAGCAGCAACATACTACAGTTCCTTGAATGTGAATTGAGAACATAAAGCTTAATATATAAGAGTAAAGCACCTAAAAAACAAAGAAACAGGCCTTCCAATTTTTGCCCCAAGATACAAGGTAATGGTTCACTGACGATTTAGTTAATGACTAAAATGTGCAGTAAAACTGCCCCCTTAGATTTGCATATCAATTCAAAACATATTTTAATATGTAACCCGTGGTGGTGTTTAGAACGCATTAATGACCCAATTCATTTTTAAATTCATATTTTATGCATATTTCCTCACACTGGTCTAGATCACTGTTTTTAATAATAGGTAAAGTTCGCCGTCATGTGGTCAAAACAGTTACAAGAAAAGCCCGCGCATGCGCTGTGGTGCTTAACTTCCAGCCATTAGCTCGGCCACTATCAATCGATCAGAGAGCGGAAGATGGCGGCGCGACGAGGCTGAGCACTGAGATCGATCACCGAAACACTCGATTGAACGGATCAGCTGAAGTCAGGGAAAGCTTGAAACTCGTCCATTATATAAGGTAAAGAACGTCAAACATGACCCGATCATCCTGTTGTTTTTAGGACTACTTTTCAGATACGTCTCTAAACGAACGCGCAGCTAAAATGAGCAAAGAAGAGGCAGGATTATAGCCCGCCTCTGTCAGCGCCATCTTGATCCAGCAGGGCCAGGCACGCTAAATTAATCCCGGAGCTAAGAGAGAGGGAGAGGACTCATAATCAATCCGCAACATCGTCACATTCTTGTTGGGTTATTGCGCAGTTGCTCGCCAAATCACTAGACACATTTACTCGTTAAAGCCAGGCAATCAGACATCATTGTGCTCGACTCGGCTGATAATGACAGTTTGAATTAGACTGCAGGACAAAATGTCCCGAGCGAGCTCGAGATAAACGTTTCAGTGTCGCACAGAAACACACAAACACGAACTGTTACGTAATGATGTTTGTTTATTGAAGTAAATAAAGTCTGTTGGATGATTAATGTTTGGGCAGTGTACATGCACTGAATCATAATGAGAATAATGCACAATAGAGGGATAATTTTGTACTGTGGATTAGATATTAGATCATTTCATTGAAAGGATTACATATTCAGAAAGCCTACAGCAGTACAGTTGTATGAGATGTAGATTATAGTACAGGGATAAATCTTCAGTTTTAGTACTTTAAATTGTGAACGCACTTGCTTTGGAGAATACTGAATATTATAATATTGAATCATGGCCATAATCACATGAACGACCGTGTGTTCTCCGCATTATTCAGATAGTTCTTAAACTTTTACATATGGTAAAATTCACAGGGGCTGGGACTGAGGCAGAATTCATATGAATGGGCTTGGGACAAAGTTGACCAGATGAAGGCCCTGGTTCACCTCAATTTGTTTACATCCTTGCAAACTGGGACATTTGTTTGTAAACCTCAAATTCAAAAGTAGCAATAGTGCAATGATTTTTTCTTCTTCTTTTCTTTTCATGATCAGGATACTGTGGTCTAAAGTTCTATAGTCTGCTCCATCAGTTATGGACTTTCCTTGGCACAGTGGGAAAGTCCTTGGGCAACTTAATGAACAACGTCAGTTGGGTCTTCTTTGTGACTGCACTTTTGTGGTGGATGGAGTAGATTTCAAGGCCCACAAGGCTGTGCTGGCGGCATGTAGTGCCTACTTCCGCACACTCTTTTTGGACCAGAAAGATGTTGTTCATCTTGATATCAGCAACGCAGCAGGTGGGCTTGCATTCTTACGGAGAACTTTAATTAAAGTGACTGTCCACCTAAAAATGTAAATTCGGTCATCAATTTCTCACCCTCATGTTGTTCCAAATGCATTTCTTTCTCTCTGCGGAACACAAAAGAAGGTATTTTAAAGAACGTTTGGAGCCAAACAATATTGGTGCCCATTGATCTCCACTGTATGGACAAAGAACACAAAATATTTTCTTTCATGTTCCACAAAAGAAAGTAAGTCATACACTTTTGAAACAACATGAGGGTGAGTAATTATTTTTGGGTTAAAAATCCCTTTAATCTGATCTTTTGTGGTTAATTATATGTAATAAAATGTTAACATTTCTGTGCTCATTAGTTATTTGTTGTTTTCTGCCTTTGTCTAATGTGTTCAATCTTTTATTCAGGTCTTGAGCAGGTCCTTGAGTTTATGTACACCGCAAAGCTGACTTTGAACCCTCAGAACATAGAGGACGTTATTGCTGTAGCTACTTTCCTTCAAATGCAGGAAATTGTCAATGCTTGTTCAGCTTTTCAGTCCTTGACTGCCCCTTCATCAACCAAACCTGGTTAGTGCAGAGTTCAGATTCTCATATGCTGTTAGTTTAAGAAGGTACTAAAGTTATAAGTCTCTCATGCCGCCCTTTCTCATTTGTGTTCATGAAAAGTAGTAGTAACTGAGCCGGTGGAGGAGCAGCCGAGATCTGTGAAGAATCCGGAGGATGCAAGTTCCCAGGAGGAGCAGGAGAGTCATTCAGTGACTCAGAATGTGGTTCCTGAAGTGAAGGAAGCTCCCTCACAGTCAGAAACAACAGAAACCCAGGAGATTGTGAGCAACATGACTGAGAAACAAAGCACAAAGTCTCTGAGAGCTGTCAGTAAAATCAGTGGGCTGTCCAAAACAAGACAAAAAAAAGCAATTGTCTCGGATAGCAAGACAGAAACAGAGGAAGAGAGAGCCACAAAAGAGATTCCACCCTACCAAGATGACCCTTCTGACGCAGACTACACTCCTAGTTAGTGTCCATTCTCTACTCGTAGTGCTTATGTTAACCATGTTTCAATACTTGTGTGACACTATACTGCTCCTACAGATCTCTCACAGAGGATGGCGGCTAAACGGTCGTATGTTAGCACAAGGAGAAGCAAGTCTAAATATGCAACCGTTCACACATCTGCACAAGGTAAATTCCATCTTATATAACTATGGTGTACATTCACCTTATATATTTTTATGATTAGGTTTCATAACTGTTAACCTTTTTACTAAAAGCTGATGACGCAGAGGAAAGTGTGTCAAAAACTGAGAGTGTAGAGAATGTGGTACAAGAAGAAGATGAAGGAGACGATGAAGGAGAAGAGGAAGGAGAAGAGGAGGAGGAGCAGGAAGAAGGAGATGAGGACATGGACACAGAGGATGGAGAAACAACAGGTTCGGAGGGGAAGCAGTCTGCGACCGCAGCTGAGCGCAGTGAGTCCAGAGCATATGGCTCCGTCATTCACAAATGTGAGGTGAGAAATTCTTCAGTTTTGTAATCTTTATTGTCTTTGTCCTTTATAAAAGTTGTACACACTCTTAAAAGTAACGATTTTAATAGGTTTAATAGATCTCTTTTCTGTTGTATTTTCATTTTGGTTATCTGATTCGTGCAGGACTGTGGGAAGAAATTTACACACACAGGCAATTTTAAACGTCACATGCGCATTCACACTGGTGAGAAGCCATTTAGTTGCAGAGACTGTAACAAAGCCTTCTCAGACCCAGCTGCCTGCAAAGCACATGAGAAAACACACAGGTGAGCCTAATGCTCTTCCTCTACAGTCTCATCTGACTTGTTAACCATAAGACGAAATAAGTAAACCATATTTACAGAAAAACTTCACAACGTGCAGTTTTCCTTGCCCACATTCTTACACGTTTCTGTTTCTCCAGTCCTCTAAAGCCATACTGCTGTTCCACTTGCGGAAAGAGTTATCGGCAAATCAGTCTGCTGAACCTACACCGCAAGCGACACACGGATGAGGCGCGGTACAGCTGTGAGGATTGTGGGAAGCTCTTCACCACTTCTGGAAACCTAAAGCGGCATCAGTTGGTGCACAGTGGAGAAAAACCCTACCACTGTGACTACTGCGAACGGGCCTTTTCTGACCCCACTGCCAAGATGCGACATCTAGAGACCCACGATACTGACAAAGGTCACAAATGTCAACACTGTGACAAGAAATTCAACCAGGTGAGGGATCCATTTAAACTTGTGTTAAATGTATTTATAAAAACCTTACAGTAGTATAATGATGTAAAAAGAGTCTTAATGTTCATATTATATGTAAAATATACACTAACGTTCAAATGTCTGGGGTCAGTATTTTTTTTTAATGCATTTATTCAGCAAGGTTTCCACAAAAATCTTAAGTAGCACAACTGTTTACAACACTGAGGATAATATTAAGAATAATATTATTTCTTGAGCATCAAATCATCGTATTAGAATGGTTTCTGAAGGATCATGTGACACTGATGACTGATGTAATGATGCTGAAAATTCAGCTTTGCCATCACAGGAATAAATTACATTTTAAAATATATTAAATTAAAAGACAGCTATTTTAAAGTTTAATAATATTTTACAATATTACTGTTTTTATGGTAAAACTTTACAATGAGGTCTCATTTGTTAACATTAGTTAATGCATTAGTTAACATGAACTAACAGTGAGCAATATATTTTTACAACATTTATTAACCTTGGTTAATGTTAGTTAATAAAAATGTTCATATTTATGTTAGTTGCACGGTGCATTAACTAATGTTAACAGATACAACTTTTGAACAATGTATTAGTAAATGTTGAGACATTAACTAAGATTAATAAATGCTGTATAAGTATTGCTCATTGTTAGTTAATGTTTGTAGTTAACTAATGTTACCAAATGAAACTTTTTAAGTGTTACCATTTTTACTGTAGTTTTGATCAAATAAATGCTGTCTTGTTAAGCATAAGATCGTTTTTTTTTACATAACCCAAACTTTTGAATAGTAATGTACATGTACTTAATAGTTTAGTAATATTATTGTAAACATTACAACAATATATATATATATATATATATTACAACAATATATAATGTAGAATAAATTATGATAAATGAAAATATTTACTGTAAATGAAATAAAATGTATATGAAAAATAATAAAAATGTATATATTTTTTAAAAGGTTATTAATATTGTAAGCATCACAACAGAATGTTATACTCTCTTGCTTTATGTAATTATAATATGTAATGTATTAGAAATAATTCTGTAAATATGATATAATATAATATGCAGACAAAATGTATATATTTTATATAAATGTATATAGGATTATACCATATTATTGAAATTATATTGTAGCCATTTCAACAACAGTATACTACAAAGGCATTTTGATCAGGCTTAACAAAATGCTCAGGACACATCTTTTTCTGTTATTGAGGCAGAATGTGCAGTAAACTGATAACTGTAAACAAATAGATTTTTATATATTTTTTCTTTTTTCTAGTTGGGGAACCTGAAAGCACACCTAAAGATCCACATTGCAGATGGGCCACTTAAGTGTAAGGAGTGTGGGAAACAGTTCACCACCTCAGGTGAGATTTACACATTAGGACAAGGTGTGGCATTTTTGCAGCAATATATATACGCTCAAAGGAATTTTAATGTCCCTCCATGGTCTGTTCACAGGCAACCTGAAGAGACACCTGCGTGTGCACAGTGGTGAAAAGCCTTTCATCTGTATGCACTGCCAGAGAGCCTTTGCCGACCCTGGGGCCTTGCAGAGACATGTGCGCATCCACACAGGTATGAGATGTTTCTCATATCACTGTTATATTTAAAGCGGACCTATTATTCCCTTTTACAATGTCTTGATTTTGTCCCGAATGTTCACACTTAAATGTTCAAAAAACACTATTTTTCGCATATTTTACATTGTTGCAGCACCTCTCTTCCCAGTCAGTTTGTAACGCTCTGTGTAGTTCCGCTCTCTGTAGTTCCGCTCTCTGTGAAGCCAGTCCTTCCGAAAAATGCAATGTGCTCTGATTGTTCGGCTGGATTAGTGTGTTGTGATTGGTCAACCCCTTCAAGCATGTTTCGGAAATGTCACTTTAGATCCGGGTGGAAAAATCAGCGTCTCTTCAGAAACAGAGTTTACTGATATAAAGAATAACACTATAGAAAGTTGAAAATGTAAAAAAGCATAATAGGTCCTCTTTAAAAGTTTATTTGAATGTTTCTGTCTTACTTTTTTTTTTAGGGGAAAAGCCCTGTCTGTGTCTGATTTGTGGAAAAGGCTTCACACAGGCCAGTTCACTGATTGCTCATGTTCGCCAACACACTGGGGAGAAACCGTATGTGTGTGACCGCTGTGGAAAAAGGTATTTGAGACACTGCATGAATGATTTTGCATAGATTCACAATGGCACCACATAATAAAAGTTTGATTTGACTATCATACCTTAAAGGTTTGTCCAGTCCAGCCAGCTGGCCAATCACATCCGTCATCATGACAATATCCGACCACACAAGTGCCACACCTGTAACAAAGCGTTTGTCAATGTGGGAGACCTCTCAAAGCATATCATCATTCACACAGGTAAGATGTAAAAATGTTTTTATATTTTGAGCCTTTTCTTGTGTATTTCTCTCTTATGGGCTTCTAATGACTTCTTGTTTACAGGGGAGAAACCTTTCCTGTGCGATAAGTGTGGCCGAGGATTCAACCGTGTGGATAATCTGCGTTCCCATGTGAAGACGGTGCACCAGGGGAAGGCGGGCATGAAGAGACTGGTGGTGGCTGAGGACGATGACGAGGAGGAGAAGCTGCTGTCTGACTCTGCCCCGGGCTCAGAGCTCGACAATAACGAAGTCAACATTGTCACGGTTACTACAGATGACATTGTGACTTTGGCCACAGAGGCTCTGGCTGGCAGTACCGTAGCACAGCTCACAGGTGAGAGAATGTGACAGAGGAGTGTGATAAAACTGATTATTACACTGTGCCTTGTAGAAAGGTGATTCCCTAAGGAAATATGCTAAATCTGAGTGTCCCCATAATGACACTTGGACGGTCTTTGTTTTTCTTGACCCCCATAGTGTTGCCAGTGGCAACCTCTGTATCCGCAGATGAAACTGAGGCACTGAAAGCAGAGATCACCAAAGCAGTGGAGAAAGTCCAAGAAGCAGGTGAATAATATATAATTTATATACTCTATATATTAGTGCTGTCAATCGATTAAACAAATTAACAAAGGAATCATTCTCAGACTTAATGCTGACAATAATGAGAGAATACTCAGAAGACTTATTTCTTTGCACAAAAGAGGACAATGGTACAAGAGGATTACCATTTTAAGTGTGAAAATATAGCTAAAGTAACAGAAACTCAAAAAGAATAGACTTCTGGAAATGGAAAAAGAATGGATCAATCATTTTGTATCTAACATCATCTAAAATGTATGACATTGCAAGGGGGCGGAGTATAGTGAGAAGTGCCTGGGCTCCATTGTTAAGTTATATGGCAGTAATGTTCTTAAAGGGTTAGTTCACCCAAAAATGAAAATTCTGTCATTTATTACTTACCCTCATGCCGTTCCACACCCGTAAAACCTTCGTTAATCTTCGGAGCACAAATTAAGATATTTTTGTTGAAATCCGATGGCTCAGTGAGGCCTGCATTCACAAGCAGTGATGAAATCGGCCATCACTATATAAGTCGTTATTTAGTTTTTTTTTTTGGCGCACCAAAAATATTCTCGTTGCTTTATAATATTAATATTGAACCACTGTACTCACATGAACTGATTTAAATATGTTTTTAGTACCTTTATGGATCTTGAGAGAGAAAATGTCATTGCTGGCTATGCAGGCCTCACTGAGGCATCGGATTTCAACAAAAATATCTTAATTTGTGCTCCGAAGATTAACGAAGGTTTTACGGGTGTGGAACGGCGTGTGGGTAAGTAATAAATGACAGAATTTTCATTTTTGGGTGAACTAACCCTTTAATATATCAGTAGTGTCATGAATTCACAACATCATTGTGTGATGTAATACAAAATCTTCAAATGGAAGATGCTACCTTCTCCTTATTCCCTGCGTTTTTTGGGCACTTTTTCAACATGACAATGACTCTGTACATTCTCCCAAGGGGAAAATCCATCAGTGGACAAGTATTTCACCCAACCTTAAAGAGGACCTATAATGCTCCTTTTACAAGATGTAATATAAGTCTCTGGTGTCCCCAGAATGTGTCTGTGAAGTTTCAGCTCAAAATACCCCACAGATCATTTATTATAGCTTGTCAAATTTGCTCCTATTTTGGTGTGTTTTTGTAGTTTTTGTATATGTCGCTTTATATGCAAATGAGCTGCTGCTCCCGACCCCCTTTCCAGAAGAGGGTGGAGCTTTAACAGCTCGTGCTTCGGTTGCTCAACAACAACAAAGGAGAATCTCACGCAGCCAAAATGACGATTGTCAGTAACAGTGTTCAGCCTTACATTGTTCAAACCAGAGTCTGACACTGATGGAATGCATCTACAATTTTAGAATGCATCTGGACGTTTCTGAATGGTTAGTGGATAAATTTATATAGTTGCTGTGGAGTTGATTCAACTCATCGACTAGCATGTGCCGTCATGTTAATCTTTTGTGCAAATCCAGCTTTGAATTGACCCTCGTTTGTGAAGAAGTCCGGTGTAAAATGACGGCATAGTAACAACACTCTACTACAACAACCCTTCCTCTTCTCTAAACCAGCCCAACATGGCCTCGCCCCCAGTTTGTTGTGTGTTCTCGGGGGCAGGGTTTATGTAAATTTTGGGGTTTGTGATGACACCATCCCGGGAAGAAGCTTGATGTAGTCCCTACCATTCGTTTGTTGTAGTCCTTAAAAAGAGATTTCTGTAATAGAAAATATCTCCCTTTTGTATTGAACTTTGAGCGTCGTGACTTTGCAGATGTTGTTTATGCTCAAACAGCAACATTACACACTAACTAAAGTTAAAAATAGTGAAATCATAGTCAAGGACTCCTTTAACACTATTGGGCACCTGTGGGGGATTTTGAAGAGACAAGGTTGAGCAACACTCCCACTCAAACATCACGGCACTCAAGCATCGTCCAGGAGTTACACAGAATAGATGTGAAAATTTGTTGTGAACTTGCTCACTCAATGCCAAGCTGAAGTGCTGTGTGCTGCTCTATTCCTGCAGATCCCAACACCCAGATCTTGTATGCATGTGACTCATGTGGTGAGAAGTTCCTGGATGCCAGCTCCCTCGCCCAGCATGTGCGCATTCACACTGCCCAGGCCCTGGTCATGTTTCAGGCGGACTCTGACTTTTATCAGCAGTACGCAGGAGACGGCACTTGGCAAACCACCGAGCAGGTCATCCAGGGAGGGGAGCTCTTGTTCCGGACACGGGAAGAGGACAGTGAGGAAGGAGAAGGAGCTCTAGCCCAGCCAGAATCTCAATCTGAGGGGGCAGAGGAGGAGACCAGTTCACAGGCAGAGACAGAGGAGGGGTCTGGAAAGGTGTAGACTGAAAGCCAAGAACAGTGAGGGGTTTCTGACCTGAATTAGCCCAATAGGAGTTAAAAGGACAGAGAGATCCACATGGAGTTTAGACTGTCACAAAGTGTAATATTTCTCATCAGAGGTATGGTTATTACTGATTAACATGCTATAATTAAACACACTCATATTTTGAAAATGCTAGGTAGATGTCATAATATGTCAAACCACAGCACTATCAAAAGTACATTGTATAGAGTTAAGTTTAAATAAAAAAGAATAAATGTAATTTAATATGAAAAAAACTAAATTTGTAATCCTTTCAAACCTTTTAATACTGTTGTCTCCCTGTAAATGTTCTCTGCCAGATCATGTATTCACACTATTGTAGACTGCTTTACTGAGGCCAATTAAACATATGCCGGTCCTACAAGTTTCATTTTTCAACAAATCAGCTACCGAATTTTTATTTATCGATTCATTTATTTGTGATTTGTGGTTTGTAGAGTTTACTCATTTTCCACTTGAGAATAGTACTGCTTGAACATTTTCATTTTAAAATGCATTCTAGAGAATGGACTATTAAAAATTCTTGTTATTACTACTGTGTGTTGCGATCAATCTTTTATTTTTGAATATCACAGCTTTCCTTGTCAAATACTCTCATATAAACTAGTATTACAAGTGATCAAGTGTGCAATTTAATGGTTTGTTAATAAAGTACTATCTTTTGGTTGGTAGCTGAGTTACTATTGCAACTGAAATAAATGCCTATACTATTGCCAGGAAAGCAAAGATACTGGTTGTTTAACCTAATTTAATTTTCATGAAAACAGTTGATCAAAATGCATTGAGACTTTGATGAGAGCTTTAAAAATCTAATCAGTTTAAAAACAACACTACTTGGACCACATTACAAAGCATTTTGTTGAATGCGGTTTGACATGGACTGCAGGTATCAGAGGTATGGGTGCTTTGTTGTTTTAAAGTGTGGTTATGTTCAGTAATAGGCTTCCAGTGGCAGTAATTGCAAACTGCTCTTTCATTTCAAGTTGTTCTAATAAGGATTGAACCTTTGCTTCAAAACAAGTGTCAGTTGTTTCATGTGGCATTGCTCATTGAGGGTAACAGAGAAACAGTTAGGTAAATGAACAGGAAAACAGGTGTTGATTATTTGGCTGCTTTTTTTTCTTATACATATATAAAATATACATATATTTGGTTTGGAGCTATTTGCCACACTTTTTACTCAAGTGAATATTTCACAGGTTTTAATTTTCTGACACCTTGAGCCTTTCCGCCATTATTGTCCAAAGATTCGATTAATTGACACTGTATGTGGTAAGTTGTCACAATAGAACTTGCAAGCTAAATGTAAAACAGTTAAATTATGAAAAGTAATTTAATTCATGAAACGCCACACAAATGTAAAATGTAACATTCGGAAACGTATCATATAAAAACCAACGCCTATAAAAGCATTGTTTTGGCAAACAAATATTATTTAAGTATATAAGTATAATGGATTAATTAACCTACAAGTATATAATAGCTAACGTTATATATAATGATATCTTAACGAAAAGTATATAGTTGTGTTGCACTGACCCCTGTTGGTCGTTAAAAATGTAAACATAGTTTGTACCAGAGCCACTCTGGTTTGTACATAACACGATTTTTTATTTTTTTATATATCTATAAGGATAATCAGTTCACGCGCATAAATTAAATTAACTTAACATATTATTTGTTTGAAAATAAATGTGATGGAATAATTAAAATTGTTAATTTAAACTGTTAATAAATAAATAAATTGTTCCAACTGCATGTATGTTTTATCAAATTTCCTGCAAAAGATACATTATGTGAGTGCGGTCATGCCAGATATTTCGTCTCATTATAATATTAATGAGCCTATGAGGCAGCACGCGATTGGCTGCAGCTCTGGGTCAGAGTTCGCATCCGCGTTAGCGCTGACGTTGTCCAAAGGAGGAAAATGGCGATGGGTTGCTTGTCAATGAGGGACACCGCGACTCTTGCAACATTAACCTGCAAAAGACGGCGTGCTACAATGATTCCCACATTGTCTGGCGGGTTCAGCAAAAGCACTCTGTATGCTTTATTCCTGGCGTTAATGTTGCAGGCTGTTTTAGGAGACGGAAAGACTCTCGTTCTGCTGGACAATCCCAACATCAGAGACACTCATTCAATCTTCTTCCGCAGTTTAGCAGGTGAGCTACACATCATCTGATATTTTTCATTAAAACACTTCAAATTATCACCTGGAAACAAGTTTAATATGTTCATTTATGTGCTATATGAGTAGAAGATGCGGGTTAAGAATATGTGTATGCCTGTACTAACACAAAAAGGTATTGTACGTTTCTTTTTAAGAGTTTTAATCCATAATTGCATTCTTGTTGTTTTCAGATCGTGGGTTTGACCTTACCTTCAAGACTGCTGATGATCCTGGTCTCTCTCTGATAAAGTATGGCCAGTTCCTCTACGACCATCTCATTCTTTTCTCTCCATCAGTGGAAGGTGAGACCTGTTGAATTTCATGTCATGCTGCAATTTTTATTTTTGAATATCCATTTTCTTATGTTTACAAATATCCAATAAACAGATTTTGGGGGCAACATCAACGTAGAGACCATTACAGCCTTCATTGATGGTGGAGGAAATGTTCTTATTGCTGCCAGCTCTGATATTGGTGAGTGCTTCATTGGTTTTGAATAAGTGTAAGCATATTGGCCTGTTGATGTCAATGTAATCCTTTAACCTATATGACTCTGGCAGGTGACCCTCTGAGAGAGCTAGGCAGTGAATGTGGGATTGAATTTGATGAGGAGAAAACCGCTGTCATTGACCACCATAACTATGATGTGTCTGATCCTGGCGAGGTAAGTAATGGAAGGAGGAAAAACGGCTTCAAGCAGTTTATATAAAATGAAATGTAAAAATATGAACATGAAATAAAAATGGACTTATTTATTTCCTTAATGCACTCTTCTCTCGTATTATTGTCCATGACTCTTCAGTACACCACATTCAAGTGAAAAAAGTCTTTGGAATCTCGTAATGTAAATTATTTGCATAGACTTTGGCTGATGTCACCTACTGTAGGCTGTTCGGCTTTAGCCAATAGCAAGATAGCATTTAGTCATTGGTTTTTCAGACGAATCACTATGATTTAAAATAATTCATAATTCATTGAAGTACCCCCTCAGATTTTAAGTTAATATTTAGATAATTTAGCAATACTTAACATGTGCACTGTTCTGATATTGGTTAATGGTCACATGATATGCAGTTAAACAAATAGAATATTTAATCTTTTTTTGTAACACTAATTTAGTGCTTTATTATGAAAACTATGTGTAATAAAGATTATGGCATCAATAGAAAAAGATATAATATAAAACACTTGAGGGTGAACTTGACCTTGGAATTAAAATGGGTTGCTATTTCATGTTAAATTAATATTGTAATTCTTTTACTCTCTTGACATTTACACCACAGTTTCAAATCTTTGTTTGAAGCATTATCATGCATGTTAAAGTTTAATTCTTTATTCTTTTTTTTTTTTTTTTTTTTTTCACGCTTATTGTTGCAGATCCAGAGAATCTTCTTAAAGCCCCAACTATAGTTGGCAATCCCACTGATAAACCAGTCCTGTTCAAAGGTGTTGGGTAAGTGGTCTCTTGATACCCTGTTACTTGCTTATTGTAAAAACTGTTCAAGTTACAGGTTACCTCTCTTCCTCAGCATGGTGGCTGACCCAGATAACTCTCTGGTGCTGGACATTCTGACAGGATCCTCTACCTCATACTCCTACTTTCCTGATCGTCCCATCACACAGGTAAATATTTCAAAGTATGGTGCTTGATGACAGCCAAAATCTTTTAATGTTACATTTTTGATAGATGTTACATTCCCACTCACCTCCTCAGTTCCCTTTTTGCTTTCTAGTATCCTCATGCAGTCGGAAAGAACACCCTACTGATTGCCGGTCTGCAGGCAAGAAACAATGCGCGTGTGGTTTTCAGCGGGTCATTGCACTTCTTCAGTGATGCTTTCTTCAACTCCCCTGTGCAGAAGGCTGCCCCTGGGTCAAAGAGGTCTGTTATGTTACATTGCTTTATATCCAGACGTTAAAATGCATTGTGACATTAGGTTGAAATCATATGTATTAGTGTCCTACCAATATGGATTTTTGATGGCCCATGGCCGATGCTGATATAAAGTCGGTAGGCTATTTGTGATATCACACTATTTATTAAAATAGTAGTAAATAACACATGCATAACAGTTGCTACAATAAAATTAATTACTTGGCATTTTTACTGGATCAGAAGTATTTAATTGTAAAATATATAAAATCAATGCTTTAAACTTGACAAAATACAACTCTAAAATAAACAGTGATTCTGTAATGCTATTATAGTATTTTTCACAAATAAATGAAAATATGAATAAAAAGGAAGTAAACACTAACCAACAGTGCACTCAGTAATCTGATAAGTCTGTGTGCACTGGGAATCATATTTTATCAAATAAAGACTGGGTAGGGCTTATTTTACATACAGTGTTTATGACATGAATGTCATAGTACCAACTCAATATAGCAGAGCTTAGTTTGAATTAAATATCTGCATATGTCTGTTCTATTCAAAAGTGTATTTGATGAATGTTAGCACTATATGAGAAAGTATTACAGCATTTGTCTGTTTATTACTAATAATAGAAATGCAAATGCTGTAATTACTTTTTTTTTTCGTATGACATTCATTTTCCTTGTTTAACAGTTCTGTGTAATATTCTGTGTAATTTAGAGAGAACTGTTAAACAAAGACAGTAAACTAATGAAGACAGAAAATCTGTCACTTTGTCACCAAACAGGCCAAAAACTTAATGGCCAATGCTGATAATTTAAAAAATGCCAAATATTGGTCGATATATTGGTCAACAATTAATGTGTTATTTTATGTTTGATCAGTTGTGAAGTTAAGGCTCTCAACTAAACTAACTGTGCTATGCTGAAAGAGATTCTCCATTTGTTTAGAGTTTTTATAATGCATGATGTGTCTGTTCTTCATAGATATGAACAGACTGGTAACCAGGAGCTGGCTGAGGCCCTGTCCCGCTGGGTGTTTAAGGAGGCTGGTGTTCTGAGGGTTGGGGCTGTTACCCATCATCCAGTTGGAGAGAGCACACCCCCTGCTGCCTATACCATCACTGACCTTGTGGTGAGGCATAGCGTATATATTGTTTTTATAGGCATTATAAGGGGCTTTCGCACCGAATAGTTCTAGGAACTCAGTTATAGGAACTAGCCACTAGGAACTAATTTCTCCCCGGGGCCATGTTTCCGGTTGCATTCGCACTGGGAATAGGAACTCTGAATCGGCCGACAGTGGCGTCTTTAAGCGCAGCATTTACAAACACTAAAAAACGGTGACTGGACGATGCCGTGATCAGAGCTGTTTGTTGTGTGTCGTGGGTTCTGTGATAGCGGAGATGGAATGTAAACGCATAATCTACGTGACTGAAAAAGCAAAAAGTGGGGCTAAGAGACGAAATCTCCTATGACAACTTTCAGTATTGCATATCATCGAGGCGGAGAAAAGAACACAACCCTGCAGACAACAGGTAAATGCCGTTATCGCTGTTTTCCATATTCGTGAAGTAAATGTTTACACAGCTTTTTAAAAATGCCGGGTACCGGTGTTTGACATGCGTTTGACCAGTCAATGTACACTTATGTCACTGATAGTTCCTATAGTGCTGGTTTAGACCCTACTCTGAAGTAGTAGCTAATTTAGTTCCCCCAAAAAGAGTTCCTAGAACTAAAATCGTTCCTAGTTCCTGTGGTGCGAACACGGCAAAATCCGGGTACTTCAGCCAATAGTTCTAGAAACTATGAAAAGGTTCCTCCGGTGCGAAAGCCCCTATAGTTCAGTTGACAGTTTTGGAACTGGAAGTGTCTTCTGATTTGTGACTGTGAAGCAAGCAAATATTTTGTTTAATTCTGAAGAATGTTTTGCTCAGAAATTGACTAACATTCACTTTTCTTTCAAAGAAACATGGTATGCTCAACAAACAGAGCAATTTGACTTACTACTACTGTCTGCATTGTCTCTACAGGAATACAGCATTGTGATTGAGATGCTGTCTGCTGGAAAGTGGGTGCCATTTGATGGAGATGACATTCAGCTGGAATTTGTCAGAATTGATCCATTTGTTAGGACCTATCTTAAGAAAAATGGTATGTTATTATTATAGTCTCAAGTGCATGTACACCACCATTCGAAATGTTGGGGTCAGTAAGAGTTTTTTAATACCTTTATTCAGAAAGGATGCTTTAAATTGATCAAAAGTGTCAGTACAAACTTTCTATTCATCAAAGAATAAAAAAAAATAAAAAAACCCTCACATTTTCCACAAAAATATTGATTTCAACAATGATAATAAAGAATGTTTCTTGTGCACCAAATCGGCATATTAGAATGATTTCTGAAGGATCATGTGACACTGAAGACTGGAGTAGTAATGATGAAAATTTAGCTTTGCAACACAGGAATAAATTAAATTTTAGAAAAAAGTTATTTTAAAGTAATATTTCACAATATTACTGCTTTGTATTTTTGATCAAATAAATGCAGCCTTGGCTGAGTGTAAGAGACATCTTTCAAAAACATAATCTTACTGACCCCAAACTTTTTTAGTAGTGTATGTTAATAATGAATGGTATTAAAAATATATGACTGTTTGTTTAGGTGGAAAATACAGTGTACAGTTCAAGCTTCCAGATGTATATGGAGTTTTTCAGTTCAAAGTTGACTACAACAGACTTGGCTACACACACCTGTACTCCTCAACCCAGGTGAGATTCATAATTCATTTTAAAACTTTCTGTATATATTTAGGGTTCTCAACATTTCCGTAGTGATTTACTAAGACTCTTGATATTTACTGATTCTTTTGTTATTCCACAGGTGTCTGTCCGCCCCCTGCAGCATACCCAATATGAGCGCTTTATCCCCTCAGCCTTTCCATATTATGCCAGTGCCTTCTCTATGATGGCAGGACTCTTTGTCTTCAGTTTCGTCTTTCTGCATATGAGAGAAAAAGAGAAGTCTGATTAAAATGAGTACCAGTAATGAGGAGTGCAAGAAAATGTAAAAACAAAGCTGATGTGCTCCAGACCTCTAGCAGTCATAATGAATAGAGATCTGAAATATGTTGGTATGGGCTCGTTTTGGTGAGTTGGATGGTGTGCCATTACAACAAAAGACAACAATTGTAAATCATTTTTTTGGAGGGGGGTTGGGTAATCTAACAAAAGATGTTTTTGTTTTCTGGTTTGCCATTTGGTTATTTAAAGTGATTTTGGGGCACTCTTCTTTTATTTGTATAAAAGGCAACTTGAATTGGTTTTTATTATACAACATGCACTGATGTTTCGGCTCTTGCTATGAAAAGATTGTTTTGGAATCTACCATTTGTAAAAAGAGGAATGGATGCTCAAAATGTGGTTGAAACACCTGAAGGCAGTAAAGTTTTAACATTCCACCACTACACTTTTTTGTCTCTCTGTTGTTCAGTTGCATCACACTTGAAAGTGCCTGATTCTATTCATGATGGTTTTAGGAGTTATAAATAGTTTTTACAGAACCTCATCTCTAAACTACACAGGCAAGTTTATTTTTTTTGTGACGTTATTCCTTTCAATTGTTAAATATATGGGTATTTAGGAATCAAAAGGAATATGTGATAGTAGGAACGTGTGACAATATATCAACAATGTATATACACAGATGACGTGCATTATCACTTTTTAAATATTTTATTTGGTACACTACTGTTCGAAAGTTTGGGGTTGTTTAATTTTTTTATACGTTTGTTTTTGGAAGAAATCTCTTGTGTTCAGCAAGGCTGCATTTATTTGATCAAGAATACATGTAAAATATTACAAATATTACAATTTAAAATAACTTTCCTATTTCTTGAAAAATTTCTTTTTTAAAATGTCTTTTTTTTTTTAGATGGCAGATCTGAATTTTCAGCAGTCGTTACTTCAGAAATCATGTAAATTTGATGCTCTTATTATCAATGTTTTTATTGTAATACATTTTTTTCAAGATTTATTAGAAATAGAAGTCTAATGCTATACATATTTGCTGAATAAAAGTTAGTTCTATTTAAAATTTGTTAAACATTTTTAAATGATTTAAGAATGGTAGTGTACATAATTGACACCCTTGTTTTTTCCTATTGCATAAAGTGTATGCTGTATGGTGTCAAACTTTTCAACATTTTGTACCTCAGGGCCACCTTCACATCTGTTTGCGAGAACAGTTAAATTTTTTGTTATCCATATAATGAAAAATCATTTCTTTGAACGATTTGTTATTTGAACATAAGGACTAATATATAATTCTACACAATCCTGTCTTGGATAAAATATTTCTCATTTTTAAGTCGCGTTGGATAAAGGCGTCTGCTAAATGAATACGTCTAAATGTAAGTAGTCATTTTACCTTTTTATCTGTTTTGTTAACGCAATAAGAGATGTACAAGACAAGAATGAGGGATTACGTGCTTAACTAATGACGTATAATTTAACCGACAGAAGTTGTAGTCCTTACGTAGCGACTTGATAGAAACGTACGTTTTTAGAACAAACTACTGTTTCAAAATTCAAATTTGAAGTATGACCGCGTGTAATTTATATTGTAGAATAAAACTGGAAAGTCTCTTCAAGTAATGTTAACCACATACCTTATATTACATAAAACGAAACCGCGAAAACTACAAAATAACGTCATCACTAAACAGCTCGTGGCCTGTGAACACAAACCGAGTCGGGAACGCGCGTCAGCTGACACCCGCCGAGAGAGCAGAGCCAGACATGGATCAACTCAAAGTCAAAGACAGGATCCTTGAAAACATCTCTCTTTCCGTCAAGAAGGTAAGAAACCTCTATACATGCAGCGAGGATATATATCGAGCTTCTCTAGATTATAATTCGAAGGTTAGTTTGAGGTTTTTGATGTTAACGCTATCAAAATAGTTGGGCCTCCCTCCCCCTCCTGTTGTGTTTTGGTGAAGACAAACGCCTTGACATCTTAAGAATAACATCCAGTGTTTCCAAGTCAATGTTTAATGAATACCAGGTTAGCCAGTTAACTGTCGCTGCACTAGATTGATTATTCTGGTTTATATTGCGTACTTATAGCGTAGTAAAATGACATGAAAGGGATAAATTCATTTTAGGCTTCAGTGAAGTAAACACTTGTGCATCATAGACACATCAAAACGGTGACAGGATGCCCCTGTAAACAAGTCCTGTGATCAAATGAGATCCTATTAATAGGACAAACGGAGCTTGCTGCTTATTTTATGGGACCATCTCCGGTCATCCTGTCTTTTTGTTCTGTATTGAACCTTTGCTGTTTGTAACTTTCTTTTTTGGTCTTTTGCACCTGTGATTCATTCAGCTTATACACCCTGCTGTTTCTTTGACTTTTGAGTCATTCTGATATTAGCTCATCAGGTGCTTGGTATTAGTACTTTCTCATGGATTTTTGATGGACTTACAAACATAAAGCTCCACTTCCATCAGTTAATCACAGAATGGTGAATTCTAAAAAAAAAAAAGAAGAAAAAGTGCATTTCTCATCTTAGGTTGTTCATCCTGAATGAAAAGGATTGATTAGAATGTCATGGCTGTGTGCACTTCAGAAATTTACCAGACAGAACAATTCATTTTTCATTCATGTTCAAGTGATCATTCTTTAACACTTTGTAACATTTGATCCTCAGTTGCAGAGTTACTTTGCCGCCTGTGAGGATGAGACGCCAGCCATCAGGAATCACGACCGGGTTCTTCAGCGGTTGTGTGAACACCTGGATCATGCTCTGCTTTATGGGTTAGACATAAAGGTCAAAGCCTTTGAAAATTCAAACACTTATTAAGTAGACATTTGAAAGCACACCGGTCTTCTCTTTTCTTTATGATTTAAAGGCTGCAGGACATCTCATCAGGTTACTGGGTCCTCGTATTACACTTCACACGGCGAGAGGCCGTCAGACAGATTGACGAACTCCAGCACATAGCTACCAATCTTGGCAGAAGTAAGACCAAAACCTTTACCGCCTGACTCTGTGATGTGCTTTATAATGGTTTTAAAGTACTCTACTGTTCAAATGTATGGGGTCAGTATTATTTTTTGCGGATATATTCAGATGTTGAATATTGTGGCACTGTGTGGCCTTGTTTCATGTAGTTAACTATGACTGTTGTGTTGTTGTTCTGCAGGTCGTGCCTGGCTCTACTTGGCACTCAGTGAAAGTTCTTTAGAAAGCTACCTCCGACTTTTTCAAGAGAATCGAGGACTGCTCCAGAAATACTATTACAAGTGAGTGACTTTGAGATAATAGGTATTATTGTTCTTCTGTGGTTTCACATCATATAAGTGCTTCCTTTAAGCAGTCATCTGATTGTTGTGATTTCCTCCTTTACAGAAATGCTTTGGTTTGCAGTCATGATCATCTCACTCTGTTTCTTACGCTTGTCTCTGGGCTCGAGTTCATCCGCTTTGACCTCGAACTGGTATTACTTTTTATTTATTGGCTGTTCCACTGTATGCCCTTGACCTGAAGTGTCTAATACAGGACATATCACATGTTATACAGTTTAGTGCCAAACAACTGACTGCTCTTTGCAAGCTGTTTCAAAATATGATAAAGTGTATCATTTAGGTGCTCTGACAGGTCAGAAAGGTTTTTTTTTACACCTTTTTATCACTCTCATTCCTNTCCTGCGATTTAATATTTTTTTTCACATTATTACATTGTTTAGAGCATAAGAAAAAAAATGGAAAAATAAAATTTTTGAAAAATTATATTTTATTCATATTTTATGCTATGTCCTCTGTAGTGGACACCAGGACTAAGTTGTTTAAAAATAAAATGACAATAAATTACATGTATAGGCAAAAACAATGGATTTTTTTTTTTTTTACCAATCAATTTTAAGTTTTTTTTTAAACTAAATTTTGTTTAAAGATGATTTTCAGCTGTGTTATGAAAGATAGAACGGAATGAATCAATATACCATTTTACTTTATGCAATATGTAGGTAAAATGGACATACATGGATTTTCCCATTCAATACAATGCATCTATACATTGTATCTAATTTGCATATTAATGTGTTCTTGGAGCAACATGTAATGAAAAAAGAAGTGTAATAATGGGAGTAAAAATTGGCAACATTTTCATAATAATATCTAATAATTAATAGGAATATTGATATATAATTTATTTCGCTATTCACTTGTTGTATCTCCCAAAATGCCTGATAATCATGATTTAAGTCCTGTTGTCCTCTACAGAGGTCATGTATGAAATCAATGCCCTGTTTTGTAACAGAAAGTCATATTTTGATTAGAAACCCCATAACATTTTCCTGAGATGTTGATTTATCACATCCAATTTAAATAATTACAAAAAATATTATCTTATTTTCCATAAGAGTGCTAAATTTGATCACTAATTTAATGTCAGTCATTTTTAAAGACCAAGGAGAAGTTGTTGTCATGATAAAACTTCCAAACATTTGGGAAGGACAGAGGACAAGAGTCTATTCCTGGGTCCCAGGAGGATATATATATATTATTTATTTATTTTTAAATATATAAATATGTATATATCATGTTGTCTCTCAATTTGAAGTGTTAATAATTGTATTTGATTTTTTTTTAAAACTATTTATAGTAGTTTTAGAAGAAGTAATGAATGCCATATACACTTTATACATATTTAATGTCAGTTACCCTCTTAATTACCCACTCTTCCATTACTATATCTTATACCATACAATATCTTCCATGACTGATTGTTTCGATATCTCCATGGCCTAATAATGCTTATTTTTTATTTGGTAACAGGATGTGCCATACCTGGATGTTGCTCCTTATATGCCAGAATACTACAAACCTCAGAATCTGTTGGATTTTGAGGAGAGGTTACCAAGCTCTGATAGCCTGTCGTTGCACTCTTTCACTTCCCTCACCTCCACTAACCTTGAGTGGGACGACAGCGCCATTGCCCCATCCAGTGAAGGTGAGCTGCCAAGATTCAATTTTCCATCTTATTCTCCCTCTGTGTCTGTTACTATTCCAACTTCTGTATCTTATTTTCACACTATTAGTATACTGTCTTTCTATTTTCTTCTTTCTTTTACAAATTGGCATAGTTACCTTGATATAATTAATTATTCTGCGACAAGATGACTTTGTTAAAGTTTATTTATATAAAAGATGAGGACAGTGAGTGTTCAATAATCTGTGAACTTACATGATCATCACACATTAATGCTTTCATTTAATTAAGTGACACATTTCACAGTTCATTATGTCACAATGTCTCATTCAGTTTTTATTAGTTCCTGATATGCCAAGTTTCACATACACTTTTGTTCTCTTACAGTTTCTGTTTTTCTTTCATTCACTTCATCATCCTTTCCTGCCTATTGATGAGTCTTATTTCTCCTTTTTTAGATTATGATTTTGGTGACATCTTCCCTGTGTTGCAGTCACTGCCGAGTGCAGACTGGGAAGGTGGGACATGGTTATTTCCCCCTCCCCAATCTAACGTTTGCAACCCCACACAATCCATCCATCCAAACCTACTAACCAGCATTGCGCATGTCTGTTTCACTCAGTGCACGTTTGTTTCTTCATTTGCAGAAGCTGTTATAGACAATGTGCTTGTGATGATTTCATAGACGGGTTGCTGGTGCCCATGGTCTATATTAGACTAAACAGAATCCAACCCTTCGCTGATGCAGGGCTTTTTGGGGTGATACTAAAGCATATACAGTGCCTCATGCAGCTGAAACTCGCTGTTTCTGTTGATGAATTGCGTTTTCTGCTATTGCACCTGCAGCAGTGTGGCAGCTGGTTTGCATGTTTGCTGCTTGGATTTCAACCAACTGCTTCCAAAGCTTTAAATTTAAAGGCAAATATCAGTCATAACTTATTGCTGACCATAATAGCCAAATAGCAGTCTTTTAAATGTAGACCAAGTCTTTGCTTGCATGATATTAAATTATTTAATAGTATATTCTATAGTAGTATTTATAGTATTCTATAATAGTATTTTTTTTTTTTAGATTACTTCATTGTATTTAATGCAGATATAACATTTAATGAAGCAGTTTTATATTCCAATTATATTCCATCCTCCTTCTAAAATAAAAAGTCAGAATAGTAAGAGAACCATTGCAAGAGCTCCAGCACACGTGTCTGTCTTCAGTACTGCAATATATGTATAAATGTATGAGGCAAAATAACAGCAAAAATGTTTATTTACAGGTGATTTAATCATTTGCACCATTTGTGATTATTTTCCCATAATTTTTAGATAAATAAAAGGATGAGATGGAAGTAGCTGGAAAGCTAAGTTTGTTTTTCAAAACAACTTCTGTTTGTTGTATGTCTCTGTGCATTCCTCATGATTCAGTAGCTGTTTATTCTGCCTAACACTCCTAATATGAGTTACTAATACCTGCATGTTTAAGATGGTTTCGCTTCTTGTCATTTTCTAACAGAGGGAGACTTGACCGATCCAGTCAGTGGACCCCGTTCCTCAGGATCGGACCCTCAGACTGTTGTCAGTGACTGTGTGGTGATCAGGGCCTCTGCAGGCACCATCAGGACCATGTCTCTGTCTCGAAGCCCTACGTTTCGGCACAATCCCTTCAATGAGGACTCGGACACTAACACTTCCACTGATGTCACCCCGGTGCACATGGCTAGCCGTCATGCTTCCACAACAGGAGAAGATGCTGAGATCACCAACACTGAGCTGGAAGTCATTAGGTGTGTCTTGAGCATTAGAGCTAATGGTGTAGGATTATAGTAGTGGGACATCACACATTATTTGTTGAATGGGTGAAGTGTGTCAGTTATTTTGTATTACAATAATGTCTTTTAGTTTAATGAAACTATAAGTAAGACTGTAAACACATTTAAAAAAATTTTTTTTTGAGAGTTTGTGGCTCGACCAGTGATGTGAGCTTGCCTTGTCAAGTAAGTCTGTAATATGGTGAAAAATCTGTTTGGTGAAAAAAAAAAAGCATTTAAATTTTTCTTGATGACAGTTGCTCTGCTAGCATGGTTTTTGGTTTAAGAGCCCTCCAAAACAGGTCGCTGGCATAATATAAGTAATTTAATATTTTATTTAATCAGAATAAATGGACACTTTTGAATGGATGTCAATGGAAAATGATTTTTGGAATAATATTTGGTGGTACTAATGCCACATAAGTGACACGCTTCACCTTTAAACTCAATTTAAATATATTGTACTTGTTATTTTACATTGACACTATGCTAAATAGGTTTAACATTAGGTAGAGGAACTGATGATTTCCTTGTTATGTTTTCATAAATATATCTTTGTGTGACAGAATGGCAAGGCGCAGAAGGCCTGGTAAGAAACGACGAGGAAGAGGGTCAACAGACTCTGTGTCTGTGAGCAGTGAGCAGAATGTCATTTCTCCAGACATGGCTGACACTGAGGAAAGCCTTCAGATAGTGGTTGAGAGAGACATTATAGTAGACAAGCTTAACGTGGACAGTCGGGGTCCTCCTGAGGGGCCAGACGGTCCTGGGACAGAGTCCATGATAAATGGGAGACAAGAAGGAGAAGATGAAGACCCGGAAGCTGGACTGAGGCTTCCTGAAATGACGGACACTTCTATGGACAGTGTGGGCCAACCCCTCCGTGATGTCATGGACAGGCTGAACGGTTCTCTGGATGGAGACAGCTGGCAACCACGTGAAGGTGAGGAGGGAGTGGATGGGATATGCACTAGTCACGATGGACCTCCCCATCAGCGGCCCTTTCGAGAGGACTCGGGTGGTGAACCTCCAGACCCAAACGGTAGCTTCCTGCAGGCCCCTCTGCCACCTGCAGACTTCTACTGCTTTACCTCCCAGAGTCCAGACCCTGCTGCCTCGTGTGGTGGGCACAATGACTCTGCAGGGTATGGCGAGCCGCAGGATGTTCCTGTTGGCGATGAAGATGAGGGAGAAGCAGAGACACCAGCTGCAGGGCAGGATCAGTCCATCCCCGTAGAGACGTCAGCTCAGGAGAAACAGAGTAAAGCAGAAGAGCAGGAGGAAGATAAAGACCGTGCAATACAAAGCTCCCATGCTGCAGAGTTTAAGTGAGATTGTAAACTGTGGTTATCTTTCAATCAATGAGATTTTAGGCTTAGAATAGCTCTAATAATGAGACAATGTGTGATGTATTATGAGGTTAAGTTATTTGTTTTTTGTTTGTTGTACAGGGTGGATAATAATCACTTGCTGCTGCTCATGATTCACGTTTTCAGGGAGAATGAAGAACAGCTCTTTAAGGTAAACAAATGGGTACATATGTAATTACAGTTTTACTTTGTGTCCATGCTGCAGCTTACTAGTGCAAGATATCTTGGCCACATTTCCTCATTTTGCCCATTTACTAAAACATTCTATGACATTTGTGACCCCCAGAGTCAGATGGAAAAATCAAACAAGGTATATACACATATAAACACTACCGTTCAAAAGTTTGTGTTAGCAAGAGTTTTTTTAAGAAGTCTCTTATGCTCAACAAGTCTGCATTTATTTAACAAACAAACAAAAAAAAAACTGTAAAAACAGTAATATGAAATATTATTACAATTTAAGAGAACTGTTTTCTGTTTTAATGTATTTTAAAATATAATTTATTCCTGTGATGATAAAGCTGAATTTTCAGCAGCCATTATTCCAGTCTTCAGTATCACATGATCCTTTAATATGCTGATTTCTTTTTTGCTCAAGAAGCATTTATTATTATCAATGTTGAAAATGGTTGTGCTACTTAATATTTTGTGGAAACCATGATCAATTTTTTTCAGGATTTTTTGATGAATAGGAAAATTAAAACAGCATTTATTTTTTATTTAAATCTTTTGTAACATTATGAATGTCTTTAATGTCACTTCATCAATTTAATGTGACCTCTATGAAAAAAGCAATTAATTAAAAATATTAATTTGTTTTAAAAACAAACTTTTGAATAAAAGTGTACATGTACAATGGTTTATTGAAAAATTTGGTTATGACATAAACATACAATCATAATAATCATGCATATCCAAAGCAATACAAGTATCAGCAAATATGCTGGCTAAAACATCACATTTGTAGTGATATTAAAATATGTGCATATTTCGAAATAGTTTGTGGTGAATGGTTTCGTGTTTATGTAGTAGGTAATGTATATAGTCCTGAAATAAGAAACTCTTGAAATGAATGAATGAAATCTGGGAAATAATACCAGTAAACAAGGCCCTACTTCAAATTTAATTGACCTACCTGTAATTAAACATGCTATTGTATGCTTCTATTAATGTGTAATATGAATAACACAGACATTAATAAAATGTAAAATGATTCTATCCTTTTGATTGTTTGTATTTGTACATTTATTTCAGATGGTGAGAATGAGCACAGGCCACATGGAAGGAGATTTACAGCCTCTGTATCTGCTGTTGACAGACTGCTACATTTACCTCTTGCGTAAAGGTCAGCAAACCTTCAGTGGAAGAGCAGGACATTGCTAGGAACATCTGCAGAAACTCTTGTTTACATTTGTTGTTGTGTCCTATTGTTTTTCAGGGGCAGCAGAGAAGCCTTATTGTGTTGAGGAGGCAGTGTCTTATAATGAGCTTGACTACATCTCTGTGAGTAAAAAATGCCTAAATGATCAGTTTGACGTGCTGCAGAGAGATTAGAGCCCTTGTTTGTGCCTTAGGTGGGACTTCACCAGCAGACTATCACTCTGGTGTGCACTAACAGAAGACGGCAGTTCCTGCTGGACACAGCCGACTCATCTCTGACTGTGTGAGTTTTTTAAATTGAAGCACATCCCTGTGAGGTTAATTAGTATGTAAGTCTTTGAAGAATATCTCTTCATGTTCTCTCCTCAGCTGGTTCCTGACTGTGCTCAAGGCAGCCTTGGAAAATGGCTGTAGGGAACCTCCCTACCCCTCTGTTCTCACTGATGCCACCATGGAGAAACTTGCTCTTTCTAAGTTTGTATGCCAAGAGACTCACTGTGAGGTAAATGGAGAAGATCTATCATCCTGAATAATGCATGAGACAGTGGCTTACTTTGATATACTTAGTTCCTCATGCTGACTCTTCCTATAACAATTAAAGCATTGATAATGATCATACAGTTTAGACCAGTGGTTCTCAACTAGGTGGCCTCAGCAAACTGATGGGGAATGCAGGATGAATTAAAATAATTCAAATGAGTATATTATTGTTATTACTATTAATAGAATTTATATTGTTAATTTTATTTTTACATTTAAATAATCTAACGTGATTAAAATGCTAAAAAAAAAACACCCAAGAATGAATGAATGAATTTAATCATTTATCCCTCCTCAATAATTATATTTTCTGTTTCTTTCCTTCCAGTTTCTGTTTATAAAACGTTTTTTGGGCTGATATAATTTTAAGGGAGTTCACAGAGCTTCCATAATTATTATTATTATTATTATTATTATTATAACACAATATATTTACCCTTTTTAATGTATGAATTATTACATTTCAAAGAGAAAGAAAATCATTTAGCATCTTTTTCCTTATATAAAGTTTCTGTTCAAATTACCTGTTTTTGAAAGGAAGACATTGCAAAAGTATTTTGCACATCAAATAATTAACTAAATGCACATGCTAGGACTTGTCTTGTTGATTTTGTGCTAACTGTGTTTGTGTAGTTGTCGGAGATGAGTATCCGGCTGTATTCTCTTGTTCACTGGGAGGACCCCATGGATGTGACAGTGGCTTCACCTACATCTCCATCCAGATCCAGAGAATCCAGCAGTACTAAAGAGGGGCCACTGTTGTACCGGGCCGGGAACTCTTATTTGGGGAAGGAAGTGTGGAAAAGCTGTTACTTGGTTCTCAGGTACAAAAGGATTTGGCGCTTTAAACTATTTGACAGTGTTTCTGCAAGCTGTTCATGTGTACTGAATCTTAATCTACTGTTCACCTGGCAGCAATGGCATCCTGTATCAGTATGCAGAGAGAACAGATGTTACACCTTTGATGTCTGTTACCATGGGGTAAGCTTTCGCTGTTGTTCCAGCAGTGCTGGCCAGATGACTTACAAATTGTAGTCGGTTACTGTTTCCAATTTACATGAGAAGAATTTTTAGTTAGTAACATAGTCCATTAGATTGCATATTTAAGGTAAAATAATCAGACTACTTTTTGATTACCTTTAGACATCGCCTAACTCGTTTATCACATTGATTGGAATAGGATAGTCAAAATAGCATATTGATATCAAAATACAGAGAAAGAAAATATATTCCATTGTTCGTTATCAACAACATGAAGTGCATTAAATAATACATTAATGAAAATATATTAAGTAATTAAATAATAAAAACTTAATTTTAAAATAAAAGCAATCAAAATAAAACCCTTACTAAAAAATATTTACTTAACTTATTAACTTAAAATATTTAGGGGATACATCAAGTAAATAACAAGTTAACAGCTGACAAAAAAGTTTGCAAATATTAAATTATGTGAATTTTAATGTGTTTGGAAGATAAAAACCTTCCAGAGACAGTAATACATGGTTAAATGACTCACTGAGTGATAAATTACAATAATAATTAATGTGTTTGTCACAAGCTGATTAGATATGCAATGTTGAGAAAACAATTCTTAAAGGGTTACTTTACCCAAAAATGAATTTTGTCATTAATTACTCACCCTCATGTCATTCCACACCCGTAAGACCTTTGTTCATCTTCGGCACACAAATTAAAATATTTTTGATAAAATCCAATGGCTCAGTGAGGCCTCCATTGCCAGCAAGTTAATTTCCTTTTTCAACACCCAGAAAGGTACTAAAGACATATTTAAAACAGTTCATGCGAGTACAGTCGTTTAACCTTAATATTATAAAGCAACGAGAACTAAATAAACTAAATAACGACTTTATTCAACAATATCTAGTGATGGCTGATTTCAAAACACTGCTTCATGAAGCTTCGAAGCTTTACGAATCTTTTGTTTCGAATCAGTGGTTCGGAGCGCGTATCAAACTGCCAAAGTCACGTGAACCATTGAAATTTCGAAGCGCTTATGACGTAACGAAGCCTCGTTTACTGAAATCATGTGACTTTGGCGCTCCGTGGCTGGTCTATGCAATTCCACAAAGCTGGAAAACCTTCTGAATGTATATAAACAGTAGGCTTTTTTTAGAAAAGAAAATGTAAAAGATAAAAAAGAAGTAGTAGGGAGAATCAACGAATTATAAATAAATACTGCCAATGTGAGAATAACATGTAATCAATAAAAATAACTGTAGTCTGATTACAAGTATTTTAAAATGTAATATAATCTAATTACATTTACTTAATCTGATTACGTAATCCAGATTACATGTAATCCGTTACTCTCAGTACTGTGTTCCAGTTCATAGATTTCACTCTTGGCAATTTATAAATATCAATATGAAATAAATAAATATATCATTATCAATATAAAACATGGCCACTTAAAAGCATTTATATTTTCGTGTGATTGTGTTTCTGTTGTAGGGGAGGGCACTGTGGAGGCTGCAGGCGTTCAAACAGCACGGAGAAGCCTCATGCATTTCAGGTGATTCTGACGGAACACCCTCCATTAGAGCTCAGTGCAGAAAACGAACTGGAAATGGCCGACTGGATGCAGCTTCTCTGCCAGTCTGTCTCTAAAGGGGTGAGCCAACATCACACACACTAACCTTTTTTTCTGGATGCATTTTCCCTGAAGTTCTTAGTTTATGCATTCTGGAGACGAGATCTCTTTGCAGTTTTTGGGAAGTGTGACTAAATGCACAGTTTCAGACTTCTTTCCATTCATGCATTTGCATTTGAAATGCTTTCAGATTCGCCTCATGACAATGTGTTGTTGTTCCTCCTCATCAGTTCCTGACATGCATTTGCATTTTAGTTGATGTCTTAGATGTTTTCTTAGTCCAGCCTGCCAGAATTAACCAGAATTTCCCATTTTGTATATTTTTGTTTCTCAGATTATTCCACAAGGAGTAGCTCCTGCACCCTGTATTCCATGTTGCCTTGTGCTCACAGACAGGAAGTTGCTCACGTGTCACCAGGATTGCCAGACCAGTTTTTTCCGTTCTCTAGGAGGAGCTGATCTGAACGATGTCACAGCTGTTTGCCTGGAGGATGATAAAGAATACTGTGTCATTGTAAGACTTCATGTAAATTGTAGTGCATAAGATGTCTCTGTGAACAGATGTTTGCTTTTTGTAGTTTCACATCTACAAATAGGGTGTTCCTTAGATCTTTTTTTGTACTGTTTGAAGAAATGTGTGCTTGTCATTATGAATCACATTAGCTTATGTATGTGAAATCTTTTGTGATTCACTGACTTTTTTTTTTACTTGTGCATTCCTCACCCTTTGTGTCTTTTTGCAGGAATTTGCAGAAGACCGCGCTCACTTTCTCCCTCCCTGGGTATTGTATTTTAGCGGATGTGAGGAGCGAGATCGGCTACTAGCAGAATTGAGCCAAGCTTGGACTGCTGTTTATCAGGTGAAGAAACCACAAACTTTTTTTGTTACAAAAGATTTCTTTTTTGAAATATAGCTGCAAGCAGCGATGACGGGCCCAAGCCTCGGCACCACCTCCACCCCGGAGGCTTTGGGGAGAATGTGCACGACAGGCAATGTGCATTTAAAGGGTTAGTTTACCCAAAAATGAAAATTCTGTCTTCATTTACTCACCCTCAGGCTGTTCCAAACCTGTATACATTTTTTTGTTATGTTGAACACAAAGGAAGATATTTTAAAGAATGTGGGAAACTGAACAGTTCTGGGGCACCATTGACTTCCATAGTATTTTTTTTCCTACTATGGAAGTCAATGGTGCCCCAAAGCAGCCTGGTTACAAACTTTCTTCAAAATATCTTCCTTTGTGTTCAACAGAACAAAGAAATTTTTACAGGTTTGGAACAACTTGAGGGTGAGTAAATGATGACACAATTTTCATTTTTGGGTGAACTATCCCTTTAAACTGGGTGATGTAATAAGATTATGGCAAGATATGAGGCTCTTCCCATTTCCTTTTTTGTCATTACTTTAACCCCTTGCCATGGCGACACCATTTGAGATATCCAATATCCGTTCACAATTTAGCATCTTCGATGTCTAGGCATCATGTTGAAAAAGTTTGGTGTGAATCATATAAACTAGCTAAGAGTAATAGTTTAAAATTCAGAGCCTGATTTTTCAAAAAAATCCACATTCAAAACAAAATGGCTGACTCTGTTGCAACTTTGTGGTTGTCGAGTTTCATGCAATTTGAAGCATGCTAAAAGCCTCAAAAACACCCAAGAATATTATTAAAGTTTGACGTGTTGCCATGGCAACAGTATTTAAGATGTCAAGAATTATTTCACAGGTGTACATCTGCCCTGTTTTAACATTAAACTGATGAAGTTTGAAGCAAAACGGGGGAAAAATAAGAGTGATTTCAAAGCATTTTTGAAATTGACACACTTCCTGCTGCCAGTTGGTGGCGCTATGATTTTGACTCACAATAGTCACATCCATGTGATCAGCCTCCTACAACAAACACACAGCTGAAGTTTCATCAAAATCAATGTATGCAGAAGTTATAACACGCTTCCTGTTTCCCGCCATAAATTTGTTGCCTCGCTACAGCCAAACCGTTTGAGATATCAAAAATTTGTCTGCAATTTAGCATTCTTAGTGTCTTGGCTTCATGCTGACCGAGTTTGGTGGTGATTGGGTGAATCGTCTAGGAGGAGTATATCAAATTCCAGAGTATGCGTTTTTCAAACAGCCCATAATAGCCGACTTCCTGTTGTGCTGGCGTATGACGTTGTAGAGCATGAAAGTTGTTCGGCTTGATGAGATTTACAAGTGTATGAAGTGTGGTTTCTGTAGGTGAAAATCAGCATATTAGAATGATTTCTGAAGGATCATGTGACACTGAAGTAATGATGCTGAAATTTCAGCTTGCCATCACAGGAATAAATTACATTTTAAAGTATACACATTTTATTTTTATTTAATTATTCATTTATTTCATTGATTAACAGCCTGAATTTCTACACGTTTGTTCAGGTGCCTCTACCTCGTAAGCCAGTGTTAGACCCGTCGGTGCAGAAGAGGTGCAGGGAGGCGCTGGAGCTGATGAAGAGCGCCTGGCAGAGGAGTGACAGCCTACACAGAGGTCGATCAGAGAGAGAACCGTGGTGCTGACGACCTTTACATCACTACAGTGAGCCCAGGATTGGATACGACAACACTGGGAAGTCAGCTCACCAGCAAACCTACTGTTTACGTACAGTAGGTACAAGCAGACTCGGTGAGCTCTCCAGACCAGAGACAATATTGAACAACGTTGGCTCGTATAATATTAAACTACCGGTAATAAGGCCTGATGACCTTGTTTACACTTGCCTTGCACAAATATTTAAGGAGTTAAGATTAAGGCTTTGGCTTTTACAAATGGAAGTCTGCAACAGGAAATCAAAAAGACACTCTGAGATCTAGCAGTTCTCTACCATTACATTATGTTTGGACTATAAAGAGTGTAAATACATAGTCAAAGTTTTTTTTTCTTTTTCTAAATACGCCTTTCTTCCTTGTATAAAGTCTATGGACAGATACTGTTCATGCCTGAACTATATAAAGAGGTACAAACTGCTTTGTGAGCTCTTGCGAAAGAGAATTTTAGTTATGTTTACACCATTGATATTATTTGGCTGCTTTAAGATAACCATTTGAAAGTATAACGGTTTGCATGGTGGCTTGGCACTGACACTCAAAACACAGAAAGAAATAGGGGAAATTGGTCTGGATTTAATTTTTAGATATCTAATATCAATCTGCTAACACTGGTGAGGTACCAGCATGTCACCGCTGTTATAATGGACTGAAGTAATTTGTTAGAATCCGGTGGTATTGAGATACTGTATTAGGGATCATGCAATTCTAGTATGTCATTTAAGTTATTAATGCTCATGCAACTAAAGTGGCAATGTTTAGAAGTGAAGGAGTCAATTACAGCAGAATTGCACAAGGTTCAGAATTACACGTTCGTTGGTGTTTCTGTTTGTACTTTTGTTGAAAGAAAAGTGTTTTTTTCTCTTCTTTCTTTTATCATGCCGTTAAAAGGATTTACGATCATACATAAGCATTCACAGCACAACTTTATCGGGTTTAAGAAAAATGCATTTATTTTTTATTTTTGTTCACAATTGAATACAATCAATCAGGCATTTGTTTAAAGTCACACTCTTCGAAAGGTGTTGTCAGAGTTTTTTTTTTTGTTTTTTTACACCGATCGATCATCCATTGCTGTGTTTTAGCTTAAACATTAAAGCCATTCCCAGTTCCTTTCTCACTGGTACATGAGATATAATATACCATGTTCAGTGACACACTGTAAAGTTGTTTTAAGAATGTAGAGTGATTTTAAAGAAAGCAAACTTGAGTATGTGGATCTTTGCCAGACTGTGATGAATGGAAACAGAAGCAGAATCTCAGGTATGTTGAAGTTTGTTCCAGTCAACAGTGATTTTAAATAATACATTGCTGGACAATGATGGAATACAGTTGTTCATTAACAATTGAATTGTGGTTTTATGTTTTTTTTGTTTGTTTTGTTTTTTCGTTGTTTTTTTTTTTAATTTCAGTTCTTTTTTTTTTTTTTTTTTTTTTTTTTTTTT
>RJVU01036174.1:424619-482644 GCA_003731715.1 Anabarilius grahami | reverse complement strand
GACCAACAGTAGTCAGTTGTTGTTCTAACACTCTAATGTCTCAAATACACTAAATGCTGCATGTACATTTTGGAAGATGTCATTAATATGATACATATAAATAAAAATGACTTTTTTAAATGGGGAAAAAGTATGAATAATATATCTGCATTTGTAATGACATTGACATTGAAAGGGGTAAAATCTTTTGGTCCATAACTGAATATTGTATAGAAAAACACAAGACCCTCAGATAAATTAGAATAACTTTTATTTATTTATTTTTTTTATAAGTCAAACAATCCCAAAAGTGATAATTAAATAAAGTAAAACGGGCATCATGGCGCCATCTAATGGCCAAACATGAACTAATCCTATTTTCAGTAACATTATCGCAAAATATTTACAAGCATTTGATTCACACCAAAATCGAACAAATGGTGTCAGGACAATAGAACTAAAATCCTTTTTTAGCTTCTTGTGTTTGTTTTCTACATGCAAAAACACTTTATCCAATGTACAAAGTCCTATAGGCAATGGCAATTAAACAACCTAAATAGGTTAGGTAACGGTATGAAGGTAACCAAATTCGGTTACACTTTTTGACGTATTTACATTGTACTTACTCAAATAAGTACTGAGTAATATTAACTACATGTACTTACTATAGGGTTAGGGTCTGATTTAGGGTTAGTTACTTGTAATTATGCATAATTTACTGTTATTACTATAGTAAGTACATTCTTCTTTAATTTCAGTGATTCCTCTTTCTAAAGAACCCCTAAAATCTCTAGTGCTACTTTCCTTGTATGCTGAAATATTCAGATAGACATGCAAATCCAGTGATGGTGAGAAAGCATCTAAAAAAGAGTTTGATTCTGTTTCAATTTATGTTCTGACTTTCCTCTTGTTTAGTGGTGAATTTCTGCAGTCAGGTGGTATTGCTTCTTTTCCAGTTACCCTTGCCTCCTTACTCTTGCAGTTCACATCAATGAACAGAAGGTACTCAAACCCTCCTCCCTCTCCCTTTATCTGCCCAACCCTTTCTCTTTATTTCTCTCCTCCCTCTGTCTGCACTGCCGCAGTAACATCAAAATATTAATGCACCACAGAGATTGGGGGGATGGGATGGGGGAATTTGAAGCAAAAAGGATAACATGCCACATCTGGAGATTTTCTTTTTGGGGGGCATAAACCATAGAACCAATCACAAGTCATTTGTACTTTGTTTGTCTCACAAACCCCCTTGCACTTGACTGAGAAATATGAGCTATTTGTGCTCTCAGCCAAGCATGCAGCACTTAGGACTGACCCAGAAGTCTGCAAATACCATCTAAACAGCTAATGGCAGAGTTTAATTGCTGTTAAGTGCTAATGATTAGGGCAAGACATAAATATACACAATGCAACTAAAGCCGGGAGCATCATTCTTCTGTGACTCAGCTCATTTGTTCAAGCCAATTCATAAATTTCAGGTGGCAATGTTTCAATATCCAATGCGACATTTTACCTCTTCAGTCTTTGCACTGAAGAGTTTTAGATTGTGATGGTCTGTCCTTCCAATAGATCATTTACCTCTTTAGGGAACAAGATTTATGTTCCCTCTGAAACACTAAATTTAGTGCATCTATCGTCTGTCTGAAACTAAATTATGGACTAGTCTCAAGCATACAGTGATTTAAGTGACAGTGTACAATGCATATATCCTTAAAAGGAAGCAGGATTTATGTATTGCTGTAAAATGTGTTTACATGTTTTTCCTTGCTGAAGATGAAAGAAAACACGAGGCTCGTATTCCAGAGGAGCTACGGTAAGTGTCCCTCTGGAGTGCTGAGGAGACAGGGATGCAGTGAATGAGAGAGAGAGAGCAGAGATGCTGCAGACCCACTTCTGCCCTCGTTTTGTCTCATCCGTTTATAGAGGCACTTAATGCATTTCTCCTCTCCCGCAGCTCTTCTTCGGGAGGAATGCACTTATAGTTTTATCTCAAATGTAATTTATGTGCATAATTTATTGGACACTGATGTTCTGCAGGAGTATCTGGACTGTGTATATACATCAGTTCTACTGAAGCTCTGAATGTGAGTCAAACGACATAGTCTCTGCTAGCTCCACCTCAGCATCTGGTTGTGACGGTCTGGGATTCTCATGCTGAAGAAGAGGAACACTGAGGTGCTGATGGACCGGGAGGTTCTGCTGGATTTGGACTACAGTGGCGAGACCCATGGTCCAGACAGTTATGGAAGCCTGCAAAATGGGGGCTTCATCCCTCCCCGATATGTGAGTGTACAGATCAGTGTTTTAACATGATGTTCTGATGCATACTTTTATAAGATACATTTATTAATCGGAACAAGAGTTCTAGTTTCTGTGTGTAACAATATCACCAAACTCATTGCATAGCTGTTCTGTTCGTTGAATTAAAATTGCTGTCTAATTAGCATATGGCTTTGCTGACTAAGCAACCTGGTGGTTTTCCTGCGAGTTTTTTGTTACTTCAAGATATCTAGACCTAAAAGAGGATGCATTACAAATATCCTTTTGATAATGGGTTAAATCTTCCT
Organism: Anabarilius grahami; assembly: GCA_003731715.1. NCBI lineage: Eukaryota > Metazoa > Chordata > Actinopteri > Cypriniformes > Xenocyprididae > Anabarilius > Anabarilius grahami. Next base: position 480,101 of record RJVU01036174.1, on the reverse strand, counting down.
TAACTGTTTTACCTGTCTTATTTTGATAAAACATACAATATAGTTTAGTTGTATCATATTGTCATTTATACAACAGTTAGTTCCTGTCCTTGAATTTGATTGTCCGAGCTGCAGTCCAATTGCTTCGGGACCTTTCACTTTGTATTACTCCGCTTTGTCTGTGTTTGAGTATCCGGACAGATAGTCAGTTCCAGCGACTTTCTGTTGCTTACATCTTTACGCCAGTAGGTGGCGATAAGTGGCAGACTCTGAGCGAGTCATTTCAATCATTCACTCAACTGATTTGTTCAAAAACACTGATTTATTCAGCTAACGAAACACCACTACTGTGGCAATCATCCACCTTATTTTTAACATACTCTTCTAGTTATTTAGCAGCTAATGAATATAGCAGCTAATTAATCGGAAGTTTTCAGTCACACATTCACAGAAAATAACTTGCTTCGGTGTTGCAAAATAAGGTATACAATCTTTATAAGGCCAAAGGGTTACACTTTATTTTACAGTGCTGTAGATACATTGTAATTAATCAAATAAGTACTGAGTACTATTAAATACATGTACTTACTATAGAGTTACGGTTAGGGTTTGGTTTAGGGTTAGTTACTTGTAGTTATGCATACCGTAATTTACTGTTATTACTATAGTAAGTACATGTAGTTAAGTGTAACTACGGCACTGTAAAATAAAGTGTTACCGGCCAAAGTGATAAGAGTGGTATGTTATTCTGAATTCAGCCCATGTGTTGCTCAGAGATGCCCAATGGGTGAACTATGCTTTGGGTCCATTTGGAACTATTTTCTTTGCGGAAAAAAAACAGAACTTAACTTAAACAGCCCAACTCATCTGATTGCTGTTCTTCTCACACTACACAACAATTTATCGTCGTCACTGATTTCACTGTTTTTTTTCCAGGCAAAACAAGTTTCATACTCCAGGATGATTCGCAGACAGGTCTAGATATTTAAGTGAAGTGAAGTGAAGTGAAGTGAAGTGAAGTGAAGTGAAGTGAAGTGAAGTGAAGTGAAGTGACATGTGGCCAAGTATGGTGACCCATACTCGGAATTTGTGCTCTGCATTTAACCCATCCAAGTGCACACACACAGCAGTGAACACACACACCGTGAACACACACCCGGAGCAGTGGGCAGCCATTGCTGCGGCGCCCGGGGAGCAGTTTGGGGTACGGTGCCTTGCTCAAGGGTCTCACCTCAGTCGTGGTATTGAGGGTGGGGAGAGCGCTGGACATTCACTCCCCTCACCGACAATCCCTGCCGGACCTGAGACTCGAACCCATGACCTTTGGGTTACAAGTCCGACTCTCTATCCATTAGGCCACGACTGCCCCAGCAGCGCGCACGCCACACTGTTTTTCGCTCTGATTTTCTATATTCGCTGACAATCAATGGAGTTTGCTGACAAAATACTTAAATCTGAGGCAAATGGGTGCTCGTGAGTGATGATTGCTGCGGTATGTGAGAATTTTCAATGACACGTTCTGAGAAATGCTTCATAGATATTTAGCAACGAGATATTTAGCAAGTTATGCCGCCCACAAACTACACAACTTCAGCCCTGATTTTTCACTCATCGACAGTAAAAAGCCCCAAAATCCCTGTGACCAGCCCGCCACCAACTTGTTTTTCAAGAAAAGTATAAGAAGAAGAGTATTACAGATGTATTTTATATTGTAGAATAAAACGTGAAAATATCTTGAGTTTGTGCTCACCACAGACCTTATTTAACCAAAAACCCTTTTCGAAAAAACCCATTTACTTCAGGATGGTGGAACCGGAAGTGCTAAAATGCTAACTTCTGGGTTTTATTGGCCTACAAAAATACGTCATCCCTGTACCACTCTATTATCAAAAATGCGAGCTGAGAAAAGGGCCCATGTGTCACCAATGTTGCCCAAAAGATATTTTTTGCAGGTTCTTATTTTACCATGCGCTTCTTATTTTAAAATCGGCATGAACACCGAATTTCCATTAGTCTTTTCTTCCCTATTGTGACATATAGTGAGATGGCTTCACAAATAAGAATGACGTGACTTGATTTTGTCTGTCGGGAATTGATTAGATTGTTGGTTCATTATCGTTTGCTATATTATTGCTATGATCACATGACTGTCAAGTTGACCCGCCCTCGCAGCAGTAAACACATCATCAGAGAAGAGATGTCTCTGCAATTTGATTGAATTATTTGACTGAATATTATGAGGGCTCATGAATTAAAAAAATAATAATAATGATGTGCATGGATAAATAATTCATAATAAATACTGCAATGTTCCATAAAAAAATTAGGAATGGTACATTTTGATTTCATGGTGACTTTAAATTCACACATGGCGATCGTCCCTCAAGATTCGGGCTTTTTTTGGCAATCTCCATTAACTGTGGAAAATCAGGGTTAAAATTGTTTAGTGCAAAAGCAACAATGCTGAAATATTAAGATGATGATGTGATGATGATGATGATGATGATGATGAATAAAATCAATAATATAGAAAAATGATGGAACAACAGCTCTTTTGCCCTTGCTTAAATGGCTATATTCATGTCAACATTTTGACAGTTGATTGCTGCAGCAAATGATGATGATGACCCCATATACGTTCATTGTGAGCGGACAGCAAGCCCACCTGTTCAGCCCCCAGGCAACTACTTCAGAGATGGCCAAACAAAAATAGGTAATGGTTTGATGAAAGCGCTTTAAGTATACCAACCACTTTGACTAAACATGTAGTCATATTAACCTTGGTCACTCTTGCCTCAGACTTTGTGCTGGTGTGGGAGGTGAAGGTGCGCCGCAAGCATCGAAGTCGAGGACAGCCACAAGAAGAGGCGGCAGAGGAGGGAGTAGAAGCAGCAAAGGAGGAGAGCAGGTCAGAGAGGAGAAAAGCTCAACTGGCCCGATGGAGGGACAAATTCATCCAGAACCTTCAGAGTGCTGGACTACTGATGGAAAAGGTTCAGCTGTTAGGTCCATTTTCTCAGTACAGTGCCATTTATGCATCTTACTGTGATGTTTCTAATGGTTTTTTCTTTATTATCAGGAGGAATCATCCAGTGTAAAGAAGACTATACACTATCTGAAGCTCCATGCTCCATGGGATGTGTTGGTGTATTACGCTGAGGAGTTATGTCTTAGAGCGCCTCTGCAGGTCAGATCCATCTTTTCATGTTCATCTCTCTACTGAGCTCTCAATGCATATACAGAGGGCTTAAAATAGCACTAGAATTGGTAACACTGTATTTGTTCATTGACAGGCACAGCCGAACCCAGACTTCAACACTTCTGCTCGGGTTCTTCAGAAGCTCTGGGTGCCGAACATCATGAAAGACTCGGTCCCCAACCGTCCTGTAGACTACTATACGTGTGCCTTCCGCAAGTCCAAAATGGAAAAGTTACGCTCTTCTTCTGTAGGCTATATGTACAAAACCCCCTTTTTACCCCGGGTAAAAAGCGGTGCTAACCCCGCATCTAAATTACGACTGTGAAACGCTCCTTTACCCGGGGTTAAAAGCGGTGTTTAGAACGACGATAACCCAGGGTTAAGCGCAGTGTGAAAAGCCCTAATGATTATCTACTTGCAAAAATATAGACGTAATATAGCAAAATATAGACATTTACCTTGGCTTCCTGTTTTGTTAGGTTTCTGGGCTCTGATGACCGTGAAAACTACTTCACCAACACACAAAGACACCGCATTGTGAGTGTGCAAAAAACAGAAACTGTGTATCAGATGGTGTATTAAATTGTTATTAAATAGACCTACACTACCATTCAAAAGTTTGGGGTCGGTAAGATTTTTAAAATGTTTTTGAAAGAAGTTTGTTTTGCTCACCAAGGCTGTGTTTATTTGATCAAAAATATGTGAAATATATACAAATATTATTTCAAAAACTATTATTATTATTATTATAAAATAATTTGTTTTCTTTTTTAATATATTTTTTAAATGTTATTTATTCCTGTGATGGCAAAGCTGAACTTTTAGCATCATTACTCTTCAGTGTCACATGATCCTTCAGAAATCATTCTAATATGCTGATTTGGTGCTCAAGAATCCTTTCTTATTATTATCCATGTTGAAAACTGCTTGTGCTGATAAATATTTTTTGTGGAAACTGTGATACAACAGAACAGCATTTATTTAAAATAAATGTTTTTTTTTTTGTAATAATGTGCAGATCTTTACTGTCAATTTAAATCAATTTGATGCATCCTTGATGATTAAAAGTATATTGATAAAAAAAGAAAAAAGAGTGATAATGTATAAGAAGGTGTGTGGAATTATTACGAGTGTATATAACACTTGTAATAGTGTAGTTGATAATTGCTTATACCTATGCTTATTGCAGGTATATGAAATCCTAGCAAGGACTGGATATGGCAGGAGGAAGCGTGCAGAAGTTGGAGTCGCTCGTCTGCTGAACGAAGGGGCTTTTACGGGTGCATTCCCTCTGCATGAGGTTAGGCACAGGATACCAAATACAGCAATGCACTTCAAACTTGTATGTTTTATTAAAAGTATAGCTTTTAATCAGATTTTTCTCTGCTTCAAAGGGCCCCTTTGAGCTCCCAGGTTGTGACATCCAGCCTGATCAGCTGAACAAAAGGCAGGTACTGTACCGCTATTGGTCCAATTGGATAAAATGGTATAAGTACCAGCCTCTGGATCACATCCGTGAATACTTCGGAGAGAAGATTGCGCTTTATTTTGCATGGTTGGGTGAGTATTCATATTTCCATATCTGATTTCCATTGTCTTGACATTGCAAGAGCGACAGTGTAACGCATATCAATCAATCAGCAATATCAATTAATTAATTATTAATTATCAATCAGCAATCATTAATCAGTGGCACTTGAATTATAATATTAAATTAATATATTAATATAAATTATAATTTAAAATACTATAATTATTTATTTATTATTTTGACATTGACATTCCCAAAGCAACTTGTTAAAGATGTAATACAGGACATGCATTCACCGCATGTGCGTTCCCTGGGAATCGAACATGGCCTTGGCATTGCTAGTGTTACAGAGCCAGTAAAACAAGTACTGTGAACATATTTACTAATTGTAATAACCAATAATGACCAAATTTGGTTTTGTTTACAGGATTTTATACAGCCTGGCTCTTGCCTGCTGCATTGGTTGGGACATGTGTCTTTGTTTCGGGTATTTTGACAATGGGATCCAATACCCCAGCGTAAGTGTCTCCTGTATTATGGATTAACAGTATTTCTGCTGCTGTGCTGAACTTCTTGCAGCTCTACATGACTCACACATTTAGTGCTCCTCTAAGCTATTTTGCTGCTATGAGAAATAATTTCATATCAATTGGCTTTATTACCTTTATTTGTTTCTATAGCAACTGTTGACTAAATCTACTTGAAGGACTAATAGTGATAGGTTGGGAATATTTGCTGCGGTTTATGCCACAGAATGAACAAGCAAAATAATGAGAATGAGAGAGCAAGAACCCATAAAGAAAGACACAATTAGAAGCACTGCATCTGTATCTATATGCTGTAAGCATTCGTTTGTACACTCTGCCACTCTGGTCTATTCATCTTTACATAAAACTAAACTATTGCTTTTGGTAGGAATGGAGTAAGAGTGCGGTTACTAGATTTTTAACATTTTCTTTTGTTTAGTCAACACAGTTTCACCATGAAAACAAATACTTACTTCAAAAACACAGGCTGTTTCATTTTTAGCTCTACCATTGTTGCCTGTTTCCATTTACAATCTACAGGAAGGAAATCTGTGAGAGTGGAGGACTCTATCTAATGTGTCCACTGTGTGAAACCTGTAAACCTTGGAATATTTCAGACATCTGTCCCATGGCCAAGGTAATCGTCCCTGGCCCAAGTTGCTTCGGTTGAGATGGGTACTATATGTGAAAAACACAATATTGTAGCATTTGATAATATGTTTGTATAGTTTATGAATATGTTTATGGATTATGTAAAATATGTAGGAATGTTTTAAGTCATTTCACTTTTGGAATTTAGTCTGGATGCCAATAATGAACACTAAATATTAGGACCTCCTGCTTGCTTTGGGCAACTCTTCTTCAGGTGGGGTATCTGTTTGATCATCCTGGCACCGTCTTCTTCAGTGTGTTCATGTCTTTATGGGCTGTCACGTTCCTGGAGTACTGGAAACGCAAGAACGCCACTCTCGCTCACCACTGGGATTGCATGAATTTTCATGAAGAGGAGGTTTGATGAACATCATTCACATATTCAGTACTTTTGTCCTTTTCCCATTCAAAGGTATCTAAACATTATATAATTCCTGAAGGGCAATGTGAAAATGGTTTTGTTTTTGTATGTGGGAAAAATCAGAAGTGAAACATGTTTTTGTTTTTTGTTTTTATTTTAGGAAAATGTTTGAATCAGAACCGAAAAAAGATTGTATGTGGGGAAAAATCAGAAGTTAAATGTTTTTGTTTTGTTTTTTGTTTGTTTTTTGTTATGGGGGATCAGAAGTGAAAAATGTTTTGTTTTTTGTTTGTGGAGGAAAATCTGAAAATAACTTATGCTTTTGATTTCTGTTTTGTATGTGGGAAAAATCAGAAGTGAAACATGTTTTTGTTTTGTTTTTTTGTTTTGTTTGTGTTTGGGTGAATATCAGAACTGAAAAAAGTTTTATTTGGAAAAAAAGTGAAGTGAAGTGAAGTGAAGTGAAGTGAAGTGAAGTGAAGTGAAGTGAAGTGAAGTGAAGTGAAGTGAAGTGAAGAATGTTTTGTTTTTTGTTTGTGGGGGAAAAATCTGAAAATAACTTATGATTTTTGTTTTGTATGTGGGGAAAAGTCATAAGTGAAACATGTTGTTTTAGTTTTTTGTTTTGTTTGTATTTGAGAACTGAAAAAGTTTGTATGTGATAAATATTAGAAGTGAAACATGTTTTTGTTTTGTTTGTATTTGGGGAAATTGGAAAAAGTTTGTATGTGGAAAAATCAGAAGTGAAGTGTTTGTTTTTTTTTGGTGGTGGGGGGGGGGNAAGTGAAAAATGTTTTGTTTTATTTGTGGGGGAAAAAAACAGAAAATAACTTTTATGGTTTTGATTTTATTTATTTTTTTGTATTTGGGGAAAAATCTGAAGCAATTTTTTTTTTTGTGCCCTTTTTCTTATTGGCAGAAAAAGACACTTGGCCTTATTAAACAATCATGTTAGGTATTTGCTCATGCTCATTTGTTTTTAATTCACCTGCACTTTGCACTTTATTGCACCATGCAATTTATAAAATAAATGTTGTTCTTCCAGACCTCTTCAGTCTTTATTGGATTCAGTGTGCGGTCAGCTATTTTTCTGTTTTGCTCAGATATTTTTCCTTACCAGAAAGTTTTGCTTGTTTTTAGAATGTTTTGATATTTTTACTAGAAAAAAAGGACAAAAATACAGATTAAGTGGGGTTTTGTTTAATTGGTAGTATAAATCAGTAATAATAAGTTATTCTTTTTGAAATAAACAGGAACCACCACGTCCTGAGTTTGCTGCAATGGCCCCTGCGATGGAGGAGAACCCAGTGACAGGAGTGAAGGAGCCCTACTTCCCTGAGAAAGCCCGGATTTCTCGCATGCTGACTGGCTCTATGGTCATCGTTATAATGGTGAGACCCACTGGAGAGTTTTAATGGAGCTACAGGATTTTAATTGGTCAGTTAGAAGAGAGATAATGTGTCATCATTTTTCACCCAAATCTGTTCCTCTTCCTCTTAATTTGTTTTCCCAGCTGTGTGTAGTGATGATCTTCTTGGTCACAGTGATCATATACCGCAGTATAGTGAGCGTAATGATGTTTGAAACTGGGAGTTCTGTTCTGCGTACTCAGGTGGGCACCCCATCGATCTGCATTAAATTAAAATATGAGATGACTTACCGTAATGCAGCATTTCATTAATCTCCTCCGCACCTGCAGCAGCTCTTGAACTCTGAATCCACTCCACACACACATTTTGTCTTCCAGGCTGGGAATATCGCCAATATCTCCAGCACTTTGGTGAACTTGGCTTTGATCTTGCTGATGGGGCAGGTCTACACAGCCCTGGCAGAACGGCTTACTAAATGGGGTAGGCTTTCTGCACACATCAGACCCCATAAAGGAACACGTGCACAGGGCTTTAAATCAAATCTCACAAGCTAGTGTTGCCATTTTCTGTGGCTCAGGGTAATGAACCTGCCTGTCCACACTGACTTTGAGAATCAATAAGCCATTAGGACTCTAGTCCTTAGTCTTCCTCTCTGAGGCAATTACAATAAAGCTTTGAGACTTCACACATGCCATATAAATAAATCTCATTTATCTTGTGTACTCAAATATGGCTGTTCCTGAAACATTTTTCCCTATAGAAATGCACAGGACTCAGACACAATATGAAGATGCCTTTACATTCAAAGTCTTCATCTTCCAGTTTGTCAACTTTTACTCGTCGCCCTTCTATGTGGCGTTCTTCAAGGGCAGGTAACCTGTAAATAGCCTAACAGAACAAAGCAGCCTTTTGTGCCATCATTTTCAAGATAAAATCTTTCAGGGCACTTTCATTGCTCTTTTATTGCAGATTTGTGGGCTATCCTGGTCATTATGGCACACTGTTTGGGATGCGGAATGAGGATGTAAGTGCTTTGCCTTTAGTTTTATGGTTATATGCCATAATATGATAACCATAACCGTTAACAATGCTCAAATATGCAGTTTTAGCAGTCATTTTCCGAAAATATTTTGTCTACAGATGGTAAATCAGAGTCGTGTATTCCAGACAGCCTTGTAATAAAGGACAAGTGTAAATGTTAAAAACATCCACAATAGGTTGCACTTTATTTGTAGTTTTTCAAAACTAAAGAAGCAAAGTTTTCCTCTGTAATGTCCGTACATTTAATGTTCAGAAGTTTGGGGTCAGTATTCTTTTAAAAAAGTAATAACTTTATTCAGAAAGAATGCTTCAAATTGATCAAAAGTGACAATAATTTCAAATAAATGCTGTTCTTTTTAAATTTGATTCCTGAAATCCTGAAATATTTTTTTTATAGGTTTTCACAGAAATATTACGCAACACAGCTGTTGATAATCATAGACATTGATAATAATAAGAAATGTTTCTTGAGCACCAAATCAGCATATTAGATAGGTTTCTAAAGGATCACATGACACTGAAGACTGCTGAAAATTCAGCTTTACATCACAGGAATAAATAATATTTTATAATATATTAAAATACAAAACAGTTCTTTTGAATTGTAATAATATTTCACATTATTCACTGTATTTTTGATCAAATAAATGCATCCTCTGTAAGCATAAGAGACTTCTTTCAAAACTATTAATAAATGTGTATCTGTGGTTGCAGTGTGGACCGGGGGGCTGTCTGATCGAACTGGCTGAGCAGCTCTGTATCATCATGGTGGGAAAACAACTTATCAACAACGCTCAGGAGTTTATCATCCCGTACGTGTCTCCCTCAGTGCCTGAGTTTTCATCAAATAAGTCATATTTATTGTAGCTACATTATAAAATCTTTTTATATAGTAGAGCAAATCGCATAGTATTTGAACTAAAAGACTGCTGAAGTCTCAGTCCTACAAAATCTTAATTATATTATTTGGTCAGCACTGTGGGTCAGTGCTGCAGAGTTGGCACAGCAATCTTCTGTGGAGGTGTATGTGTGGGTCAGGCTTTGCCTACATTGCAGAGAACATACTGAATAATTGAACATTCTAAATAATGTCCTAATGAACATCTTAAAATGCAGAAGTCAGTTGGAAGTCCCTACTATCATATAAAGAGTGTGAGTAGGTTCATGCAGGGGTACAAGAGTAAAAATGTGTTAATGCGAGCAAAAATAGCTGTCGGATATTGATTGATGTGTATATTGATTAATCCACAGATACCACTGTAGGGTGCAGTGTGCAGACAGATGACAGTATCACTGCCAGTACTGCAGCATGTCTCTCCTCTAAGGCAGCAGTTCCAACGGTTTAGCAGGATAAATGCCACACAGGGGAAGCTTTTAGCACTCCCTTATCAATAATGTATCACCAGAGTCAGGCTTGGGCAAAACTGGATCGTTCAAAATGAGCACAGTTCTATTTTAGACCCAGAAATATACCCAGAAGAGCCACCATCATCATCATTAGAACACGGTGTCTTTCGGTTTGGTTGTGTCATTCTCTCTTTGTCTCTTTCTGCTTTCCAGTAAAATAAAGGCTTGGAGACAGAAACGGGCCTTATCGTCTGTGAAGAAGGCCCAGAAAGCAGAGGAGCCTAGGCGATGGGAGCAGGACTATGAGTTGATTCCATGTGAGGGTCTTTTTGACGAGTATCTGGAGATTGGTAAGATGATGATCTTCACCTTTTAATGAGCTTTTTGTTCAAAATTTCATGTCTGAAAATGTAAAGCTACTGATGCCAGAACAGCATGCACCTATATTTCTTGAGGTGTCAGTCCTGCCTCACTTGGTGCACTAGACAAGATAAGGCATGACAAAGAAAAAAAAAAACATTTCTGAAGATTTCTATTTCAAATAAATGCTGTTCATCAAAGAATCCTGAAAAAATTACACGAACATATTAAAGTGATAGTTCAGCCAAAAATGAAAATTCTGTCATCATTTACTCACTCTCATGTTGTTCCACACCTGTATAAATTTCTTTCTTCTGCTGAACACAAAAGATGTTTTGAAGAATGTCAGAAACCAAACAGTTGATGAACCCCATTGACTTCCATTGTATTTTTTTAGGGCTGTCAAACGATTAATCGCATACAAAATAAAAGTTTGAGTTTGCATAATATATGTGCGAGTACTGTGTGTAATTAATATGTATATATAAATACAGACAAATTAATGTATATATTTAAGAGAAATGTTATGTACAAAATATTTGTATTTATATATAATATAAATTATATAAAAATATAAATAAATACATATACTAAATATTTCTCAAATATATACATGAATGTGTTTGTATTTATATATACATAATAATTACACATAGTACACCCACATATATTAGGCAAACTCAAACTTTTATTTTGTATGCGATTAATCGTTTGACAGCCCTAATTTTTTTCCATACTATGGAAGGCAAAGGGGTCCATCAACTGTTTGGTTAACCATATTGTTCAAAATATCATCATTTGTGTTCAGCAGAAGAAAGAAATTCATGCAGGTTTGGAACAACTTAAGGGTTTAAGCAGCACAACTGTTTTCAGCATCGATAATAATAAGAAATGTTTCTTGAGCACCAAATCAGCATATCAGAATGATTTCTGAAGGATCATGTGACACTGAAGACTGTAGTAATGATGCTAAAAATGCAGCTTTGACATCACAGGAATAAATTACATTTTAAAATATATTAAAATAGAAAACAAATATTTTCAACTGTAATAATATTTGACATTATTACTGTTTTTACTGTATTTTTGATTAAATAAATGCAGCCTCTCTAAACATTAGAGACTTCTTTCAAAACTATTTAAAAATCTTGTCGACCCTGGTTATGTAAGAGTGAATTTCTGTCACACTAATTTAGACGAGTCCATTTTTACCTACAGTAATCACTTCTGTACAGATGCTCTTGCTATACTTAATGAATGACCTTACAGTATTTATTCTTGTTTGCTGCCAGTCCTTCAGTTTGGCTTCATCACCATTTTTGTGGCGGCCTTTCCTCTGGCTCCTCTCTTTGCCCTGCTGAATAACTGGGTGGAAGTGAGGCTGGACGCTCATAAGTTTGTGTGTGAATACCGGAGACCCGTGGCAGAGCGAGCCCAGAACATCGGTGTGTGGTTCATCATACTGGAGGCGCTGTCCCACGTGTCTGTCATAGTCAATGTGAGCGCCTACACAAAACCATTATAATGTGACTAATTATTTTGATACTTAAGGTGCAGTCACATTAACGAAATCAAAGTCAATGTTATTGTCCATTGTCAACATTGTAGCTATGTATGAAAACATTGCTCACACAGAAGTCACGTTCAAACCAAGCAGCTTTCTGTTGGTCTGCAAACTCCTGATTATGCAGATTCCTATTGAAATGACTGGATTTCACCCACGAAATTTTTTTTTGTGAAAAGTCTTGTTACTTCACATTATTCAATGTTGTCTTTTAAACATCTTGTAAGGTTTCACAATATCTTTTTATTTTTTCTACAGGCTTTCCTCATTGCATTTACCTCAGATTTTTTGCCACGTCTGCTGTACCAGTACAAGTTTAACAATGACCTGCATGGTTATGTCAATTTCACGTTGGCTTACTCTCCACCCAGTTACAACTACTCCAGTCATACCATGTGCAGGTAACATTGTTGATGCTGTTATACAGTCTAAGAAATCTTAAATCAGACTCTGTTATATCAGTTATGTATTGTAAATAAGCAAAAATATATTTTTCCCGTTTTCAGAATGGGTAATTTGTTGTATTTTTTACATGTTAGCCATGTTCTGATGTTTCTCAGCAGTGTCCTAGCTTTCGTACCATTTTACCCAGTAGAGGGGAAAATTGTTAATCAAGGCAGTGAACTGCAAAATTGTAGCTGTCAGCACTGTTCGATTTTCTTCTCCTGTGGTCATTTTTTTTCTCTCTTGTGGTTACCGTTTTTTTTGTTTTTTTTTGTCATGACTTTTCATGTCAGATATAAAGCATTTCGGGATGAAAATGGAAAATACAAGCTGGTGTACTGGGAGCTTCTGGCTGTAAGACTGGGCTTTATCATCGCCTTTGAGGTGATCATTGATCTTCCTCCTGCAAACCACATCAGTCAGATTCTTTCTAGAATTTAAGCTTCCCAGTATACAATGTGACCATTTTAAAGTCAACGTTAAATCAAAATTAAGTAGGTAACACCAACTTCTTATTATCCAGTCAATTCCTATATAAAATTGGATGCCAGCCTACATTATTTTTTGTTGAATATACGTTTTTTTACATTAAAGAGCATCACAAACACCCATAGATAAGCAAAATGAATAATTATCATTTCTATTTTTGTGGTCATCTTAATAATAAGTGTGTGTACACATCTTCAGCATGCGGTGTTCTTCGTCCTGCGTGCCATTGACTGGATGGTTCCAGACATCCCTGAGTCCTTGGAGCTGAAGATCAAGCGGGAGCGTTACCTGGCTAAGCAGGCTCTGGCTGATAACCAGGAGGCCTTGCTGGTGAGTGGCAGGATGCTTCCTAGGTGCGGTCAATGCACATGGTGATGTCCACACCCTCCAGTGCCCACTCACTGTGAGCCACGCTTCTCATTAACACTCACACCAGAGAGCTCACAGACTTAGAATATAAAAAGCTTTTCTGAATCACAAAATGCAGCAGTGTAAATTTACCCTCAAGGCTGAGGGGAAAGCTAAAAATCTTGTTATAGCTATTAAAGAAGGCTTTTTAGGTCTTTTTCATATTGTTCAACCTATAGCAGAGCTACAATGGTTGCTAAAAAGCAGACAAGGCTTTGCAATATATAGTGATTTGGAAAAAGTTCACTTTAGTCATATAATTGTCTTGATCAATTTATGCCAGTTTCCAAATTATTTTAGTATTACCGAATTTAATTGGCTTTTATTTTCATATTTTCATTTTTATTTTAATTTTAGTTTTAGTATTTTTGTGTGCTTTTGTAATTTTTATTAGTTTATGATTTTTATTAAATATTTCCATTTAGCTTTCTTTCAGTTTTAGTTTTAGTAATTTTAGTACTTAAAATGAAATAAAAGTTATCAACTGATATTTATATTTTATTTTATTTCAGCCTTATTTCAGTTAATGAAAATTGTTCTTGATAGTTTAAGTTAACAATAACAACACTGATTTGACATCTATTTCCTCTTTAAAATATAAGCTTTATCCAATTCCTGGAGCTCTTTTTTTTTCTCCAGGATCACAAAAATATACTTTTTAAAAAGTTAAAGTGTGACACGGTTCTAGAAGAAGTAGAGCAAGGACCTCTGTATTACTTTTTTTGCTGCCCTGGTTTATGTTCTCCACATGTTCTGAAAAGTTGAGGGGGAAAGAGATCAAAACATTTTTCAACCCACTTTTCTGGAAAATATGTGTTAGGATGATACTCTGCTTCTGGTTGAGGGCAGAGTGTATATTTGGCTATGTGCACTGGTTTCTGAGCAATGACGCAACCAAATATTCAAGATTATGGGGGGCCAAATGTAATATTTGAAAACCCTACTAACTGTTCCATTGAAAAACTCATATTGATCAACTACTATTCTGAATATTGGCAGAATTCCCCCTCTATGTCTGTGGTGGTTATGATCTCTACCGAATTTAGTTACAGTAAATTGTGTTTTAAGATGTATTTTACTTAAAGGGTTAGTTCACCCCAAAATTAAATTTTGTCATTAATTACTCACCCTCATGTCATTCCACCCGTAAGACTTTTGTTCATCTTCTGAACACAAATTAAGACCGAACTTGAATGACGCACGAGAACAAACCTCTTCCGGAAGCTCAAACGTGCTGTGTAACCAATGAGGTTCATTCTCGTATGATACGCCGCATATTTGAGCTTCCGGAAGAGGTTTGTTCGTGCGTCATTCAAGTTCGGTTGAGCATCTGTTTGTTTGCTGATCAAGGTTTATATATGAATAAAAGCACAAATTAAAACTGTTCATCATAAAAGTGATCGAGTCTTTTCAGAAAATCTGGAGTAAACCGCTCTATTCATATGAATTAGTTTTAGGATCTCTTTATGAACTTTTTGAAGTGTCAAAGATCAAGTTACAAAGGCAGTCTATGGAGGGGCAGAAATCTCTCAGATTTCATCAAACAGATCTTCATTTGTGTTTTGAAGATGAACGAAAGTTTTACGGATTTGGAACGACATGATGGTGAGTAATTAATGACAGAATTTTCATTTTTGGGTGAACTAACCCTTTAAATATTTTAGCAATAGACCTGGCTCTCCCAGTCTTTTTGAGTGTCTCACTGTGCTGTCAGTGATGTGGTGTGAACGCCTCCGTGATCTGACCTAGCCCTTGTTTGTGTTATCTTTTTCCCAAAACAAAATGAAGACTATAGTAATCTCTGCATATTAAACTAAAATTGGAGAAAGTATTGCAATATTTATAAAAAAGGCAAACTTCACCTTTAATAGAAGTTTGTGACTGATTGAGGATGTCTCTAAACAATGAATTTCTTTCTTTTTCCTCTTTATTTCTATGCCTTGCTCCTTGTGTGCTGGTCCTTGAAGCAAGCGAAGCGCCTAGCTACATGAGACTGACCTGCAGTGCAGGGGCTTCTTCAGAAGGGGGCGTAGAACACTCTTTACACCCTCAGAACTGATCCAAGAGGGACTTAGTATTTGCTGTGTTGAAAACAATGCTCTTGGACTGAAACTCGGCTTGAAATTTGTAGTGTTTGATTGCGTGGATGTGTGTGTTTGTGAGCATGCATTTCAAAATGTAGAGGTCTATGCCAAAGTTGTTCACTATCACCTCTACTTTAACAAATGGCTGTTTACATATGACTTCCTGTGGCTCCAACTATACTAAGACATGTGATTACCTACACATCTCACTCTCTCTGCACTCCCGATAAATGATATATTCCTATTTAGATTTAGTGGGAGGACAGGGAGGTTTGCTTTTCTACATTAATACTAAAGTATATATTTGTACTACTGACAAAATGAAAATTGTGAAAGATGGCAAATGCATTAGAAGCCTATTCTACTTTGTGTCAGTGTGAAATGCTTCTCTGAATAATACCTTAATGTATTTGCATTTGTCATGTCTATCTCCGGGCTGTTTAAGGAATCATGTTTTAAAATAAAGCTTATTTCAATAACTGTTCAAAAAACATTGAAGTGTTTACATGCTGGAGGACAAGATTTTAAAAGGATAGTTCAGCCAAAAACCTATTCCAAACCACTATGATTTTGTTTCTTCTGTGGAACACAAAAGGAGACATACTGACGAATGTTCACATTGTTCTCTTCTGTATATTGGAAGTTGATGGGGACAAAAGGAGGTGTCAAGTTCCAAAAAAGCACAGCAAAAGTAACATAAGTGGGTCATAATAATAATAATAGTTTTGCAGTACAACTGTAAAATCACAATATTAATAATTATGTTTGTCGTCATTTTTTTTGCTTTCAAATGTTAAACCATAGAGCTTTTATTTTGGTGGAAAATCACCAGGGGACTTTAAAGCTTCTCTTTTGTTGGCAACAGCCTTCTTATTACAAATTTGGGGAGATTGTTGACGAGTATTGCGTTCCTAAATGCATGTTATGAGCGTTTTAAACAGCACTTGCAGAGATGAGTTTGCGTAGACCAACATTTTCTGCGAACCGAGCTGTTGAAAACACTGGATTGTGAGCTGCTTGTGCGTAAACGAACACAGCTCTTTCCTATACTCTGAAACACATAGTACATACATTTAATTCACTGGTCTTTGTGATTTGATAATCACACTAGGTTTTGAATGTATTTTGATTATTTGTTCAGAAGCCATATGAAATTTCAATCATTAGTCACTGGAAATCTTGTTTGACAGCATTCATTTTAAATGTATGGAAAACAGCAGCTTGAACATTCTTCTAAATATCTCCTTTTGTGTTCCACAGAAGAAGAACAAAGCCATACAGGTTTGGAACAACATGAGGTTGAGTAAATGATAACAAAATGTCATTTTTAGCCAAACTACCCCTTTAATTCCTAGTTACGCCTGTCCTGTCGAACAATGCCTAATTGTACAAAAATGGTTAGCTTGAACAAGAACGAAAATGATATGCTTGAACAAGTTAGAAAGGTGAATAAGACAACACTAATGCTAAGCCATTGAAGTTCTGTGTTCCAGAGCAGAGAGCCAATGCCAGCTGGCAAACGCATCAGATCCTTAATCTTTGGTTAACACGTCCATGTATGCAGCTTCTGCCCCACTTTTCAGCTCTACTTTTCTGCAGATCTCTGGTTCTCACATTCCATTTAATTTGATCAAACCATCGAGGCCAGCTTTGTGCGAACAACCTGCCCCTTTGAAACCTTTTACCAAACAAAAATGCATCTACACTATACTATCCCAACTTTTTTTTTCTTTAGTGGGATGGATGGATCAAGCAACTCTGATATATTAAAGTGAGAAGCAGACAGGTGTTCTGATAATGATTTGTCTTTAACCCCACCCACTCAAAAAAATGAAAAAGAATCTCCATGACCTCGGGCTATTAAGACTTTTTTTTTCCCTCTCTCTCTCTCCTTCATTTTTTGATTGTTATGATTGCTGTGCGTTCCTACGCTGTTCAGCCTGCAGGCGGGGTTGGTTGGTACATGTCAAGGTGCTGAAGTATGCAACATGGACAGCAGCCCTTTCGCATATTAATAACTTTGTAATAACTCCATGTGCTTCATCACCCGCAAGAGCGACCCTGTTGCACACGTCACACTTTAATGTGCGTTTTCCACTAAAAAGACTAATTTCTCAGTGCAAACACATCAATAATTGGCTGCAGATTAACATGAATAGGTTTTGTTTACCAAAGATTTCAATGATTTTTTGCTGATCTTCTAAACTTGCCCACGTGCTTGCTTGATAAACTGCTCTTTCAGTTCTTCGTAAGCGAATAAATGAGGTGTGCAAAAGGGAGAGGAGTTAAAGAGGATTTAAAGAGCATATCTGAGTGAGTTTCGGCATGCCCTCTCAGCTACTTGCTATCTCCAAACTGATACTTACCTAATTATACACACACACATGCACACACTCGCATGCACAACGGGATATTCTTCCCACCCTCTATCTCACGCCCCCACCAAACTAACCCTCCTAACCGACCGCCTGCTATCCACTTGCAAAGTACTGCTGTTGACACACAGGAATCCAGACGCACACACACTCATGTTCTTTCTCCCTCCTTGGCAGGAAGGACTCTCCTCTGAACCAGACGACAGCTTGCGCCTCTCTCCTTTTCCTCTGCTGGCAGGTGTTAGAAATAAAACCATAAATAAGTGCAAGAGGGAGCCAGAGGAGGACAGCGCGAGAGAGGAGGACAAATGTCTTTCTGCATTTGTTGCTGGAGAGAAGGGGAAATATGAGGAAAAGGGAACGCTATGAAGGAGAAATTTGTGTTTTTAAGTAGCTAGAACAGTTAGTAGGGTGTTATTTGTCTACTGTCAACTGTATTTTTGTATCCGAAGGGGATTGAAGAGAACACTTGGATCATCTGGACTCAAGCTGCAGCATGCTGACTGAGTTAGAGAGCAGCTGAGGGGAAACAAAGTAGCCGAGAGGAACACAAGGCAGTCATGGACACTATAGCACCTCAGCCACAATCCTGGATGACTTGGATTTGCACACTGGAGTTGGACCCCATCCAGCCCACAGTCCACTGATACAAATGAGGTACTGGCTTTCTGTAAATCAAAATCTGTTGCATTTTAGATGATCTCGGCATATTGTTCTGGGGAAAGACTGTAGTTTGTGTTTATATGAGGAAGATTTATATATGCAGTGGTCCAAGAGTCTGAGACCATACTGAAAATCTGGGATTCAGAATCTAATATTTCTGATTTCCAAGTCACTAATCATGTCAATTTTATCATGTGAACTTTGTATGTTAATATATTATAAATGCAAAATAAAAATATTGTCACTAGTGGTCTCAGTCTTTTGGTTCTCTTTGGTTGTTAGCGGTTTAAAGAAGTGGCTGAGCCTACTGTCGCTTTTCGACATTGTCATCTGTTGCTGCCAACAACAAAATTATGACTGTTTGACATGGTGAATGTTTAAGGTCACCTAAACTTAGGTCATTTATATATGTCTCTCTGGGTTTTATGTTGTACTGCCAGGCAATTTTTTCCTCGCTTGGACAGATGCTCATGCATGTAGTATAATGTTTTGATTTGCACATCTGACACTCATCACCTGCATAGACAAATCTCATGATACATCTGGGATATGGTCCAGTTTATAAAATCCTGGTAGAGCAGGCAGCAACACTGCCCTCCAGCTCTGCTATCAGACATAGTTGGATGCAAATATGCCCATGCTAACGATCGCTTGCAAGCTACTTAATGTTGCATGCATAATAGTTCGATAGATTGAGCAGGATATGAGTCCTGAATATTCTACTGCTGCAGGGAACAGAGATGGAAGCGTGTGCATGCGTGAGCTTCTGTTGATGTGAGGGGCAGGTGAGTGCTTGTCTGGAACACGCTGTAAATGAAATGCACATGGATAGATGGCAGTACCGTCTTGAACTCAATGTCAGGGTGGTTTACTGTGTGAAGCAATGTAGAAATGTTAGTTGGGGAGAACTGGGGCTTTTTTTTGTTGGGCTTTGTTTTGGTCAGTTTGTTTTATTGGCCGTGGATTTTGATTTTGCACAAATAAAAAAATATACAGTGAATTCTGTTATTGATTGACTTAGGAAAGAGTTTTACTCAGATGCTCATAAAAGTTAAGTTCTTCATTTAAGTATTAACTTTGTTCTATTCGATTTCTTAGGAGATTATAAAATCTGACACAAATGAGGTCATTGTTGATGTACAGTAAAACAGTATAAAGCTAATAAGCTATAAAATAATCATGCATAGCAAAGTCCAGATAATTTGCACTTGGAAGAGTTTGATAAGAACTGTTTGAGTTTATGAAATCTCTGACTTTTGCACGCTTTCTTGGCAAATCTGAGCATTCATGAGATGTGACAGTTTAAAAAGGTGTTTTCTTTGAAGAAAAACAATTATTTTATTTTATATTTTTAATATATTTTATGTTTATTATATATATATATATATTGTTACTGTTTTAGTTTATTTGTAGTTAATTCCTTTGAATATTAAAAATATATAGTGTTATTTTGGTATTATTCATACTATTTTTATTTATACCATTTATGTAGTAGTATATATTTTTAAATATTTCTATTTAGCTGTCTTCTTTTTAGTTTTTGCAATTTTTATTACTTCAACTTATTTTATTACTTACATTTATTTACATTTCAAATTTTTCCAACTAATTTATATTTTGTTTTATTTCAGCTTTATTTAAAATGATTTTTATTAATTTTAGATAAAACTGATGGTATTTATGGCAGTTCATCCAGTAAAATCAATAGATCAATATATCTACATCTGTTTTTAAACAGGAGATCTGTCTACATGCTTGATTATTTACACCGCTATCATGAATTTGGACTAAATTACTTCCATCAAACTCATGATTCATTTACTGTAGTGCCATTGCCTCATCATTTTGCGTGTTTGTAAATGTGTATGTGATTTTATTGTGTTTTCTTATACACTGATTGTTTCATGCCATGTGTGGAGCATGTGTTTTGGAGAGTGTTTTCTTTTCTTTCTGAGCGGGAGGGTGCAACGCCCTCTTTATGACCTAGCACCTGTCTGATGGAAGGCTTTATGTTCTCCTCTACACTGCTGTGCGGGAATAGGAATTATCCTGGCTGCCCAGACGAAATTATTGAACAGCAGAAACCTTGCAGCTTAAACTGGCTTCATGGTATCTGATTTTAGGTCATGTGCCTGGAAACTGAGATCCTTTTATGATGGGTCATGAGTGAATGCCAATATGAGGATGTGGGGTAAACAAAAAAGTATCATGTCACAATAAAATCTCCCTGCCTTATTCATCCTCAGACTCAGAAACCATTGTCTGCATTTGCTGCATCATATCACTGGATGTGTAAGAGATATCCTTTTAGTATTGAGAGTGATTATCCCAAACAAATATGGGTCTTGTTTGAATGGAGTGAGATCGAGTGATTTTCATGCACCCAGACTAGATGGACCTTGTGTAACAGATGAATTGTCTGTGAAACTCTTCCCGAATCTCCACTGACATCTATTGAGACACATGAAGACATTTAAATGTTTTAGCTTTTAGGGTGTATGTTTGAGCATGGATGGATCCCACAGGGTGTAGTTTGATGGTGCTTTGCTTTAGTCAACATGTTGGCAGATATAAACATCAGAGAGACAGTGGGGGCGGCCAGACCCTTGGAATGTCTATCGTAACCTGCGGCTTGCCTCTCCTCCAGCTCGGCTGTGCCAGTCTGTGTGTATTTGAATGACTCATTGGATTCTCATAGTTCTCAGCAGGTCTGGATTGCTCATATATGCTGGTAGAGATAAGAACAGATTGGAGGGAGCAATAGATGGCACAGGATGTTTGATAACAATACAAATGAACTGGCATGTGTACCAGGAAAACACAGTTTTTTACGCTTTAGGGTCAATGACAAGACATGACATGACATTTTTTGTGTGTGTGTCAGATCTATTAATTGATTCAAAAATACATTACAATTGCTATTTATATATAGACTTGAATACGTCTCTTATGTTATGAGCATGTTTGTAATTTCTGAGTGAAAAATGTATTTATTTAAAAAAAAAAAAATTAGGGCATAAATAAATAAATAAATAAACCAGGGTGATATAACTGTCCGGGGATCATATTGAAGAAAAAAAAAAAAAAGCTTAATTAAAAGAATGGAATTCCTGAAAATAAAATCTTACTAGGTAGTTATAATCTTACTAGGTGCTATAATCCTTTTATAATTTTTTTATTTCTAAAATAATATTGAAAAAAATTAAAATGTATTTAAAAATAGTACAATTTATTTAAAACATAAAAAAAAATGTTTTATAAATTTTGTTTGTTAAAATTATGTTGTTGTTATCATTATTAATAAAATAAGTGTTATTAATAAATTATTAATATATAAAAATTGCCCAAATTAGTCATGTGGTGTGAATCAGCATGCATGCAAAAAACATAAAAGATATTTTATTTATGATATTTCAAAAAATTACCTGAATTTCTTTTTAAAATACAGTTATTAATCTGTACACTCACATGTTAGGAAAATGTTTATATGATAATATAAATTTGATAATATTATTTTACAAGATGGTTATACCATCATGGCGTTTAGAGACATTTTTCCTCTTTTACGTCACTGACCTAAATGTAATATATATTTATGCTCATCATTCAGTACATTTGGTTTCCATGTTATACAATAACCATGGTAAAACCACAGTACTTTTTGTGATCAGAAATGGTTAGTTGTATCGTTTGACTTCAGTGTAATGCATATCATTGCTGAGACTGATTAACAGTTAATTTTACCCCATAAAGCGAACTGTAACTCCTCTCTCTCCCTCCCTCCCATCGCTCTCCTGCATATGGAGCACCTGCCCCATCACCTGTCAGTTGGAGGCAACAGACTGATTCTGTATCTGCACCTACATGTACTAGAGCTGCAGTCTAGGGAAAAAGGACGCCATGCCACACCCAGTAATACTCCGTCCCCACTCTTCGCATGCAAAAGCGTTCTCTCCTCACTTACCCTCATTTAGCTTGTCGAATTCAGGTCAACAGGGCCACTCAGGGTGGAATGGGTATCTAAAGCCCCTTCACTCAACTCTGTTAGTCTTACTGGCCTTAAAGGGCTTGTAAGGGCTGAAAAAACCCCAGCAGAGCTCACCTGCAGAATGAACAGATGGTGACGGAAGAGGTTTGGGGAGCAATAAGAACAGACCTTGTTTGTGTGACTGCACGCTATTAGTGCCTCCCCCAATGGTCAGCACAGATAGGATGCAGCCACACAAATAAGGCCTGTTCTTGTTGCGTGAGCTCAGACAGACCAGACTCTTTGTTTGTTCTCGGGTACAGCTTACTGGGCAATTTAAGTGGAATGACAGAAGCGCAGTTATTTGGGGAATGTGGAAAGTGTCAGATCTTTATTGGGAGTGGGGGTCGGCCATGATAATGAACTTGCTTTTCTTCGGCACACAAAAGGCTTAATGGTTAACCATTTTTATTGTGTCCTCATTTTGCCTTTACAAACAATCCTTGGATTTCAAGACTTATGCTATAAAAGAAACGGGTTAGTATGATTGTTGTAAAGTGTTGGAAGGCACTAGCACTTTTTATTTGTCTTTTAAAGGAACTTTTAGAAGTTTATGTTTTGAAAAACAAGCTACTAAATTCTTAATGACAGGAGGCTGATATCTTGATATCAAGATATCTACAGTAAATGTGCTTGCACCAATGTGTGTCAGTGTTTTAGGAGTTTTTGTGTGTGTGTGGTGCACATGTTTGTGTTTGTCTATGAAAAGTGATCCTGAAAAGCCAAGCCCTACAGGTATGTGTAAAAGGCCTTTCTCTGGCTCCGCTCTATGCACACCTGTTTAGCTACTCAGCCTGCAGGCTTTTTCAGGCGCTCTTTGGCTTGCACACAATGTGGATAAAATCATTTGTGTTTTTATTTGATTACATGGACTGACCTGAATACAGTCTCTCAGAGAAAATCTTGAGGAATATGAGCAATGCAGGTATTATGTGGTAATTTCACAGGAATTTTGAAGTATATTGATGATAACATAAAAAAAATAAAAAAAAACTTAACTAGACCATTTATTCTGTGCCACTTTTGGATTAAAACAAATGCCTGCATGCTAAAATATCACAAACCACGAATGTCATCTGCTGCATGGTCAGTCTCAAGGTGTGAGCAGTATACGATCACATTTCAAAACAAGCTGCTTCGAGTGACTAGTCTTTACCTGTCCATATAATAAAGCAGAGGGAGGGGTCAGCATTCGCCTGGCTCAGTTCTCCTCCCGAGCAGCGAGTGAAAGAAAACAGGAAGTTGAGGGTGAATGAGTGTGACGTGAATGGAACGGTGAAAGTAGGTCATCGTTGCAACGTGACACAAATTTAACGGCACATTAAAGAACTGATTGAGCTGTATAAATCTGGCAAACATCAGCAGGACTATTGAGTGCAGTCATGCAAATTTAGTAGTAAATCATGATACTGTGACTTGAAAAGATATGTTCGCAACCCATTTAACTTTCATAATTTGATGTATTTCCAAGTTTAAAATGTAGGGCGGGGCTTGATTTTATCCATTGGGAACTGATGGGGCACACCAGAGCTTGACATACCAGAATCGAGAATATGAGTTAGCTAAAACAATGCCTAAACGGCTATTTGGCTGTTGTTCCACATTATCCAGTAAGTGACGTCGATGGACAATCAAAATCCTTTCAGAAGAAGAGTAAGTTGTTTTGTTTTGATTAAAGATTGTGAAGACACACAATTTTTGTCTTTAGAATAACATGCACTGAGGAACTGATCACAGGAAGCATGCATTATTAAAGTAATTTGAGCCAATTTTGATTTTACTTGACTTTAAGCACTTTTACTTAAGATTTTTTTCTTTTGAAACAACTGAATATTGTTTAGTTGATGCTTTTGGGTTTTTTCTTGTTGATCTGAAGATCAATAAATTCAGGTAAAGAGCCTGTTGCTACTTATATTATTTTCTATTAAATGATCATAACAAGCAATGAGTATTAAGACAATAAACAGTGCAACTGTCTGCAATTAAACTTATTTAAAAGCACTAATATTTTAGTGACAGACTAAACAAGTCTGTGTTTATAAGTGGCTATCCAAACCTAAGTGGACTTCTTCGGGTTAGTGTGAAGCAATGTGGTTCCTGCTTAAATATCCAGTATTCAGAGGACTATATTTAATTTAGTTAATGTATAAAACTTAAAATCAACTGCGCTATTCACTGAACTGTAGCATGTTATAATAGTGCTTTGTTTCCTCTGCACTACTGCTTGTGTGCAGCTCTATCGCTCCTGTATTCCACAGGGTGTGTCCAATATGGGAGGTGTTAATGTTGAAAGAAGGTGAGTGCACAGATGTCCTAAAGATGTGGTAAAATCTTTTTTAAGATGGGACCATGGGGTTCAAGGTGGTCTGAAGGAGCTCAGCTTGCTAGTTTAATACCTTAAACCAGGTATTGTTACACTTATGGACTTCTCTCTTGCTCTCTCTCTGTTGTGTTGGTGTTGAGAGGGTTGAGGGCAATGTCAATGCTTTGTGAATGTGAAAAGGGATTTTGGTGTCTGTCTTGATGGAGTAGGTGAGGAAGGCCTCAGGCACTTTGAGGGATCAGGCCCCACACCAAACACAAACAAAGAAGTGTTTTTCACCTCCAGATGTCCTCATTCACCCCACCAGAATTGAAATGCTACTATATAAAATCTCTACAATTAATTTGCATCTTTTGTTCTAGAATAATGCTTTCACACATTAGGTGTCCATTATAATGTCATCCGTTATTTAAAGAAAAGTGAACACTTTAGACAGTCTTAGGGCCAGTGTTGAGGAAAGTTACTGTTAAAAGTAATGCATTACAATTTTGCGTTGCTCCCTAAAAAAAGTAACTAATTGCGTTAAGTTCAACACTCTTATTTCTAAATCTAATATAAAGTAACTACTAATTGCTTATTAGTATGGTTGAATTGGATTATTGAAGGTCAGCATCAAAGACATTCGTTAGTAAAGTGAGATTAAATACATAAAGTATATTTGTGTCATTTAATATATTTAATTATTGCAGGTTTGTGTAAAATTCTGAGATTGCATTTTACTGTTTTTATTCATTTTGAGGAATACTGAATCTGTTTTTGTGTGAGATGAGTAAATGCATGTTCACATTTAGTCTAGAACTACAATAACCATCATGTTTAGCGCACATACAACACCTCTGCACTTACCCTATTTCTCTCAACATGGGGACAGGAGAGGTGTCTTGTCAATAAATGTGAAAACAAAGTAACTTGCATTACTTATTTGAAAAAGTAACTTAGATATTTTGTTGTAAATTGAAAAAGAAATGCGTTAATTTACTAGTTATTTGAAAAAAGTAATCTGATTATGTAACTCAAGTTAGTTGTAATGCGTTACCCCCAACACTGCTTAGGGCAGCAAACAGAGTTGCTTAAAGATAGGTCCACAGTTTGTGTGGTTTCAAGAGTAAGTATTAAAGTTTTACAATAAAAGCTTACCATACTAGTTGGGTTTAAGGCCACTTCACACCAGGAAACTATTAAAGAAATAGTTCACTTAAACGATGCACATTCTGTCATTATTTACTCACCCTCATGTACCAAATCTGTATGCTGTTATTTGCGCATGGAACATAAAAGGAGCCTTTCTGAATAATCTTTACACAGTTCTTGTCCATTAAACTAAAGTTTATCATCAACACATTCAGGAATGACAATGAACAACAAGGGTGAGTAAATAATGACCGAATATTTGTTTTTATTAAACTGTTCCTTTAATATTTTATTTGTTACCACCTGCATCTTGCCATCAAGTTGCAGCAGCTGAAAATGAGCTGAGGTGTTTGAGTGCGAAAAGCAGATGCCATGATCTCACAGGCCAATTAGACCAGCACTGTCAGCCTGCTTCAGAGCAATATAACATACAAACAGAAGCCAATCACACCACACTGTTAGACCCATGCTCAAACAAGCAAAAACTTATAGAAATTAATGTTTTTAAATGTTTGGTTTTTTTTGGTCTTGTTTGGTGTTTTCATTGTGACTTTTAAAATTTGTGTAATTTATGTATAGTAATAAAAATGTATATTTATTTTACAGTAGGATTTAATTAGATTTAGTGACAGCTATACGCTATGGAAAAAATTTGCTTTATTTCAAATATATTATCAAACTATTGGTCATCATATCTATTATTATTGTTGACATCACTGAATATATTTGTGGATTCATGTGGTTCTTAAGAATTATTTTATAATTAACAGTCTACATGGGCTTTTGCAGCATTGGTTTCTTTAATCATAGCTACAATGAAGAAGATGGCAGTTTTCTATTCATTTACTTTGTTGACGCCCTGACTTACAGGAAGCCTCCAAAATTACAGGGAGAATGTATACAACAAAGACCAAAACATAAGGAAATAACATGTTGAGAACATAGGAAATTACATGGTGTATTTCACTGAAAATTGTAAAATGGAAGACATCAAATTGAATGTATGGAATAGATGTATTGTAATGGGCTGTAATGAAGTGTATTATTGAATTTGTTTTATAGTAATAGCTATGCACAGCTTTCACAAAATTACTGCAGCTATTTGTGCAGTATATTCAATTTGTGCAGCACAGTAAAATTTTGTTTTACTACAGTTCCCATGTTTTGCTTCCATAATTTGATGTATTTCCAAATGAAAAGATATTCAACAAGAAAAGCTGTAGTGCAGACGTAAACGTGAGTTGCCTGAATAGCTATTTGACAATTGGCTTTCATTATCAAATAGCACACACAGCTGTGACATGAACAGAAAAGTCATTTCAGAAAATGAGAAAGATATTATATGTTGATTATACATTATGAAGACAAACTGAGAATATCAACTGACCAATTGATTTTTATTTCTGTGTGTGCATGTGAGGAATCCAGATTCACATCTCCTGTGCAACTAACAGCATTCCCCATCTGGAGAAATAAAGGGACCTTTGTTTAGAGTATAGGGAACAGGTAACCATTTGTGCAGTGTGTTTTTGGGTTTAGTTGTGCAATGTGTTTGTTGTACAGATGTGCATATAGTTTTTATCAGGACAGAGGGTCAGATTGTGTTACCTGGGCTTTTCATACGTTTGTGTACAAGAGTTTGCTTGTGGATCATGTTAAATTGTGCAGTTGGATTTAGTCGTGTGTACATTCAGCTTTCAAAGAGAAACTGAGAAGGGGGAGACTACCTCTCAGAAAAGTGATGTATGACAGATATTGTGAGGGTGCAAAGATTTTCAATAGATAGTTTTGAAACTATTACAATAAACAATGATTTATTCAGTTTTACCTTTTAATTTCTGGTTCATGACACAGACATAGTAGAGTTTAAGGCACCTAGGGGCAACCCACCTAGCATCATTGGGTGGATTTCATCTCCAAGTTTAGAAAACATCTCTCCTTATTTCATGGGTCAGTGATTAAGGCAGATGTGGGTCATCAGCACTGACAGTTTGCTGAGACTTCATTGCTTTAATAGCCCAGGAAATGTCATAGCTCAAGCTATCTCAGGCTTGCTTATCCCTCAGGGCAAGACACTGAATACTAATAAGCATTGCTTCTCCCATGACCCAGATTTGTTTGGGTAAATAGAGAGCTGTTTGGAAGCATGGGAAATATGCACGGAAAAACTCTTCCAAGATGACCTTCTCAGTCAGGTTCCTCTTTGTGAAGCATTCCATCTTAGGTATAAGCTGCTAGCAAGACTAGACACTTGCCCATTATCATAGTTGGAGGGATCGGAGTGTCCTCATGTGACTGACTTGACATCTTCATGCAGAAGCTGCACTACAGAAGCAGTTTCAAGTAAGGGATCCAGCTGTAAATGATGTAGATAAGTATAGGGGATGAGGGCTGCATGCTGCGCTCTTTAATTACAACAGGAAGACGCAGTGGCAGCGACTGAGCCAAGTCTGCCACGGGGGGAAGAGCAGAGCCTGTTCAGCGAGACTTAACTTTACCCAGTGGATCACCAAATCCACTAAGAACTGCAAAGATGAGCCAAGATTTACTGTGCATAAATCTGTGCTGGCACAACAAAAACATTGGCCAGAGGGATCTATTCCTTTGTGCTCAAATTTGGAAATGCAGCGTCTGTCAGGACAATGGTTATGTGGGTACATGAGATATAATACCTTACATTCTTTCTGTCTGTTTTTGTTTCCCAATTGCTTTGCAGTACCCATGTCCCTCCTGAGCCATGCTCCCTGGCTATGGATTCTCTCCTCTTCTTGACTTCCAGCCTCACCTCCAAGCGTTCCATTGCAGAGGCGAGAGCTCTGACATGTGGTTCCCAGGTTCAGTTGAGGCCCAGGCTCTGAGTGACTCTCGGGAAGGTAGGCCTCTTCTGCGACAGCATCAACACATTGCGGTGTGTCAGCAAGAGACATTGGCCTTCATTGACCTTCAACAGCCAAGCATTAATGGTTTCCAATCACGAACACCGGAAAGCTGTAGTTCCTCTCTTTGCTCCAAGCCTGTCAGATGCAATGGAAGCAGTCCATCTGACTTTGCCAAGAATGGGAGTACAGACACAACACTGGACAATTATTTGACCCAGGATAGCAATAATGTGGAAGTGGTTCAGGATCAGACGTGGACACCCATTACTGGCTTACCTGAGACCGTTTATGAAACACCTGAACCAGGAGTTAAGGGCCTCAGTTCTCGAGACTTGTTTCTGCCTCTGTCCCCTACATATGCACCTGGGGACAGGAACTCTTTGGAGTCTCAACAGCTGAGCTCCCCGTCTTCCCCCTTAGAGTTCCAGAGTCCAGACCCATTTCGCCCTCAAAGACGCACCTCTTTGGGATCCATAAAAGAGAAGTCCATAAGTAAGTGCCACTCTCACTTAACTAAGTCTTGACACATTGGTCCTACATTCCTGTTTTAAACAACAAACAGTTTGTCACAGTGCACAGTTTTTCACCACTCTTGAAACTGTATGTGAGCTTTCGAATAGATGATGATTCTTAGTGCAATCCTTAAAAGTATTCTAAGTTTCTCTCAGATGTTTTAATACACTACGGCAGTGGTTCCCAAGCCTGTCCCTGGAGGCTCCTCAAAACAGTACACATTTTGGATGTTGGAGTCTCTACAAGTGAGTTGAATAAAGTGTGTTTGTTTAGGGAGATGTCCAAAATCTGTACAATTGATGGGCCTCTAGGATTAAGGTTAAGAACTACTGTGCTTAAGTGATCTATTAAAACTACAGGTGAATGTAAGTGGATAGAACCTTTTCTCACTCAGTGTTCCTTGTTTCTAATAGGGCGTAAGATGAGGGTGTACTCTCCAGACACTCTGAGTGATGAGTCTCTCAGCAGCCCTGGCGTGGAGTGTGATTACCTGCTCCCAACATCTTTTGAATCGTTTGTAGAAGGAGGGCTTGGCATGGTGGGCTCTACTATCCCCACATCCCAAAGTTCCAGCCCTCTCCCAGGGGTAGATGAGGACCTCTCTCTTCTTGCCATACCAACCTCTCCAAAACCATTCTTAGATATCCCTCAGGAGGGTGCCAGATCAGAGGGGGGCGTAAATGATGGGGGGAGCCAGAGGTTGGGCCTAGAAGACTGCGGAGCCCTGGAAGGCCCTGCCCTCAACAGTGGGACCTCACTGCCTCTGTCCTGTTCTCGCTCAGCAGACAATGAGCGCCGGCGCTTCTCTGCCTCTGAGCTCATCTCCCGCCTGCAACTCTCCCAGAGGAAAAACTCATTTACCCTTAAGCTGGGCAAGTCTCTCTCTGCTCGTGTGGCCTCCCGGGACCGCCACCTGTCTGGAAACCTTAGCTCAGACTGTAAGTGACTCATCAGGACTGATTAGATTAATGAAAGACTTTATTGTGAAAGTCTTGTGCTGTGATGTCATTATGACACTTTAGTGCTATATTTTCAGCTCTATCCCTTTTTGTGTACATTCTCCCTCCCTTGTCTGTTTGTAGACAAACCCAACTCCAGACGTTGCTTCTCAGGGGGATCAAGTGACAGTGCACCACATAGTCCAGTGGGGTTTGCACCACCACTGCCCTCTGCTGACTGTAATCTGCCACTGCACAGGAGGAGTTCAAAGCAAAGGTGGCTCTAAAACTCAGCTAGTACCCACAGAGAACAACGTAGTGAGTAGAATATAACACATCCTGTTTTAACATATTTTCTACTGTTTTCTCACAGTATGAGAAAGATTTCCATTGATGAGGATGGAGGCAGTCCTTCCAGTAGCTCTAAACGTCTATCACGATTCTTGCCAAACTGTAAGCCCCCCAAAAATATTTTGATATATATAATTTATTATTATTATTATATATTTGTATTATTTACCATTTTTCTCTTCCGCTTTCAGTGATTTTGTATCAGGAATACAGTGATGTTGCTATCAACAGAGAGATTCAGAGGCAGCAGGGGGCAGAGCCAGGAACTGATGAAGAAAGAGGGGACTCTGTGTCCCCTGGCAACCTCTCCCCATCGAGCTCATTCCGCTCATCACGAGGCTCCGCCTTTTCCCTTTGGCAGGACATTCCTGATGTTCGATCCAGTGGACAACTCGACAACTTCAGCAATGAAGAGCGTAAACTGCAGGAGGTGACTCCATATTCAGAAAGTCTGTTTTGTTTTGTTTTTTATCAACCAGCAAATTTTGCTGAAAAAGAAACAATTCATTTTATCTTGACTTGTTTTCTTATTTCAGGCCAAGTTTGAGTTGGTGACATCAGAGGCCTCATACATACGCAGCTTGTCTATTGCAGTTGACCATTTTATGACGTCTCCTGAGCTGTGTGAGTGTCTTGGGATGCAGGATAGGCAGTGGCTCTTCTCCAAACTGCCTGATGTGAAAGAAGTCAGTGAGAGGTGAATAAAAATGAAGAGTAAATAAAATTTTTGCTATTTTTGAAAGAGTGAGTCTTCTGCTGAGATATGTTTTTCTCTCTCTCCTTTTCAATTCTCCTTGTGTCCATAGGTTTCTTCTAGATCTGGAACATAGATTAGAAGGGGACATTTTGCGTTTTGACGTGTGTGACATTGTCCTTGACCACTGTCCTGCACTGCGGAGGGTTTATCTGCCTTATGTCACCAATCAAGCCTATCAGGAACAAACCTATCAGCGGCTACTGTAAAGTCTCTTACTGCAAAACAGTTCTCTAACAAGCATAACAATGTACAGTACATGTTGCAATTATTGCCCTGTTTAAGAGGTTCATGCTTTTGTTTTGTGGTGTTTTCTTAGGCAAGATAATACCCGTTTCCCTGGAATCCTTGCCCGCCTGGAAGAGGACCCAATATGCCAGAGGCTGCCTCTTACATCATTCCTTATCCTTCCTTTTCAAAGGATCACACGACTCAAAATGCTAGTAGAGGTATTCCAACATGGACAGAATCCACAATATCCATCTTTTCAAATGTTATAAGTTTAAAGCTATCTTCAAGCTTTAGAACAAGGCTTGCTAAATTCTAATATTAAATGGTCTTGTGTTAATGAACTGTGTGTCCATTATAGAATATCCTAAAGAGAACAATGCCTGGATCACGAGATGAGGACACTGCCACCAAAGCACTTAATGAGCTCAAAAAGGTGAGTAAAGAAAGAGAGGAAAGTAAAATTGTCACAAACAATGTTTTAAAAATCATGAAATGAAAACTAAATGTGCTCTGCTGCCCTAGATAATAAAGGAATGTAACTCCAGTGTGCAGTCCATGAAGAGGATGGAAGAACTAATTCATCTAAACAAGAAAATAAACTTTGAGGGCAAGGTATAACATCTAGCATTTCATTGTAATGTCTAAAATGGTCTGTCAGAAATCATGTCTATATTTTTTACCTACAAAAATTTTCAAAAATATACAGAATTCTTTTGTAAAATTCTATTTCTTTTATTTTAGATTTTCCCTCTCATCTCTCAGTCTCGTTGGCTGGTCAAACATGGTGAACTTCTAGAAGTGGACACACAGAACTTGAATATATCTGGGTCTAAGTTTAAACTTACCACTCGTCCTGTGTACCTTCACCTGTTTAATGACTGTCTTCTGCTGTCCCGGAGGAAGGAGTAAGTCTAATGGGATGGGAGATCAATGCAATATTTGAACCAAGCAAAACCTTTTTAAAACCCTGTGTAAATTATATAAGTCTGTTACAAAATTGGTCCATTCTCTTTCCTGTCACAGCACATGGAAGTTCATGGTGTTTGTACATGCAAAGATTGAAGACCTCAAGGTGAAAGACCTAAGCCAGAAACTTCAGGGAATCTCAGGATTCATCTTCTACCTGCAGTTATGTGAGGGGCAACAGCTAAAACACCAGATTCTGCTCAAGTCACCCACAGAGTGAGAACATTCACATCATTCGCAAATATTAACATCCAAAATCCTGTCACTGACAAATAGATCTGAATGTTCCTAAAATAAGCCTTACCAGGATATATATCCTCACAGGATGCATAAAACTGAGTTTAAAATGGAGTCAAGAACATTTTGTTTTATATGTAGGAGCAGCAAACAGAGGTGGATCACAGCCATGTTTCCCTCTGACCCAAAGGCAGCTATTGAGCAGACCAATGAGAATGATGGTGTGTAATTTCTTTGTCTTACTCTTGTCATGCAATTCAGATTTATCTATATTTTAGATTTAACACTAATATCTAAATGCCATGTAAAAAAATAAATTGGCTAGTTGCATTGGGTGGATCATGGCCAGGTTAAGCCGCAGTGTGTACCAGATAGTCCAGATACTTTACGATGATAATAAAGGGGGCTGTTTGGACATATAAAGTCATCAGTTATTTTACTGACATAACATTGAAAACAAAGTGGAATATACAGTTCTGCTCAAGAATATCCTGTTTACTTGTGAACTAAGTGCCTCAAATAAAACTCTAAAAGGAACAGTTCACCCAAAAATGGAAATTTTCTCATCATTTACTTGGCCTCATATCTTTCCAAACCTGTATGACCACATTTCTTCAACAAAAAATTAGGTATTTTGAAGCTTCTTGATTTATTTATATTCAAATCATTACCAAAAAGGAAAATTCTCTCAGATGAACAGAAATGAAGATTTTTAGAAAAATAATTGAAAGATTTCCACAGAAAAAATAAAGTTGTACATATGTGGGACAGCATGAGGTTGAGTAAATGAGAGAATTTTCATTTTTGGATGGAATATCTCTAATGTTTCTCTGCATGTGTCTGTACAGATCTATCTCAAGTCCAGTGCATCAAGAGCTACCAGTCTCAGGAGCATGATGAGTTAACGTTGGAGAAGGCAGACATCCTTCAAGCTGTAACAATTACAAGTGATGGTATGGAAAATCCTTTCTCTTCTCCTGGCTATACTCCATTTTTTCCCTTTGAAAAGGAGAAGTTGGAGGACTTCAGAAGAGATAAATGACATTTTAATGTTTTCAATTCACAGGGTGGGTAGAGGGGATTCGGTTGTCGGATGGAGAGAGGGGCTGGTTCCCCAAAACGTACGTGGAGGAGATCACAAGCCGCAGTGCTCGTTTGCGAAACCTCCGTGAAAACATTCGCATCAAGTGTGTCTCACAAAAATTAGAGGGAGAGACTCTCTGAGACCTTGAAGTATGGGACATTGTTTTACTTAAAGCTTGTATTTCAAACTTTTCAACCACTTGGTTAAAATCGCCCTTTCGCCCCGCTAGCAACAGCCCTGAGCATAAGGTTCTGCACTTTCTGACAGACCACAGACACACGCTGCTTAAAATACACCATGTGGACAAATTCTGAATATATCAGCTGTTAAAATGTTTAGCAAAATAACAAGATCCAGTTAGTTTTAGGTGGTATAGCAGCCATTTCACTCTCAAGTGTTTTTATAAGGACTTCTCTTCTACCTAGTGACTCAGATAGTTAAATAAAGTGAGATGTATTGTTGTTAGCTGATTCACTGAACAGCCAAACAGTAAAGCTAAACACCGTCTTTTACTAGTGGAACATTAGAACCAAATTTGGGACTTTTTGAATGAAGTTGCTGTTGCAACGTACGTAAATATTAGTTTATGCCACTAGTCTTGTAGTATTGGCATAATAACAGGAAGTGTACTATCAAATTATGACCATTATTTATGTCAGTGATTCTGCTGTTTGTGTATTTGTTGTTTTGGTAACGCAGATTTTTCTGGGCAATTTCTTTGTGGAGTACTGATTTCCTGAGCATGTTAAATCACATTTTAAAAATAATCCTTTAAGGTGACTTTGTAAATAAAAATAAATGCATATATTACTGAAAGTGTCTCAAGTGTCTGTCTGAGACAAATACCAAAAACACACACACAAAAAGTTGAGCATTCAGGTCGTGTGGAACGTTAACCTTACTGTAACCAGGATTCCCAGCCACGTATGCGCACAGCTACAACAAAGCACGTCTCATAAACTTCAGTTTCATTCCAGGCTCACCTCATATCCCATGGGGCAATAAAGCAGCCGGGTAGCAGGTAAACAGAATAGTTTCTTTGTCACAGCTGTTCTGAGAACCTTGAATGCTTTCCAACTGCTGTAAATCAGAGGTGAAAGGCTGCAGAAAAGAAGCTGCAGTTAGGGACAGATAAGAGACGGACTGCAGAGGCTCAGGAATGCATTTCTAATTAAAGCCATTTATCTCAGTGAAACATTTTGTATCTATTTTATATAATGTGCTGTACTTTTATATAAAGTGCAGTACAAAATGCATCCATGCAGGTTAAAGTTACTTCCATCTTACTAGCTATCTGTCTCGCCTCTTTAGCAATTGTTTTCTGTCTTTGTTTACCCTGACCCGACTTAAGTTTGAGCACTCAATGATGGAGTCAAGACTGCACTATAGTTATACATTCTTTGTTCAATTTTACAAGTATTATGGTAACATTAAGGTTATTTGTTATTGTTTACTGAATAACCGTACTAGTAATGTTCACATACAGTGTGTGTGTGTGTAGGCACCTATTGTATTTTTTTAAAAGTCTCAATGAAAAAGTAGTGATAGATCTTTTCTTCCATATTGTAAAGTACATCTCAGACAAACGAATTATTGAAAAAGAACAAATGTTGGGCGAGACTTGGTTCTTTTTGTTGGTTGTTGGTTGCTGGTTGCAGGCAGAAAAAACTAACTCTGAGCTTTAAAAAAATTTATTTTTTTAAAAAAGCAAAGGTGAATTAAAGACAATAAGATGTATTTAGAAAATTTAAGGGACCAAGCATAAGATGCATATTTTTTGCTCAGACAACCAGCCAGAAGATTGAGTTGTGTATTATATTAAAAAAAGTTGTCCTTTTGATTTCCTACCTCATGCTCACTGATTTGAATCTCTTCCCTTTAGATTACCTGCAATCTTGAATTTTGATTAAAAAAAATTTTTTTCACTGCTACCCAAATGAATTGTCCAATATCCAATCCTCAAAAAAGTCTTCAGTGTCTCTAAAGTCTCAAATCCCTATATGTTTCTAGTTGATATACTCAAAAGTTATTGAATGGATTTTTGGGAATTAAGGGGCATTTTTGGAAATAACGCCACAATAAAATCAGTGCCAGTGGCAAAC
Organism: Anabarilius grahami; assembly: GCA_003731715.1. Lineage (NCBI taxonomy): Eukaryota > Metazoa > Chordata > Actinopteri > Cypriniformes > Xenocyprididae > Anabarilius > Anabarilius grahami. Next base: position 444,172 of record RJVU01036174.1, on the reverse strand, counting down.
AGGAAATAAGGCTGAATCTACCCCAATGTAGCAGCGTATCAAAATGAAATTTCATAATTTGCATTGCTACCATGCCCTGGGGATATATGATTTAAAGCAGATCATCTATTCTGTCTTTACAGTCCTTGCATGATAACCATATTTCCAAAGTCATGTGCACCATTTTTAATTTGAATTTGTCTTTTTGAAGTACGACAGCAGTATGTCATAGCTTTGGTGTTTTGCCAAACAAGCATTCTATGTCTGGAGTGGGTACAAATTTTGGCTGGTTATCAAAAGGATGAAAGTTCAAGTCTGGCCTGGGGTGATCCTGAAGTTTTACCTCAGCTGTTCTTGACTTAGTGTCTCGCTAGGTGCTGTGTAGGCTTGTAGACTTAAAGGTTTATTGTGGCAAAGTAATTGCTACATGCTGCTATATTTAATATTGTTTCATTAAATGGAGGGGAAACAAAACAAGTTGCTCTAAAAATATAGAATCCATAACAAGCAGATGACAAACAGACACTAACTTACATCCCTATTGTACCCTGGGATGTGTCATGTGCTATCATGTCATTTTATTGCTTATGATTGAGTTTATTTATCTACATTTTGTATCTTTTTCTCTCTCTTCTTGTCTGTTGGTAAAGACACTCAACATACTGCCCTCTGCTGACAGTAATCTACACACAACACTCACTTAGCTTGACAAAAAAATACAATAAGTGGATTGATAACCATATTTTTCAACTCTTTCATCTTACTATGATGGTCATATATAAACCATTTACCTTGATATGTATATGGTAGAATATGGTATTTCAGTATGATCTGATACATATTTCCCTGCTCCTTTTCATTCATTCGTTTCATAAACTGGTTTTCTTAATCCACAAAACTTTATCCTGGGTCTTTCGACATCATTCCTCATCTTTGTTTACATATACAGCATGTTCTGTGAAATTTAAATAAATACTGAAAGGTTGTCAGGTTAACAGCTGTCAGATCCCTCATTCACTAATCTTTCACTATTCACTATACTTTATTCTACTAATATAGTTCACAGTGCCTACCTGGTAATTTTAAAGTAGTAATGAAACTATCTATTTTGAAATCCGTCGTGGAAACTGGAAATTACCTTGTATAAACCGTAAACAGTTTAAACTTACACCTGTATGATTTCGCTGTGACGCCATCTTCTGGCGAGACGCGGGAAGTTTAAACTAACCATGTTCATGTATGTTCAACGACTGCCTTCTTCCCTCCCGCAGCAAGAGATACGAACATAAATAAAGAAAAGGGGTGACAGAGCATGAGAAACTAGTGAAGGAAATTATTAGCTACTCTCTGACTCCACCTGTATTACAAATTACACGTGAATCACTTGAACCCTGTTTGATATCTTTGAAAATAAGGAAGAGAAACCTCCAAATTGCTATTTTGAAGAGTATGTTTTCAGACTTATGCAAAGATTCTTTAGCTCACAGATACAAGACCCTGGAATTAATTTCAAATTAAAACTATTTATTACATCTCACTTAAACATTTATATTAACTTTATACACTGTAGGCCTACTTACTGTATGTGTGCATGTGTTAGGCCTGTTTCCACTCACTACCTCATTAACATATATTTACTGAAATGGAGCAGACTGTCTAAACCTGTTGAGTTTCCTAGCTATTGAAGATCTTTCCTCACAAGCAGTGAAGAGATTTACTTATGAGTAAAATGCAACAGTAAAATGTTCATTTGTCATCAGCAGCTTTCATTGGGCACAATGAATGATGGGAGTATTTATGATTTTCACAGCATTTTAATCCCCATCCGTCACATCATCCTCAGCTTCTGCGCTTCTTCGGTATCAGAGGTGGAGGGGTGTGATGTGGCAATGAATCTGCCACTTTATCAGGCTGTAGGAGATGGAAAATAAAATATTCATATGTGTTGTTTAGGCTGTATTTACATCTTACAAAGTGTGGTAAACTCTAAAGTAATTAGTTTTACTACAATGATCATTAGCTTGTCTTAAATGCGAACAGTCTAAAATCCAATGTCTGCAGTCTTGCCTGTTGTAACTGGAAGATCCAGTTTTGATAGTCCTCAGGGTAAATACAGGAGACAAACAGAGGCTCCATCAGTTCACCTGGAAAATACATCACTCCAGATCAGCATAAAGATTATAAGCCTACAACAGTAAGAAAACACTTTTGAAATCTGTCAGAAAAATGCACTATGGAGTGGCCTATCAGGCTTCTAATAATTTTTTCCAAGTTATTTACATGTCATAACTTGGTGTAAAGACATTTTGAATGAATCACCTCTTTAACAAAATTCAGGCGATAAGAGGAACATTGAGAAACCAGTCTGAGTGTGTTTATCATCACATGGCTATTTTCTGAAGGTGAGTCACAAGCACCTCTATGACTAACACAGATCACTTGATTTATGACTCTTAGAACAACAAAACATGCAATGCATTCAACTTTAGCTTTCTTAATGTTTATGAAAGACCAATATATGATAATAAATAATATACCCCCCTGGAAACTGCACAACTAATAAACAACCCTATGGTTTGATGTTATGTAAGAGTATTTCCTGGGTTGTCATGACAAGTCATAGTGAAATGACTGATATGGCAGATAAACATAACACAGTACAGACCATTACCACACACAAGTCTAGTGTGTGATCTAAAAACTATATCACAATGTGAGTTTATAAATGTGCTGTCCAAAAAAAGCTGCTCATTTAAATTGCTCTCCCATAAAGCCAATTGTATCATATATACAGTCTATTAAATATTTATATTACACACAACTTAGAGGTTATGTCCAAGTGTTGTATTGGAATATGAGAGTAATATATTTGTTCAGAAAGATACATACCTGTGAGTTCAAACTCCAGTCTGCCAGGTAGTGCAGCTCTTTCCATGGCGTTAATGCTCTTTAATGGCAGACGACCCTTCAGTATAAAATAATACAACTCAGTGCTCTGATGTTGTATACATGTATAAGTAGTCCTTTATTTGAATCTGAATTAAATGTTTGTTAATTGTATTTAAAAGTAGAATCACTTAAAGGATTGGTTCACTTTAAAATGAAAATTACCCCAAGATTTACTCACCCTCATCTTAGGTGTATCTGACTTTCTTATTTCTGATGAACACAATCAGAGTTATATTATCCGAGCTTTATAATGGCAGTGAACGGGAAACAATGAGTATGAAGCTCAAGAAAGTGCATCCATCCATCATAAACGTACTCCAGACGGCTCCGGGGGGATAATAAATGCCTTCTTAAGCGAAGCGATGCATTTGTGTAAGAAAAATATCCATATTTAACAAGTTATATAGTAAAATATCTAGCTTCCACCAGACCGCCTTCCAAATTCGACGTACGAGAAGCTGTGTGAAGTACGTTTATAATGGATAGATGCACTTTCTTCTTGAGCTTCATACTCGTTGGTTCCATTCACTGGCATTTATTAATATAACTCAGATTGTGTTCATCAGAAAGAAGAAAGTCATATACGGCTTGAGGGTGAGTAAAGCTTGGAGAAAATTTGGATTTTAATGTGAAAATCCTTTAAATTGAATTGTCAAATGACAATAATGGTGGCCAGAAGGTCCTTCGTTTTATTTTTTCATTTTAAAGAAACAGTATGTATAAACCCCACTGTTAGCACCACTTAGCTGAGTTACTTAAATAGGGTTCACCAATTACACTCCTAAAAATAAAGGTTCTTTATTGGCATCAATGCAATGTTTCCATGAAGAACCTTTTACAGCATGGAATCTTTCCATTCCACAAAAGGTTCTTTATAGTGGAGAAAGATTCTTTAGATAGATTTTTTTAAATGTTCTTCATACTAAAAAAAAAAAGTTATTTTAAGAACTGTTCACTGAAAGGTTGTTTGGGGAACTAAAAATGGTTCTTCTATGGCTTCACCACAAAAACACCCTTTTGGAGCCTTTATTTTAAAGAGTGTACTAATTTAGGCTGCCAAATACATTTCTATGGCTCACAGACATATTGCTGATATAGCTAGTTGTTTAGTCAGCAAAATTAGCTTACCTCATATTTCAACCGTACATGATGACAGTCAAGAGACAGAATGAGGAGGTCAAATGGGAAGAGCACAAGCAAACGCTCCTGAGGTCCCTGCAAAAAACGATCCTGTTGTTTGAAGGAGGCCTGTTTAGTACCATCCTGAATTATGTGGATACCACTCTCAATTTATAGCCTGACCTGTGCGTATATGTTGCTGATGTGCACCAGTGAAAGGTATTTTGGATAGCCCATGTGCTGAATAGATGTCCCCTCCCATTGCAAGATTGGGGAACGCAGTAAGTATCTTTTAAGCTCTTCCTTCTTCCAGTTTTCATCACATGGCACCTGGAATAGTGAAAATAAATCACTGAAAAAATTATGTCTGAGCAATGATATGAACAATCCTAATTCTGTTTTACTTATCTGGTACTTAAAGGGTTCAGCCAAAAATTAAATTTCTGTCATTAATTACTCACCCTCATTTCGTTCCAAACCTGTATTACCTTTGTTCATCTTCGGAACACAAATTAAGATATTTTTGATAAAATCCGATGGCTCAGTGAGGTCTGCATTTACAGCAAGACAATTGCCACTTTCAGATACCCAGAAAGGCACTAAAGACATATTTAAAACAGTTAATGTGACTACAGTGGTTCAACCTTAATGTTATGAAGCGACGAGAATACTGTTTGTGCGCCGAAAAAAAAAAGACTTTATTCAACAATATCTCGTGATGGGCGATTTCAAAACACTGCTTCATGAAGCTTCAAAGCTTTACAAATCTTTCGTTTCGAATCAGTGGTTAGGAGCACCAAAGTCACGTGATTTCAGTAAATGAGGCTTCGTTACATCATAAGTGTTTCGAAATTTCAATGGTTCACCACAGGGGGGAATGACTTTGGCAGTTTTATACACTCTCCGAAAATCTTACAAAAGATTCGTAAAGCTTCGAAGCTTTTTTGAAATCGCCCATCACTAGATATTGTTGAATAAAGTCGTTATTTAGTTTTTTTGGCACACAAAAAGTATTCTTGTCGCTTTATAACATTGAAGTTGAACCACTGTAGTCACATGAACTGTTTTAAATATGTCTTTATAGCTTTCTGGGCATCTGAAAGTGGTAATTGTCTTGCTGTCAATGCAGACCTCACTGAGTCATCGGATTTCATCAAAAATATCTTAATTTGTGTTCCAAAGATAAACGAAGGTCTTAAGGGTGTGGAATGACAAGAGGGTGAGTAATTAATGACAGAATTTTCATTTTTTGGGTGAACTAACCCTTTAACGTTGGGCAAAAATAACCAATGTTCATTCAGGAACAAATATATTTGACCATGTTTTATGAGTCCTGTATATTTCAAGAATGCAGTACAACAAGGCTGAATAAGATGTACCAGGTATGAGAGAGCACTATGGGATGGGCTCAGCTGTTGCCTTAGGGATTTGTGTCTCCTTTCCTCAATGTTCTCTATCCAGGCTTTTGTTTCAGCAGCACTAGCACAAATGAAGATCTTTGAGTCCACCATAGGTCCTAGAGTATATCATAAATATAGGTGTACTATGATCAAATATTTTTGTGACTTGAAAAATGTTCATATTCAAGGTTAATTCAGAGATTCATTTTTTTGTTGTTGTTGTTTTAGAGGGGCTCTCACCTCTAATCTCAAACATATGTGGAGAACTGTGGTCCTGCTGTGAGATCAGATGAACCTCAATGGCTGAGAGAGGAAGGATGCCCTGTGACAAAACACAGATGGCAGTTTAATGTGAAGCTCACGTCATTAAATATTTCCTTATACTTAGAAAGAGTCTTACCTCATAAATAAAATCATGATTAGAGCTGTCCAAAGCAAGGATTAACAAATGGAAGGAAAATAAAACCAGATATCTTTCACTCATAGCCTGAAGACAGAAATCATAATGCATACAAATTACAGTTACTCATAAAGTTGGACATAGGCAAAAATATCAGTTTGGCTCCACTTAAATATATATTTTTTTATTCTGAATTGGCACAAAATCAAATGGCATCTTTTTCATTATAGTTTAGTGTAGTTAGAGGCAGTTTGTTGAATTGATACCTTTGTGTATCCACTGTGTAAATACACAGAAGATGAGTGGATAATGTCTCCGTAGGTGTGTGGTGCCTTTCCTTCCCATTCTCTGATTGGCTGAGTGTACAGCCTGTGATGGAGCTCTTTTTTTGTCCAGCTCCAAAGCACAAGCTGTGAAACAAACAAACAAAAAAACCTATGATGTAACATAAAGAGCATGTAATTTTGAGAAATGCACAGATGATTGTTTCATTTATTTATTTAGAAGCTGATAAAGACATACTTGTGAATGGTTGTGTTTTGTTGTGTCCCTCATAGAGACAGGATCCGGGTCCTAGCGCAAGACACAGATGCGAAAATGGAGATGAAATTGATAAAACTCTTATTCAGTGCAGACATTAGATTCATCTAGTTCTATGTGAACACAGTGGCTCCAAAAGTATTTAGATACTTTAAGCAAAGCAAAACATAAAATGTCCACTGTTACTGCATTGCATATAAAAACGTGGCATCTGCACATCAATGATGCCATTTTCTTTTAAATAAATGCCAGTTAATTGCTTTGACCTTTTATGTAATTTTGAAAAAATCATAGATTTTGGTTACACTTTATTTTACAGTGCTGTAGTTACATTGTAATTACTCAATTACTATTAATTAACTACATGTACTTACTATAGAGTTACAGTTAGGGTTAGGTTTAGGGTTAGTTACTTGTAATTATGCATAATTTACTGTTATTTATATTGTAAGTACTAGGGCTAGTTAAAAAATATATAGATTTCTCGATTTTAATAGATTTTTATGAACCGATATTGATTCTTAAATCCCAAGAATCGATTAGTCTAGTTTGTTTTCAGTTGAAAGGGATGACGTGTTTTTGTAGGCAAAACCCGGAAGTGAGTTAGCATTTTCGGACTTCCGGTTCCATCGCCATAAAGTCTATGGGTTTTTTTAATGGGTTTTTGCTAAATTGCCTGACATAAGATCTGTGGTTAACAAAGCCTCTAAATATTTTCACGTTTTGATGCATGACATAAAACACACCAGTTATAACCCACTTGTGATTTTTTAAACCTTTATTGTGTCTTAAAAACGGCGGTTGCTAACAAGTTGCTAAAAGGGACTACTTCCTTTGGCGGGGACTTTAGACGTCATGACAAACAGGACATTTGGACAGCATTTCTCATAAAAAAAGTGGATAAGTATTCATACACAGCGCAGATCATAATCAGCGAGCATGTTTTTAAATAAAGTTGTTTTTTAAATAAAGTTTGAGGAAGCTTGGTGGTGGTGCCATTGATCCGCGACCATGGTGTGCTGTAGTCCGTTCATAGCCTACTGTTAGCTTTTTATATCTGACAACTTTATTTTGGCTTCAACATGTATAAATGTTGTGTTAACTTGTAAAAATGATCTTGATAGACAAAACGTGTAAGTGTCATAACCCTTTGTTAAACACAGACTAAATTTTTTGCGATTTTCCAAAAGTCTATGGGAAAAATGCATAGGCTTTCGATCAAGGGAACCCATGCACCGCTAACTTCCGGGTTGGCCTACAAAAACACATCATCCCTGAGGTTGTAGCACCTCCCATCCAATAAATCACAATAATCTTTGTGCTTTGTTACTTTTGATATGAAGCAAAGTCTCAGATTTCAAATGGCATCCATCTTATTATGAGATTCAAAAAAGAAATACCGTTTTGGCGCTGTTTAATGTGACGTGACAGATCGATTTAGCGCCTCAGTTAAAGAGAAGAGGCAGCACGAGCGCATGTGAACATCCTCTCCTCCGCTTTAATACCAGTTACAGCACGAAATAAACATGAATTAACATCTGAAGGTATGTTAAAATATACAGTACAACTTACCGAAATTCATATCATGTATCATGTAATCGCTCAATCAGTGTTTCAACCTCGGAAAGTCGTCAATAAAACAGCTTGTAAACAATGTCAAGTAACGTCACATTTACCTCAGAAAAACATATTCAGTGACCATAAATTCATTAGTCAGCTAGAAAACTGAACTCTAGAAAGCAACATTCTGATAAATATAGCTATGCACCGTTACATATTTATTATAATTTTTTATGTTCTTCAATATTTAATGAATGCTTGAATAAATCAGTTATGACGGCCGCGATTTAAATGTTTATATTTCAAAAAAACGAATTGGAGTAGATATATGATTACGTAATTCTAATTTTTATTTATCATAAAAACATCATTGAGTGTTTTTTATGTGTTTGTATATAAATAAGTTAATTTAACCTTCAGTATTATTATAGTAGTAGGGTCATTCCACGAAATCGGTGCCTTTTGCGTCCCTAAGAAATAACCAGACATAGAAGTACTATAACAACAAATAAATTTGTGATTTAAAAACATATCAATACTGTTGCATTTATTCTCATACGGGTAAGGTTTTTGGCTTGTCCCTTGCTATGATTGTTCTTTTTCAGCAGGACTTTTAATTAGCAAATTAAATGCAAAATGATATAAAAATCACTTTTGCTTATTGTTCTAAGTATAGTCTTATTGTCAAGCAATGTTTTAGCATAAGTATACATAATTTTTTATAAAATATAAATCATTTTATCGGTGTCCCCTATTTCATGTCAGCCCTGTTACCCTCACCAAAGAACCCTGTATAAATAATGGTACATTCCAGTGACATCACTTCCAGTTAGTTACATAATCTCTAAACCAGGATGCCAACAGTTCAAATAAAAATAAGTTTCTCTTTCTCTTCTATAATTTTCTATTTTTGATGATTTATGAGGTTTGACTGAGGGGGGGATATCATGCAATGTCAAACCTGTTACCATTTTTGAAGTATACATTTAATGACTTATTTATTTAAAGTAACATAATCATTATCAAAATGTGGTTTTGTGATCTGGTCTGTTAGCTAGCAAATAGCAAATTAGCTTGAAATTGTCAAACCTGTTACCGTCAACCCTGTTACTTTTCAGGGTAACAGGTCTTGACATGTGCGTAACAGGGATGACAATCACCTTATCCTCTCTGTATTTAACATTTATCTGTGTCAAATGCAAACATTTTAAAAGGTCATCCCAGGTGTATTATTGTTGTCTTTATCATTCGGTGTGGGTGGCATATGAGCATCAGTTACATTTTTAGTTAGTATTTGTAGTATTGTTAGTATTAGTATTATTGGTACACGAATCTCGTAATTCAAGTATGAACTATTTAAATGTATTATATAAACTTAATATATTTTAACCCTAACAGAGTGTGTAGATTTTCATTTCTTAAACAACCATGTTGGAATATGTATCATGGCCATATTCCAGGATGACAAGGCCAATATTCATCAGGGTTAAAGAATGGTTCACAGTTCAAAGAATAATTTTCATACATGAATGGGCACTTCTGAGTCCTGACTTTAACCTCAATGTAAGACTAACCTCTTGATGGAAATAAATGTTCGGATGTCATTTCAATCAGGAGGTTCATACATTTTTTATCAAGATCTTGTATTGACAATGCAAGAGGTGAGCACTCTGTAAAGCCTACTCCAGCACATCCCAAAGATTTACAATGAGATTAAAGTCAGGACTCAGAAGTGCCCATTCATGTGTGAAAATGATTCTTTGTGGTCTCTGGACCATTCGTTCACAGCTTTAACCCTGTTGAATATTGGCATTGTTAACCCAGGAATATGGCCATGATACATCTTTCAACATATTTGTTTAAGAAAAGAAAAGCTACACACTACATCTCTTTGGGTTAAAAGAACCATTGCCAAACACATAACATGCTAGAAACATAATAATCACTGTAATAATGATCCATTCATAGGTTCTTAAGTATTTACCTATTAAAATCCAAACAACAATCTTTTTTTTGGCCGGGCATGGCGGGCAGTGAATATTTTAAGCTCTGTGAGTGGACACACTGACACAGACAAAACGTATGGACGCATGGGTCTAATTACAGTAGCCTTAAAACATTTAAAGCGTGCATATGCACAGATTTGATCTTAGAGTGTGCGTAGTGCATACGCTTAAATCCACGCCAACGCTCATATTTATAAAAACGTGGAAATGTGCTAAACGCCACATCAGGGTCTGAACAGACGTACAGTACACACTTTTCCTTGTCAGATTAATGCAGGTTTTTTGGAGATCTAAGCTATTCTTACAGCTCGCCATTCTAAATTAAATGATTTGGACGATGACTGGTGATCTTTTATATGTAAATAACATTAATTAGGTATAACGCCGAGAACTAAAACCATTCAGCTGCGCACAAGTTCAAGATTATTTGCGATTTAGGCTATATATTTCACATCTGAAAGAGAGACATACACTCGTTTACGTTCATTCTAAGAATCTCACATACGCACATCTGAGAAATGATCGTAAAATCAAATTTAGGACGGTTTCTGTGCAATATTATATAAATAAGGCTCTTGATCTCTTAGAAATTAAATGTTTCACTAATACAGCCATGCAAAGTGAATGCAAAACAATATAATGTAAATTAAAAAGTTAGGATCATTTTGGTCATCTAAATGACAAATATAAGATTTGTTTAAAAAATACCAAATTTGAAACAACCCCAGTGAAAAATGGGACAAAAATACTGCTCATATATGTAAAAACTATTACATAGTTCTAATTAAAACTGTAGTATATAGTGATGATTATGTCTGTAACAGGGTTGACAAAAATATCAAAACATGAGGAAGAAAAGTAGTAATAAAATAAATTATATAGCCTGAGATGGCACAATACAATTTCTTGTCATTTTAAGTTGTCTTCATTTCATAGATATAATTTTTTTTAAATTAAACTTATTTTATTTTTGAATTTTTCAAAGTTGAAAAGGCACCGATTTCGTGGAATGACCCAGTACCAACTGACTCCCATGTGTAGTTTACAGCATTAGTTGAGATTTTTTTCCTCAAGAAAATTTTCCATGTACTGTAACTGTAATCCAAAATAATCGATATCGAAATCAAAATCGAAAGCATGTGAATAGTAATCGAATCGAATCGTGAAAATTGTGTCGATTCCCAGCCCTAGTAAGTACATGTAGTAACGTGTAACTATGGCACTGTAAAATAAACCCTAGATTTTTAAGTTCCCACATACTTTGTAGAGCCACTGTGTTCTTGTACACACTCTTTTGTTTTCTCTGCATTTAATCTTTTTTTGGAAACTTTTTTTTTTTTTTATTGCTAAGAACATACAAAAACCACTGCCAGGGGTATTTAGAGTTGAGAATTCAAAATGAAGTTACACAATCAGGACAGGAAATTATAAAAATGACAGTGTGAGTGTGATAGTTTTAAGGGGTTTGGAGTTGCTGGATGTAAATAGGTAGGATTTAAGTTCCTTAAAAAAACATTTTTTGAATTGAAATTGACATTTGTGTAAGAAAACATTTGCTAGAAAAATAAGTTTATCAAAAAATATTGGTCCTTTCCATCTTTATCAAAGCTGTGATGACTTAATAAAACATCTTTGTATAACAAAGAAAAACTCTGTGTGAACAGACTTGTATGTGTGAATTCACAGAAGAGATGAGAAACAGATTAGTCTTCAGCGCCACAAAAGGTTTTTAGGTGACAAAGCTACGCCCTTTGCCACTTCCTCTTTATGGCTTACCTCCTTCTTCAGGTGCCTCACAGAAGGACAATGATGAGGACCTTCATCTGTGCCATTTCTTGTGGAAATTTGGTGCCTGCTTTCAGCGAGACTCCAGAGCCTGAAATAGCAGATGGCTAAACAGTCAAATCACTTTATCTTGCAGCATAACAGATGAGGATTTAAGAAACACAATGCAAATTTCTGTGCACTGTATAATAGATTTAGTGGGAGAGAATTGCACCTTATGTAGCACTGCGGAAGTAAGCTATTTTCTGTGATTGTGTGGGCACTTCCGATTCATTTGCTGCTACAGACCTTATACAATTATTATTCAAACTTCTGTTTTTGCAGGAGCTCTGTATATTTCTATGGCATCGCTGTCGAAGAGTAATTAGTTGGTGAAGTAGATTTACATATTGTGGAGTTAATGAAAGTTAGCATGAACATTGCAATGTTTGAAGTGGATGTCATAACAAATGTCAGTAGACCGGGAAGATTTTAAAATGAGCAGTTAATTTATCCGTAAGATCTTACCTTCATGCTGTGAAAATTTATTGGAAGAAAGAACACAGGTGTGGGGCTACATATAACAAGATGCTGTAAATGGTCAAATAATTTGCGCTACAAACCAGTGTGTTTTTGATTTCGATAATACGTTTAAATAATAAAATAAGTAACAGTTTGCAATAGCAAGCAGTATAACGGACAGTTTTTGTACAGCTAAAATAGTAGCGGATGAGACCGGAAGCATTGACAGTTCAAGTTACAATGGCCGCACCCTCTCTTACGTTACAAATAAGGTGAATACGAATTATGTCTTTGCCTGTTTTGCATGTGAATGTTAATACACTTTAAAGGGCATGCAAAATCCACTTTTACGTGGTGTTTGGACATAAATTTGTGTTGGCAGTGTGTGAACACAACCGCCCTACAATGATAAAAATCCACCCACTCCTTTTTTAAATCCCCATTAAACCAAAGCAGTGTCATTAAACATGCCGTTTTGATTCTCTGAGCAGTGTGACATCACATTGCTCAAGCCCCGTCCACGGCCACTGACTGACAGTCCTGTATTACCATAGTTTCCGCCCTCAGCGAGTTATATGCTGTCCACCATTTTCTTCATGCTCGAGCAGCTGTAATGTAACGTAAGCAAACCTGGTGTTCTGTTTTTGGATGTAAAAATCGCCATTTCAGTCGATGTCTGTTAGTTAACAAATGCGGCTAAAGCTATTGTTTTCTTAAAGACCAGATGTCTGTCATCTATTTTAAACCTTGTTTATATACTTAATAACCACACATTTGTAAAGAGCAGTGTAAAAGTTGATTGTCTTGAAAAACTGTAAATTTTCTGTAAAGACAATACATTAAAAAAGCTATGTATAGGCCAGCACGTTTATCCACTAACCATTCAGAAATGTCCAGTTGCATTCTAAAAGTTGTAACTTCTGCCTGAGTCTCTCCATCAGTGTCCGACTCCGGATTGAACAATGTGGCTGAACACTGTTACTAACAATCATCATTTTGGCTGCATGAGATTCTCCAGCTTTGTTGTTGTTGTTGAGCAACCAAAGCGTGAGCTGTTAAAGCTCCGCCCTCTACTGGAAAGTGGGTGGGGAGCAGCAGTCCATTTGCATTTAAAGGGACACACCAAAAACGGCATGTTTTTGCTCACTACCAAATAGGATCAAATTTGACAAGCTATAATAAATGATCTGTGGGGTATTTTGAGCTAAAACTTCACAGACACATTCAGGGTACACCAGAGACTTATATTACATCTTGTGAAAAGGGGCATAATAGGTGCCCTTTAAGGTTAAGCTTGCTAGAAAGATATTTGTGATCTATTTTGTAAAAAAAATAAAATAAAAGTAGGGTGAACACAGGTAACATGGAACAATGATTTATAATTTTGCACTTTCTCTGTTGTTATTTATTGTCTCGTGGTAACGTAAAAAAGTTAATATGACTAATGTATATATATATTAGCTTATACCAATAAAAGTAATTTTTAAGCTTCTGGTCAGGTAAAAAAAAAAGGTCCTTAAGGTGACAACTGAACGTAACTGTATTTTAGAATATGTATATTTTTCAGTTACTGAAAATAACCATGAAGTTCTTCCTAATCTAGTCGGTGAAACAAATGAATCCATTTGGATACCACAAATGACATATTCTACATGTAGTCAGCCTGAGGTCATTGTGTTTATCACAAATTCTTTAACAGCACACTTTAACAAACTCTTTGTATGAGGTTTGTTCCCTGAATGTTGCTTATTTTCCCCCCAGACCCTCTGTTCCCGCTGCTTTTACCCATTGCGCTTACTGGGGAAGTGCCCAGACATAAGCAGCTTACTGTGGGTGGCGAATGACAAGCAGACATCCGCCATCTGACCCTAAATAAGCTTGACTCTTTAAACTACACTCAGAACATATAGAAACTTCAACAGGTATATCGCAAGACCATTACCCACAAAATGAGTGATTTAACGTTGCAATTACTTCAATGTTTTCACCACTGACGCATATCTGCATACTATCAACCTGTGTGTATTTTTGCAGATTGGCCGTTGTCTGATCCCCGTTTTTCTGCTAGTTTGGCCACATAAAGCTTATGAGCTCTGATTAACTCCCACTCTAATCCCTACAGTCTCCTAATGAGAGGATTGAGGCTTCCAGCCTGGAGTAAGACACCAGACTGCTCAAACACACTTAGCTCCTTTAATTAGCTATACTAGCTGCATTAGTTCTGCCTCATTTGGTGTATGAGAGGCTCTAATGAGATCTAGCTGCAAGACTGCTGCCCATCCACGGTAAACACCTTCATTGTGAGGGGAATAAAACAACTAAAACTTACACAAAAGCTCAAGATGTTTCACACGGTTTCATCAGATCCATTTCAGACAGACAGAATCAAACAGAATGGTTTGATGCTGAAAAAGGTGTCTCTAGAATTTACTTACTAGCTAAAACTGTCACATGGTTTCTGACCACCATTTCTAAAATATATATGTAAAACAAATCTAACACCTTCTAACATTCTCAACTCCAATGGACAGCCACTTCCATTTTAACATCCGCATGATTATGCACAACTAACCCTTTGTGGTTTTAAAAATGTTATCAAACATTACCTAACATTCTGAAATGAGGAAGTTTTGCTAACAAGTATATTCTGTGCACCCAAGAGCCTGTGCTTCAACTGAAATGCATAAGCAAAAAAAAAACAACCATGCGGCAGTCAGTCTCTTACCCTGCATTGTTGATTTCCAGGAGTTCGATCTCATCTGGGCCCACTTCATCAGTTCCCGTATGCCTTTGGGTCACACTGCAGCATCCCATAGCGTGTCTGCACCTTACCTCTCCTTTCCACACACACACAACCCCAATGACTTCTCCTCTAAACTACGCACGGAGGGCCATCTGGTCACCCCCACACGCCCCACACCCCAACAGACTATAAGCAGGGTTCAAGAATGAGGTGCATAGAAGTCTGAATGAAGTGTCTTGCAGTAAAAAACATTGAACCGAAGCCAACGTTGGGCGAATGAAGAGGAGCAAGAGAGGTGTATGAAACTATCAAGCACAGCAGTTACACACAAATGCTGCACTATTTCTTCCTGTTGCAATCAGCAGTGACGCAGCAGCGGCCAACACAACTTCCTCACTTTACTCAGTTTCATCTGTGAGTGAGCTTGAAAGCATTGAACGGTTTGTTTTGACTTTGATTTTACACATGTGGGATGCAAGCAGCATCAATAAAGCAAATCCCACTTAAGATTTTGATTACACTTCATGAAGTCAACACAGAAAAGTAGGCAAAAAGTAGCCACGACAACAAAACCGCAGCTGAATCTCAAACATGTGTTTATTGGTGGTGAGGAGCGCGTTAGTGTGTAGAGGTCTAATCTGGTGTTTGTTTTGTCGCATATGCCACAGATGGAGGAAGGAGGAGTGTCCTGTGGCTGCATCTCCAACACCACACAAAAAATAGGTTATCTGAACTTCAGTCAAAGAGAACATTCAAAATCACTCTAAAACTTTACTGAAGAACCTCTGGCAATTTATTGAAAGCGTTATTCATTCTGTGTCAATATCTGAAGTGATGCTGTCTTACTATGTGACATTCTGAGATAAGACATACCTCCCCACAAAAAACAAAACTTGTTTTTTTTAGCAGCTTAGCATTTCTCTCCAAAGCTTAAAGATGTGTTAGTCTAGTGGTGTTGTTTTTAATTTATAGTGTGCAAAGCTTTAAATCGTAACCCCTTAACTCTTTTTTTTATATTGCACTTTTTTTCCCCATCACATATATTATTAAAGCTGCAGTCTGTCAGTTTTGCCTCTTTGTCGTCATCTCTGTTTGAAACCTGCAATTGCAGTTATTTGCGGAATTATCATTTTTACGTGGGTTGTGCATCTGCACCACGACTCAGCGTGGATGAATCTAATGTTTGCTGTCAGTCACCACATCGATGTGGAAATTGTACTTCGGAAACACAGATTCTACGTCTTGGAAGAATTTTCACCGGAAAATGTCATCTGAACAAGTAAGTAACATGTCTGGCACTTTTGTTCTGACCAACTGAGAAAAAAAGCATTACAATTGCACTGCCAATGGTGATAAAATCTAAGGATGGCTTAGCTCGGATCATGTCAAACCGTGCAAATTATTATTATTGTTATACTTTGTTCTCAAATTGTTAATGTTAACATCAGCATTGCGTGACTATGTGTATTTAGTGTGTATTTGCGTTAAGATTTCAATTTCTGTAGCCACTCCACAGTCCAAAGTCTTTTACTTTTGACTACAGGTTAAAGGGTTAGTTCACCCAAAAATTAAAATAATGTAATGTATTACTCACCCTCATGCCGTGGGTGTCAAGTCATTCGTTAAACTTCGGAACACAAATTAAGATATTTTTGTTGAAATCCGATGGCTCATTGAGGCCTCCATAGCCAGCAATGACATTTCCTCTCTCAATATCCATTAACCCTCTGGAGTCTGAGGCTGATTTGGGGCCTGGAGAAGTTTCGACATGCCTGACATTTGTGCTTTTTTCAGTTGTTCATAAACATATTAATGACACAAGTGTCATTACACTGTATTCAGCACAAACTAGGCTACCATAATATGTGAGGAACATGTATGTACATGTTTGTGTTTTTGAAGGAATAACATTTATGCGTGGTTATTGAAAAAACAAAAAACTTAAGTCACTGAAATAAGGCCAAAAAAGTATAGTAAATCTGTTTACACAATACTTTAGGGTATTGTAGACTAGAGTTTTTGCTTCAAAATTATGTAAAGATTATGCTGACTACTCTTTCATTTATAACAATATATTGATTTAGTTTTTGTAAGACACTTTTTGCCAAGAAACACCGTATGCGTGGAGGCGTGAATCATCATGAATAATGATGAATAATGGCTCATTCTCACCTGAGAAGACAAAAGAATTGAATAGTAATGAGCTGAAATGACTTGCATATTAATGAGGCATTTCAGTCAGGTAGGCTGTGAAAAAAACCTTATGTGATGTCTCAAGCTCATCATGGTGTATATGAAACATACAGAAAAATATTATTACAATATAAAGTAATGGTTTTATATTATACTTTAAAATATAATGCATTTCTGTGATGCAAAGAGTCTGAATATAGTCTTTTAGTTTAAAAGAATGCACATTTGGAGAAATATTGGATTCTCATATGTTTATGTCAATTTTCTACATTTACATTTACATTTACATTTATGCATTTGGCAGACGCTTTTATCCAAAGCGACTTACATTGCATTATACTATACATTTTTATCTGAGTATGTGCAATCCCTTGCTAGTGCCATGCTCTAACCACTGAGCTACAGGAAAGCCTTCTATACAGAGGAGTTATATTTATTTAATATTCAATGTCATTACTATGAGCGCTGGTGTTTTCAATTCATACTTGCAGTCGGAGGGCGCTCTCTGTGCATTTTTAGTCCACAAATTCATCTAAAGAAGAAGAGGCTATTCCATGAATGGTGTTTTCAATTCATACTGCAGCCGGAGGGCGCTAAAGAAACAAAAACTCATCTAAAATTCATCTATAAAAGAAAAGAAAACAGGAACTAACTGCATGTCTTCCAGAGGTCGCTAACCATGGCTTTTACATCCAGATAAACACTTTTCAAGACAATAAATACACGATTGAAACTATGTATGCATGTATTGCCTCTGAATTTGCCTGTGAATAGCGCTCGCTCCGTGGGCGTGGCCGCATTAGTGGGTAATGAGCTGAATCACAGACTTCTGACATGGCTCTCTTTTCATACAGATTACATAAACACAGAATGTTTGTTTTCGATTTAACTTACACGATTTAAAACCTGACATTTCAACGTTTTTTTAGACACAAGTGTCATTTTTTTGTGATTAGTATTCACTAAGTTACAGTTAATTTTCTGAGAACTATCAGATTGGACTTCGTTCAGAGGGAGACGAGAGATCACGCATCATGTTAGTTTTCTTTATTTTACAAAAAGCACAACATTTTGTTTTTACTCTGAGTGTATACAAATAAAAGAAGATATTCTATAGTTTCAATAGATATATTACTTATGTCTCTATGACAAAAAATGACGGAGTATTTTAAGTCTGTTTTACTGCAATGTGAAAAAAACCTGCAAAACGCGCCGGCGCGTTTTCAGACCTCAGAGTTAATGTACTAAAAACATATTTAAATCAGTTCATGTGAGTACAGTGGTTCAATATTAATATTATAAAGCGACGAGAATATTTTTGGTGCACCAAAAAAACAAAATAACGACTTATTTAGTGATGGCCGATTTCAAAACACTGCTTCAGGAAGCTTTGGAGTATTATGATTCTTCTGTGTCGAATCATGATTCGGATCGCGTGTCAAACCGCTGAAATCACGTGACTTTGGTGCTCCGAACCGCTGATTCATAACGCTGATTCATAACACTCCGAAGCTTCCTGAGGCAGTGTTTTGAAATCAGCCATCATCACTATATAAGTTGTTTGTTTTTTTCGTTTTTTTTGCGCACCAAAATACTTTAGTCGCTTTATAATATTAATATTGAACCACTGTACTCACATGAATTGATTTAAATATGTTTTTTGGAACCTTTATGGATCTTGAGAGAGGAAATGTCATTGCTTCCTATGCAGGTCTCATGGAGCCATCGTATTTCAACAAAAATATCTTAATTTGCGTTTTGAAGATTAACGAAGGTCTTACAAGTATGGAACGGCATGAGGGTGAGTAATAAATGACAGAATTTTCATTTTTGGGTGAACTAACCCTTTAATCTCCAGTTGTTACGTGATGTAATGACGCAAAGACGAATGGCTGCATGCTCGAATTTCCTGCAGAAACCCACCAGTACTGATTTTATTATTAAACATTATTACACGCTTACCGTAGTGAATCTGGCAAGGTAAGGGAATAGTTTTGAACACTGGCTGGTTATGTACTTGCTCAAAAATTTATTTTGGATAATTTGTAACCAAAAAAGTTACAGACTGCATCTTTAATCATCATTAGGTTTGAAAGCATACACCCTCGGTACTCATCCTGTGAAAACCATTTTGAAATCAGATCATTGCTTTACCATGGAAACAGTACTTAAATTCCTTTTAGTGGGTGGTGTCATGTTTCATATTACAAAATTTACTACATTTTATTATCAAAACCTTTTCTAATCTTGACAAAACACATATTTGGAAATGTCTACGACTCAAGGTTCCATATTTGGTGATTGTTTTGTGATAGACGTGATATTGTGACAGAATATATATGATTATGTATATATATATATATATATATATATATATA
>RJVU01036174.1:388629-424610 GCA_003731715.1 Anabarilius grahami | reverse complement strand
GTAACGGGAAAATGCAAACTAATATAATGGAATGTGGGTGACACCTGTTGGCTGTTTTTGATACAGCGACTAAAGATCTTGTGGGAACTTTTTCAAACAATTTTTGTGATATGAACATCAAATTTGGCACACAACTTGGTATGGTTTTGATTTTATAGCATTTCTAGAGTAAATAAAAAAAAAAGCAAAATATATATTTTGTGTAAAATAAAAACGTTAAGTAGTACACTACATTTGCTTTACAGTACTTCTATAACTTTTTTACACTTTGAAGTGATTTCACTTCAGCAATAAGACGCAACCTTATGTCTATATTTCAAATCATTCATGAATTACAACCATTTAAGTTGAATAGTGCATTTTCACAACTATGCTCAAAAAGGGGATGTCAGTAAGATTTGTTTTAAAGAAATTATGAAGCAAGGATGTATTATATTGATCAAAAGTGGCAATGTTACTAAAATTTATATTATAAATGTGTAAATGTTCTTTTGAACTTTAATCATCAAAGAATCCTGAAAAAATGTATTAGTTTCCACAAAAATTAAGCAGCACTGTTTTCATAATTGATAATAATAATAATAAATGTTTCTTGAGCAGCAAATCAACAGTAATGGCTGCTGAAAATTCAGCTTTGTCCTCACAGGAATATATTATAAAAAAAAAAAAAAAATAGAAACAAATATTTTAAAATGTAATGATATTTTTTACAATATTACTGTTTTTACTGTATTTTTTTAATCAAATAAATGCAGCCTTGGTGAGCATAAGAGACTTCTACCAAAAATATTTGAAATTTTTTTTTCCAACCCAAACTTTTGAAAGGCAAGGTATATATAATAAATAAAGCAGTTACACAGACTTTAGTCAGTATTCACCATGCATTTTCATTGTATGGAAAAGAGTAGCTTTGACATTTTAATAAGTTAACTCACTTTGCTTTCCACAGAGTTTTGACAGGCATGAGGGAGGATAGATGATGTATGATAAATAAATGGGTGACATGTAAAAAAAATAAAATATATATTTTTTTTAAACAAAATCAGCAAGAGCATCAGTTTAGAATGATGCTTCTGGTGATGAGGAACAACATTTGTCATTAGCAGAAGCAAATGCTAATTATTCTGAGAAGAAGCCCTTATAATAACTGTTTTGATTTAAAAGTGCAGTCACCCATCATCTTCCATTTCTTTGGTCTCTTTCTTTTCTGTCCCCAGGGTGTGGAGGGAGTAAGGCTCAGCCAAATTAATCTAGGACATCTTTAGGTTGCCGCTCATGTGCATCATTTTGTCTGTCTGGCGGCCTTGAGCTCCAAGTCTTTGTGTGGGGTTTAAGCCTTTGCTCAGGGCTGGTGTAGACAATGACCTGATAGCACTTCTCACCGGTTGTGGAGGCACGTTGAGGTTGGATACCACTGCAGGTTGCTGCCAGGTGCACTTGCTGAGCTGCAACTCCACACGTGCACGGACAGGTCTGGGCTGATATGGTCGAGGCTGATTTGTTTCTTGAGCTTTGGATGTCAGAGGCTTCTGGGATAAAGCTGCTACTGCTGAATGTTTCATTGGTAACTCCACAGGCTGCTGTGAAGGTAGGCTGGTATTGGACAAAACAGAGGAAGAGTGGATGGCGGTGGAATGGAAAGGAAATTTGGCAAGTGTTTCAGAACACTTGCTGCCCCTATTAGTTGATTTCCTTGTTTGTGTTTCGATGGCAACAGTTTTGTCTGTGTTATTGTGGGTGGAGCTGCTCTTTGGATGGAGGGTAGAGAAGGGCCCGGGGGTTTTGTGTCTCTGTTTGGTGATGGCCGCAGTCTCACCACCATACAACAACAGAAACTCTCTTTGACTGTTTAGTGGCAGCAGTTTCAGTCCACAACAAGACTTATTGAAGATTTCCAAAGAAAGGTCTGAAATGAAAGGATGTCACACCTTTTTTTATCATGTATCATCACAAGCAAAAAAAAATTCACAGCTTTCACACATGCATTACTTTAACAAACTCATTTAGAATGGAATGAAATTTGACACTGTTGATGCATTGCATTTTAAAACACATTTTTTGCATATAATTGATCTAAATGTGGTTTAAACTGTCTGAATATTATGTATGTGTTAAATTTCATGCATTTAGAGTTATTATTTAGTGAAACAAATAGCTCACCAAGTGTCTCAGAGACTGTCCGTGGAATTACATCTTTCAGTACTTCACAGTTAGTATGCAGGGCAGGGTTACAGTTCATCTCTAGCAACCAGACCTGCCCAAAACAAGCACATCACAATCAAGTGAGATCTCAGGTTATGAAGATAAAACAAACTCTTTTCTTAAGGTGACCATAATGAAAACATTTTGAAAACATTTTATAGTTCAAAAATATAAATAAAATAAGAAATTATATATATATATATTCAGTCAGTTACACTCCTGGGATATTGATGTGGTCAGTTAAGTAGCAGAGGGGGCTGTTCATCAGTTTCAGCTGCTTTGGTGTTGATGAAATTAACAACAGGTGCACTAGATGGGCAACAATGAGACAACCCCCAAAACAGGAATGGTTTTACAGGTGGAGGCCACTAACATTTTTTTTCCCTACTCATCTTTTCTGACTGTTTTTCACTAGTTTTGCATTTGGCTAGGGTCAGTGTCACTACTGGTAGCATGAGGCGATACCTGGACCCTACAGAGATTGCACAGGCAGTCCAACTTGCCAGAAGTTTTGCTGTGTCTCCCAGCACAGTCTTAAGAGCATGGAGGAGATTCCAGGAGACAGGCAGTTTCTCTAGGAGAGCTGGACAGGGACGTAGAAGGTCAGCAGGCAGGACCCATCAGCAGGACCGGTATCTGCTCCTTTTTGCAAGGAGGAAGAGGATGAGCACTCCCAGAGTCCTACAAAATGACCTTCAGCAGGCCACTGGTGTGAATATCTCTGACCAAACAATCAGAAACAGACTTCATGAGGGTGGCCTGAGGGCCCA
This sequence comes from Anabarilius grahami, assembly GCA_003731715.1. Lineage (NCBI taxonomy): Eukaryota > Metazoa > Chordata > Actinopteri > Cypriniformes > Xenocyprididae > Anabarilius > Anabarilius grahami. Next base: position 421,638 of record RJVU01036174.1, on the reverse strand, counting down.
ACGTCCTCTAGTGGGTCCTGTGCTCACTGCCCGGCACCGTGGAGCTTGATTGGCATTTGCCATTGAACACCAGAATTGGCATGTCCACCACTGGTGCCATGTGCTTTATGCAGATGAGAGCAGGTTCACTCTGAGCACATGTGACAGATGTGAAATGGTCTGGAGAAGCCGTGGAGAACGTTATGCTGCCTGTAACATCGTTCAGCATGACCGGTTTGGTGGTGGGACAGTGATGGTCTGGGGAGGCATATCCATGGAGGGACGGGTAGACCTCTACGGGCTAAACAATGGCACCCTGACTGCCATTAGGTATCAGGATGAAATCCTTGGACCCACCTACGCTGGTGCAGTGGGTCCTGGGTTCCTCCTGGTGCACGACAATGCCCGGCCTCATGTGTTTCATTTCCATCAAACGATGTGGAATCCTTTCATTCCTAACACATTACCCAGTCCATATCAGTATAGATATCCAATCCAGCATGATCATTTTCCCCATTGAGATCTGATGTGTTTTCAAAGTGTTCCTTTAATTTTTTCAGTCTCTTCTGCTCACCATGGCTGCATTTATTTGATCTTTACTGCAAAAACAGTAATATTATGAAATATCTTTTCATTAAAAAAAAAAAAAAATTACTATTTCAGAATAATTGTTCTTTTGAACTTTATATTCATGAAAGAATCCTGAAAATGTGTACACAACTCTTTTCAACATTAATAAGAAGAAATGTTTCTTGAGTATCAAATAAGCATATTAGAATGATTTCTGAAGGATCATGTGACACTGAAGTAATGGCTGCTGAAAATTCAGCTTTGATCACATCAATAAATTACATTTTAAAATATATTAAAAAAGAAAAAAAAAAATTTAAACTGTAAAAATATATTCCTGTTTTTGCTGTATTTGATGGATCAAATAAATCCAGCCGTGGTGAGCAGAAGAGACATATATATGTGTGTGTGTGTGTGTGTGTGTGTGTAATGCCAATAGGTAATTCTGAAAATGTTCTAAATAAATATGCATGGATATAATGCAATAAAATAAAGAGAAATCACATCTAGTAAAAAAAAAGAAAATGGTTTACATTTATAGTCACCCTTTTCCCTTATGAGTACCAACTAAACCTACAACAGTTTATGTTCTGGGACACACTTTCACCAGTAGATGGCAGTCTTACCCTACTCAAATTGCTCTATTTATTTTACAGTAAATATGTCATATCTATTTCACCTAAACCACAAATATGTATGGCCCCATAGTTTTTTATTACAAGTATCCCACATCCAAAGAGCACAGAGAAACAGACTTTATAACCTAGTAGCACTTTGCATCTTGTGTTCCACAAATATGTACGGTACATCAAACAATTTTTTTTGTGGTCAGTGCAGAGGAAACAGTGTAAACATATGACAAGATAACACACTGACACTGAGTGTGAAACACATGTACACATCTCACTAAGGCAAGACTTTTAAGATACTGTTATAGTTTTATAAGTATGCCATGTAATATCTTCCGATATAAATGTTGTAGGTTGTTATGTGTGAATCCATAATGATCTGGTAACCTGGAGACCAGTATGTGCCTGGCCTGGGGAACGCATGTTTACGCTGACAGTACACGGGTTGCCTGGCAACTGCTTGGCAGGGATTGAATTTAGGATGCTCCATAGGGGGACAACTGGCCTCTGAACATCAAGGTTCCAGAGAATCATGCCAACATTAGAAAACTGTATCATAATTGTCTTGAAGAAACTAAAGAGGATTAGATTACAAAAGAGATAAATAAAGACTTTATGTTTGTAATGCGTCTTAGCACATTCGGTGGATAATTCTAAAACTAATCTCCTGTGTCTGACTCCGTTAAGCCTGTCAGGCTTCAAACACACACACACACACACACACACACACACACACACACACACACACACACACACACACACACACACACACACACACAGACACACATTCCCATTCTTGAAGTCCCTATAAACACTCTTTTGCATCTCACCTTGAAATCCTCATCAATCAAGAAGTCACAGCCAATTAGATCAAAGTAACCAAGTTTGCAGTCCAGCTTGGCTTTGACAGCTTGAAAGCACTGCATGATGATATGTTGCATCCTTTTCTGCAGAATGAAAAAACATTTAGTTAGGACGCAGTATAGTTACTGAAACCTCAAATGAAATATTGTTCCTCTGTTTTAGAATTCATATTTGCCTGTCAAAAATATAATTTTGTTTGAAAAATTGTTTTGAGCTCGAAGATAAAATACTGCCCTTAATTTACCACATCTTTATTTTCCTATTCAGTTTAATCCTTCTCAATACATTTGATGAGCTTCCCTTTTAATATTTCATATACTTCCAAAACCATTGTTACCATGACAACGGGACATCTGCATCATTTCAAGTAGTTTGAATAAATTTACATGCAGTCATTACTTTAAAAGATACATGGAGACCTTCCTACTAAATCAGGTTAACAGATATTCTCACTTCAATTTTTTGATTATCACTTATTATATAAATCTATAAAAATATTTTGAGGATATTGCCTCTTTGATGTGTGAAAAATATCAAACTCACTGCGAAAGGGCCCAGAGCCCAATCTTTGGGCAGACCCTTAGACAGCATGTATGTCTCGTTGATGTATGTATTGAAGCGGTCCATGGACCAAACGGTTTCCTCTTTTAGCAGGCTGTAGAGAGGATTTTTCTTCTGCATGTACTGCAACAAAGGACAAATTGTAGTATCTTATAGCCTAAAAACAAGCATATAGATATTAACATTAATTAGGCTTTAAAATATACAGATTGTCTTACTTGATTGGTCAAGTGGGCTGTGATATTGTCAGAGTTGGGGTCATAAAGGTTACATGTCAATCGGACATAACCATGGCGAAAAAACACCATGTATGGCGAGGTGCAAGCAATTAGAAAGTATGACCGCACATCAAATTTCCGCCCTTTTAGTAGCAAAGGGTTCTGGATGTACCTTAAAATAATCAGAAGAGCACAGAAAAATTAATTTGTACTGATTAAGGTAATGTTTCAAATAATTGCTTGACATGCTGTTGTAATCATAGATATGTATACGTATAGATGTCATTTTTCGACTGGTCCAGACACGTCGGTGTGCCCACCATCTTGGAACAGTCAACATGTCATCTCTCACAGTAAATCATTGAGTTTATCAAGATGCCACAGCATTACGCAGCCTCAGGCGAGATTTAAAGGTAGGGTAGGCAATTTCGGAGAGGCTAGCAATAGCAAGCTAGCTTTGAAAGCATAAGATAACACCCTTGTCTTCTCTCCAAAGCCACACATTCACCAAAAGACATGAACGCAGACAGCAGAGTCTGCAATGTGTCACGAGAGACGGCGTTAAATTAACTCATGTCTCAAAGCACATTACATTTCAATAATAATGAATGTCGTAAACACCTTACAGAGCTCTAGTTGTACCACCTGACTGCTGCAGATTAATTTCGCCGTTGATAGTGTTGACATATAAATGCAAAAATGCGGAGTCTGAGGATAAAAACACGGGTTGCCGTTTCTAAATTACTGTAACAACATGGAGTGAACGCAGCATAAACTCGTTGTTTTGGTTCAGGAGAAACTGTAAAAGGCAGATGCTGTTTGTTTGCGGCGCTTGGTGACTGACATATGTCTAACTCTGAATATCGCTTTTATCTTGTATTGTGTTAGTTTAGCAAAATCACCTGCTGAAGTCTATTACAGATATATACATTCATACGTGTGTAACTATGGTTGCAGAAGCTCAGTCAACTTTCTCTTGAATGTTCACGGACCGGCTTCAAGCATTCCAAGATGGCGGACGGCTTAAGTATAGTGGGCCATAGAAACAACCTCAATAATAAAAGAAACTTTTTTTAGTTAGCATTATAGAAACTAGCCCTGATCACTGCCTCCCTGCAGAGCAGAAGATGCATGTTAGCTTACTCTGTGGCACAACTACTGTATTTTGTATTGTTCACTGATTTCTGAATGAAAAAATGAACATGTAGACATCAAGCTGTTTTTGATTAATGCCTGTGGCATTGACCATGAATTTTATCAGGATTATAGGACACTAAGGCCATGATTCGCAGCATGATTACATATAATTAGAACATGTGATCTTTTGAAATTGTCAGCTTTACTCACTGCTGAACAATCAAAGCTTGTGGCATATTGAAAGGGGACCTCCTGTTGGACTGCTTCTCTATTGTGTTCTGCAGTCGTTCTCTGAATGCTATGATGTCTTCTGGCATCCGCAGTAGAAAAATACCACGGCCCTGATTAAGGCCTGTCGGCTTGCAGATCCACATGCCAGATTTATCATTGCATATTCCTAAAGGCCACATCAATTTTACATTGATTAGACTCTCACTGATGATGAAGAACCGTATCTTCAGTATCAACAGTATATCATTATCTACTGTTTCTGTCTATATCTATATAACATGTAGTCTTGCCTTTAAAGTAAGCCACTCTCTCATCCTTCATATCCATACGGAAAGTGACAGGAAAAAAGTCCTCCAGCTTCATCCTCCTGCAACATTTTTTGAATGTGGATGCGGCAGTTAGATTTAAAAAAATTATAATAATAATAAATTATATATATATCAGTGGTAATACATAGTAAAATAAATATGACTGATATTCTGATAATGCTATCAAAGATTTGTGTAACTCTGGTACTATCAAAAAGTGTTTTCATTTTTAACCTGTTTCCACATCCATAGTTAACCTTGCTGCTGACCCTGTCATACTCCCGTAGGCTGTTCAGAAGGCCAATCTTAGTGGTCAGGACATTATTGTTGGGTATCTGGTAAAGCAACTGGCCACCTGTAAGGAAATAAACAGAGAAAGTATAGAATGTTTTGTTCATGATTGCTTTGATCTTGAAGTAATGAAATGTAGATCACCTGCTTTGAAGCTGTTGTAGGTAGCAGGTGATTTAGTTTCACACCACTTGAGCTTGTAGTCCGTCCTGGTCTTGTCAAATATGCGCTGCCAGCCTCGACCCTCACAATATGAAACAACTCTGAATATCAGATCAAACCACACTGTAAATAATTATTTTCATGATTTGTTATTTTTTTCTTTTGTCGAATCAACTTAGATAATTAATGTAGTTCAGCTAACATAATATTTTGAGGTTCTCTTGATTAAACCAATCGCTTTCATTGTATTAACTCAAATTTTTAATTTCAATGAACTCAAAATTTTAAGGCAACCAGGTAACTTACTTTTTTAAGTTAAACCAACAATTCTTATTCACTCACATGGAGGCCCCATTGTTTCCCCCAAAGTAAAAGAAGGGTCCGGGGCCTCGTGGATCTTCAGGCCGCTTGTCTCTGTCCCTCTCAACAAATGAGATGCTCACTGAACAATTACATATACAAAGAAATACAAAGTAAATGAACTTCACTTTCTAAACAGGTAAAAATAATACATGGACTAAATTTTACATTATATATTGAGATGTAAAAGTTGGTTGGAAAATTGGTAATGACCCTTGTAAGAATCGCGAGTGTCATAAGGTGCGTCGACTGAAGGCGGATCAGAGTTGAACTAGTGGGAGGAGACACCTGATCCGACAAAGTGTTTAATTAATCTCACCTCCTCTTCCTGACCAGCGAGTGCACGCCTGACTAGACTTAACCCTGTATCATGTTGTCTAGTTTGTTTGCTGGCACTGAGCCATTTTACAGAACGCTGAATGACATCAGTCATTCTACAATTACTATGGCCTTTTTATATTTTTACATAAGTTTCAAAACAAAATATTGTTTATTCACGAATGGATCTATCAAAATACTTTTTAAATTTAAGGATTTATTTGTATAATAATTATAATGCCAAATATATAAATATATATATATATACATATACACACACATACTGTATTTAATAATAATTCAAATAATGGTAAATATGAATTATAAGATCATATATACTGTGTTAGTTAATCTTTCACTCATTAAATAAGTAGTAGATATAAAGAAATGAACTGCTTAAAATGTATTTGGTTAAAAGACTCATATCAGAAATACTATGGCATTTTTAACTAGATATGTTTCAAAATGTATCAATACTACCTACAATACCACAGTATATTAAAATTAATGACAGTTGTTTATATGTAAATTATTAAACAGAAGTATTAATTATTTTCCATTGATCTCAAGCACAAGCAATTTTTTAAAATAATAATTATTTTAAGATATATTATTATTAATAATAAATGTTTTATACTTTATAATATTATAATTATTGCAAATATTAATTGTTAGACCTTATATACTATTACAAGTTACAGTTAAAAAGTGTTTTATCTGAGCACTCAGTATGTTTTCCTTATTAAACAAGTTAAAGATAAAAAGAAAATGAATACTACTTATAATGTATTTATTTAAAAGATTACAGTCATATCAGTAACCCTAAAAGCATTTTTCTTTCATGTGGAGTTTGTCGCCTCATGGGGGCAGCCATGTTGAGATCATTCAGATATTACTCACTGTATCCCCTTATTAATAGACAACATTTGCTCACTGAATAAATGAATCACAGCTGACTACTAATAGTGCACTGATATCTACAGTTAGTAATGGAACAAACTACAGTACAGAATCTGTGAGTGTCTCCCCATCTAAAACAACACTAATACTCTTACACACCTGGCAGGGCTGCATCTGGATGTTTTGCTCTGTGTATCTTCTGAGTGGCCAGTCTTCTCCCCCTAATGTCCTTGTTCTTCTCCTTCTGCATTTCAGCTCCATTCACATGTTGTAGTACCATAACCTCAACCCCAGCATTCAGGGGGATGCCTTTCTCATCCTCGTCTGATTGGTCCTGACCGCTCAGCGTCTGCTGTGTGACTCCACGGACATGATGTGTGTCCTGTCTCTGTCCGGCACCTGGCTCTTCTCTGTGCTGACGGGGCTCAACCCAGCTCTCAGATGACATCACAGTCACTCCCCCCAACCAGCCAAGATCTATGGAGAAGAAAAAGGATTTTCCATTAGAACTGCCCGGCAGTGCCCGACTGACCTCTGTAGAGCCAGTGATCCAGAAAACAGCAACATCAGATATGCATGGCTACATTTCAACTTGGTATTTATTGGTCACTGGAATTGCTTGAGAAAATAACCTTGAAACAGGAGTTTGATTTGAGCTGTAATTGTTTTAGCAAAACAATACATACATTTTTATGGTTAACAATTTTTTAACACATAAAGATGCTCAAAAAATAAAGACATCTTTTAAGACACATTAAATACTATTTAACCAAGGGAAAGTGCTTAAATATTTTAGCTTAGCATTATAGATTAGCTTAGCAACTACTTTGAATTTAGTAAATACATTTTTTATTAAACTTACACTGATTTTGTTCAGTTTCTCTTTTAAAAAGTTGCTGTCTCCATTTGGAACATCTAAACTGGACGTAATTGTATGACATGGCAGTCAAATGTTGTTTTTTCAGTCCATGTACTTAAAAGACTTTTGGAGCATGCTAACTCAATGCTGACTAAACTAGCCAGGCCAATGTAAACAACTGCTTGTTACCTAGGAAATGGGTGTCTTAGCAACAGCTTCTACTAGAGGCTAGAATCTCAGAACAAAAGAATCACTCCAGGAAATGATTCTCAATGTTTCCAACCTAACACCATTCATTATTAATTGTCTTACAGATTACTGCTTAGGCATTACAGTAATGTGAGAATGCATTTTCAACCACAATGAATGGTGTGCACTGATGCCGTTTGTTTTATCTCTTTTAAGCTATTGTGTTCAATTAGGTGTAAAAACATATTAGCCATTTGGAAATTAGAGCTAATAATGTTGGTTAACACAAAACAAATTACATCTCATGTTATTCTATAACATGAAATATCCTCATTTCAAAATGTCCCATAAAATGATCTTAGACAATGGTTTTAATTGCTCGGCTTATATAGAGGCCTATCTATCTCTTTATGTTTTTCAGGATTGTGTTGTCATGAACATAACACAAAAGGTAAAACATCAAACAAAGAACAAAACCTCAATAAATATCAAGCCCAAACACACTATGCAGTTACCTTAATAAGAAAGATAGACGCTAAACAGACCTTCACAGGTCTCATTCACATTCTAATTGTGTGTAACCATATTGTGTTACATGAGACAAGTATCTGTATTTGCACATAGTCAAGTCTGAGTCCAGTACTATAATGCATCTCTTTAACTTTTTTGTAGTTAAAAATAGTTTTTACATTTCAAATATATTGGTATAATACATGAATTTTACAATATGATGATCTTAATTTACTTAACTGATTTGCAATGAGATGGACATTTTTCTTTGTAATTTTACATCATAAAGTTATTTAGTTTAAAATGTCATATGCCCGGTTTCACAGACAAGGTTTAAAGGATTAGCTCACTTCAGAATTAAAATTTCCTGATAATTTACTCACCCCCATGTCATCCAAGACGTTTATGTCTTTCTTTCTTCAGTTGAAAAGAAATTAATTTTTGAGGAAAACATTCTAGGATATTTCTCCATATAGAGGACTTCAACGGCTACCAACGGGTTGAAAGTCCGAACTGTTTAAATGCAGCTCTACAGGATCATCTAGCGAAACGATCGGTCATTTTCTAAAAAAATTTTTAAATGTATAAACTTTTTAACCACAAATGCTCATCTTGCACTAGCTCTGCGATGCGCCACACATTACGTAATCGCGTTGGAAAGGTCACGTGTGTCGTAGGCGGAAGTACCGAGCAAGTGATTACAAAGCGAACATGCAAAGACTAAGTCAAACGGCCTTTTCAAAAATGGTAACACTACGACGTCGGACGATTTTGAAGTTGGAGGCAAAAACAGGCTTGTTTGAGATGCATCGGCGCTGTGTAGACCGATCAGCAAATGACTTCAAAGTACAGCGAGAGCGATTCAAATGCTTAAGGAGTCGTATGCTCTCGCAGTACTTTGATGTCATACGCCGATCGGGATGCACAGCGCATCTCAAACAAGCCTATTGAGATGGAGTTCACCTTTCCAACATGATTATGTAATGCGTGGTGCATTGCAGAGCTAGTGTAAGATAAGCATTTGTGGTTAAAAAGTATATAATTTGTTATTTTTTTTAGAAAATGACCGATCGTTTCGCTAGATAAGACCCCTTTTCCTCAGCTGGGATCGTGTAGAGCCTTTTAAAGCTGAGCTGAAAATGCAATTTGGACCTTCAACCCGTTGAACCCTGTTGAAGTCCACTATATGGAGAAAAATCCTGGAATGTTATCCTCAAAAACCATAATTTATTTTCGACTGAAGAAAGAAAGACATAAACATCTTGGATGACATGGGGGTGAGTAAATTATCAGGAAATTTTAATTCTGAAGTGAACTATTACTTTTAAACCTAGTCCCAGACTAAAATGCACTGTTTGAGCAGTTTTAATGGAAAACAACTTGTACTGACATATCTTAAAATATGTCAGTGCCATTGTTTTGTCTCAAGATGCATGTTTATAAAAGCTATTTAAATGTCCTAATTAAACTAAGGCCTAGTCCTGGCTTAATCTAAGCCCTGTCTACTTCTAAAACTGTCAGTTTATTTCCAAGTTTAGATTTGAACCTCGGTTTATATATTTACATCATGTGAATGCAGATACAGATTTCATGTTTTAGATTCAGAGGTGCTAGTGAGTTCCCACATATCCTAAATTTCAGGGTGTCTCCTAGAAAGTGTGAAAATTACTGCTCTTCATAACAACCGACTCTGGAAGACACACCCAGACACCAGTGGCAGTTAACTGTAATCCCACTCCTGACACTCATTTAGCGTTCCTCCTCTTAAACCAGCTTCCACACAATCCCAGTAGTTTCTGGTCTTGCTCACTGAGTAAGAATTCATGGAGACAAAGAATTGATCCTAAACCACCCATTTCAAGAATATATATATACACGTGTGTGTGTGTGCAATATACATAATGTCAATTATTTTATTTGAGTTTTTAGCAGAATAAGTGCTCATCCCAGCATAAAAATAGGGCAGTCTATATTATAAGGGTCAATTAATAAAAATATGAATTTTATAATGTTAAAATATTATACAAACAAAACAACTGTGTAAAGAAAAAACATAGCATTTTACGTCACATGAATTTGTGCTGGATTGTCTCTTTTACTTGAGGCTACTACAAGCTCTTAATGCTCTGCTTCATGTCATGAGATGTGGCTTGTAGTCATGTATGTTAGTACATTGCTGGTTTCAGCCACACCTTGCCAGTAGGCTGCAATCTGATAGATGCTGTGTACAGAGCGCTGTGTAGGTGGACAAAGAAAACAGGTTTGTTTTACAGCCATGTAACTCCCCTGGCTCACCATCTGCTTATGTGTGTGTGTGTGTGTGTATGTGAGAGAGAAAGAGAGAGAGAGACTGTATATCTGTACGTCAGTTTTTGGAGGATGGTCCTATTCCTCATATTTGCCACAAACCAGGAAGTACTGAAGAGTTTATGAGCATGTAGTAAAACAACATGCGCTTCTAAAAGTATTTTCTTTTGTCTTCTCAAACTCACCATAACTTTGAGACACAATGCAGTGTGGGGGGGTGGATAGGAGAAACAATGCATTTTCATGCCTTTAACAGTTGGTGAAAGAGTTATGTCATCATGCTGTGCCAACAATTCCTTGTTTCTCAGTCACCAGAACTTGACGAACTGCTGTATTAGTGAAGCAAATGAGGGATGACGTTGTTATTTTGTACAAGGAGCAGCATTTATGAAATAAGAAACGCAAGAGGCCCAAAGTTTAATCTCACAAAGCACAGAGCTACGGTTCAACAGTAGTCTCCAGAAGCCAAATGTATAACAAACTCTCGAATTAAAACAAAGACTGGTGATAAAACCCTTAATAATTATCATCAAGGCTTTTCGTAAAGTCGATCTTAAAGTTGACAGAATGATCTTAATAATTCAGAATGGGTGGTTAGGGTTGTGGTAAAAACCCTTTGCAAACTAATCGGGGAGTTCCCTATCAGTGTGACTAGTACTTATCCACCTGAAGGTATGTCACAGCCGTTTAAACACGTGTTCATCTTGACAGCCCGTTCCACTTCATTAGCAATCCTAGGTTAACCTCACCCTCTGTTGGTTGGAATCTAGTTTGGCTACATCTGAGCATGCACAGACCAGTGCTGGAATTCTCCAGTGTTTCCGGCAATGTGGAATTCTCTTGTGATGTCACGCGATGACAGGCGCTCCTGCAGTCTTCACTTAAAGCATTTGAAACGTTCAAAAACATTTTTTGGGTTTTCAATTTAGCCATTTTTATATTAATGTTCAAACATTAATTGGTCACATTTCTTTACTTGATTATCCAAGTACCAATTATTGGTTACTATACCATAGAACTAATGGCACTGCAGCTGTAACTTTCACTTGCGTGATAGGGAAACTACTTTAAAAAAATGTGTTCTAATTGAATGAGTCACCTGAGCACTTAGCATCGTTTCAGATCCTGTCAGGATGTATCTCATCTATTAACTATAAATTATACTTATGTATTGCACTCAACAGGATCACTCCCTGAACCCACTTGACTTCACAAAAATGCAATTACTCCTGAAATTTATTAACTGTTTTCAACATTGATAATAATAAGAAATGTTTCTCAAACACCAAATCAGCTTATTATAATGATTTCTGAAGGGTCATGTGACACTTGAGTAATGGCTGCTGAAAATTCAACTTTGCCATCACAGGAATAAATTACATTAAATAGTATATTATAATAGAAAATATTTATTTTAAATTGTACTACTATTTTACAATATTTCACAACAGTACTATATTTTGATCAAATAAATGCAGCCTTGGCAAGCATAAGAGACTTCAAAAAACATTTAAAAAATGGCCGTATGTTTATAAAAGTACATTCAGAAAATGAAAAAAAAAGGTTTTTTTTTAGTTGCTCCATTAGCCTACTAACCGATTAGAAAAGAGATTTAAGGCCCATTCACACCAAAAACAATAACTGTAAAGATAATGATAACAATATTAGCGTCCACACCAACGCACGATATCGTTCTGTTTATTCTGAGCACGCGCTGCGGTTTTGTCGTCTGCCGCTTTAAATGCTCAAGCTCTTTAAAACAGGATGGATTCTGATTGGCTGTCAATCAAGTGATTCCAATGATATCGTTTCTCTGTGACGTTATCCTTATAATTGTGGTGTGGACTCAGCTATTTTTAATAGAACAATTAAATTCTTTATTTGACCCTTCGCCGGGGGTTTGATTGACAGGCGATCTAACCAATCATAACACCGAATCTGCCATTTTGTCTGACAAAGCACTCAGGGGAGTTAGTAGATTAATGTCGGTGGACTTGAACTTGAAAAATGGTGTGTACTGACATCTTTCCGCAGTTGAAACAACATTCCTTATGATGTTCATTCATGTTTATTTGATGCTATAAACGAATTAGTAGGAAGAGATGATCAGTTCACGAACCACTTGAGCTGAGGCACTACAGCAATCTGTCACAACACATTAAAGAGCCACAAAACGGTATTGTTTAAATTTCTTTAAAATGACAAAATTTTAAATTTGAGACTTTGTTTCATATCAAAAGTAACCTGCTCTGTCTTGTCTGTCTGTCGACGTGTTGTCAGTGTTCACTTTGCTCCGAGATGTATTTTTCACTGCGTGAGAACATGATGTGTGGCGTGAGAGCGGCATAGCTTGTCGGATGTAGCAACAGTAACTAAAGAGGGCGGGTCTTTGCGAACGGTCAAAGATTTTTAGAACTATATCTTTTTTGTTATCATTATAGCAATCGTCCTTAATGGGCCTTTAGACTAACCGATGACAAAACAGATTCATTTACTATGTCATAAAAAAGTTGGGTGCCAAATGCCGCATTATAGCAGCAGACAAAACCCTCTGTGAAAGACTAATATTTCAGAGATAACAGAAATGGCAAATAAAGGGCCATTGTGTTGGTTTTGTATCTGAACTTTATTGAGCCATTGTGTCTTTTTACATTTGAACTTCAAGGAATCATTCATATGTCCATTCACAGTAGTTTGCATTTGTGTACATTGTGCATAAAGGTAAAAAGCTCTTTTACACATCATTGTCCTGGTGTCCCTGCACCTCAGTACGACAGGGGCCTCACTGGCTGTGTGCTTTCCACAGCAACACAATGAGGTCCTGGCAGAACAGGGCAAATTGAGGTAGTTAAAAAGGAGCTCTGTTCACATGTAACTGGATCTTGCTTTGCTCTGAGGCCAGGCATTCCGGTCGACCCACTGAGGAGTCACATGAACACAATGACCAAGCCAGCAGCAGAGCCAGACCCAGATTTACTGACAGCCATTAACATACACCTTACCTGACCGCTGAAAACATGCCTGACTGACCTGATAGAATCGAAAGAAATGTTTCAGACACACTCAATTGAAGTCTGAACTGTTTTCATTATTTCTGTACCTTTCAACACATTACAATTGATGCAGTTTTCCCTTTTGTTGCTCCATTTCACATATTTGCAAATCAGTTGGAAAGAAACTAGTCAACATACTGTTGCAAAGTGAATACTGTGGGCTTTTTTCCATGTGGAATTTAGTTACCATGGTAACACTGGAGGATTGTTGTGTTGGGTAATCAGCAAGTGACAAAAATCATTTAGAAATTTCTGATCTAGGTTTTTCTTAGCCCCGAATACACTTTGTGTTTTAATATGGATATTAGCCTACATCTACAGTCTCAGTTTACAGTATGCATTAGAAGAATTATGATGTAATCGCATGAAACATCTACATACACTGAGCAAAAACATAAAACATACATACAAGTTTATGTCCAAGATATCTTTCTTGCCAAGGCCAAATGACTTTACTTGCAGGTTTATTGCAGAAACTTTGACTCATAACACATGGAAGAGAATTGCAAAATACCAGTCTTCCAGTGTAGGATTCACAGTTTCTTATAAAATTATATATATAAATACATATAGAAATATGGCCCATTAATAACATATGTGAAGACTGTTGGGAGTTATAGCTCAGGTTTGCATCATAACGACGAAACTCTTCATGCTTCTTGATAAAAGTTACCATGACAGGAGCTTAATTTGCATATGTAGATAGGAAAATGACAGATTTTCCACATCCTTCTATCAAGCACACTGAAGTTATTCTTTCAAGAGGACCATTGAGACGGTGAAAGATGACATTAGCGTGTGATGGACGGCATTACCAGACAGTATTAGACACAAATTATTAGATCTAACCATGTCTGGTAAGACGTCTATCAACAGGCCTGGCTCTGTGACACCTAATAAAGAGGAAATGATGTTAACTTACAAAATAAAAATAGAATATAAAACATACAGATAAAGTGCTCACTTTGGCTTATGCTATAAAATAATTTTGTTCAGAACAAACATTCAAACAGGTTTGAATTTACAGCCAACCTGCTTGGATTTCAAAAGGGACCTATTGTAGATGATGTAGTTATGTAAATATGGGCAATGAAAACACAAACGAAGGGGGGGATGATGATTGACAAACGAGTTCATTTCATACATACATAAGTGAAGAATAAAAAAGTACCCCCTACAAGCAAATATGGGTGTGGTTCAGTATTTGCAAGTCAATTCACCCACCTTAAACAAACATTCAAGTACTTCATCAACAATACGACCATTGCTTCTGCCCAACCATCATGTTTAAAAGCATAATTAACTTTTTGTTCTGTTTACAAGTGGCAAAGGTCATTATAGTTCACGTGTACAGAAACTTTCCCTGTAATGTAAATTAAATTACTCAAAGTAAAGCTCCTCATAAAAATGGTATTAAACGCATGCTATCATAAAGATACTCTACCACTGAATGACATGTTTAACATGGACATTTGCCAAGATGACTTTCTGTGGGAAAATATATAGTCAGGGATAAAAGAAGGAGAGGGGGAATGGGAAGAGGAGGAGTTGAGGATGTCATTAAGTCTATTTTTATCGGGAGGGTTATGCTGAGCTCATGTGTCAGTTGCAGGATGTGCCACGCAGGTAAAACGTGCTGGACCAATCACGGCTCGCCTGCTATCACAGAAGCCACACTCAACATAAGAGGGGGAGGGGACTACGAAACTTTCAGTAGGTCTGGTTTAACAGTCAACCGACTGGTATTCTTTAACTAAGGCTGGGTGCGGTTCAGACGTCTGAAACACAAAATGGGACAAGGACATGAATGAAACGAAGCCCCTCGAGTCAATTCTTAGATCATTTCTAAAGGCTTTTCATCCAGAGAGTTGTCTCTTTATGAAACATTTTGAACTGCTGATACTTTACCTTTGAGCATTGCTTCTAAATTTGTAATTGGAATAGAGTGAAATATACACATTTTTAGGCACTATTCAATATACTAATTGTTTTCCCACTATTAAAAAACTTACAGTATAAAAGGCATTTTCTAAGACAGTGTAGTTCATATTAAGACCACACCAGGAAGTGCAGAGAGGCCGTTATGGTTTCTGTGGAAACATGGCCTATGCGCATTGAGCAAACTGTCAAACAAACACAAGCCCTCATGTGGCTTTCTCATCCCAACAGTGGAGATAAAGACAAAACAAGTGCTGTCAAACATAGTGATAAGAATTGCTACCATGACAATAATGCAGCCTTTCCCAGTGTAGCTTCATGTCACAAACAAGCACATGTATATTAAATTGCATGCAGACTAGTATTATTATATTCTCACTTGAATGACTGGATATGAACTAACATGAGGACTTCCCCTTGAAGTAATAAGGTCACCCAACAAACATCGTTACCAGACAGTGTTAGAAAACAGATACACAGTCCAGCACTGTCCGGTAAGATGGCTGCGAAGTGCCAGCGATGAGGGTTAATATTTCCAGGATGCTGATAGAGAAAGTTCAGGATCTGAAGTTCGTGGACAGCCATCATCATCATTACCAGGCAGTATTAGAGAAAGTTATGAAATCCAATGCTGCCTCGTAAGATGGAGAAGACTACCCAAATCAATCTAAACAAGTGGAAAACATCTCAGTCTGGTGAAATGCTATCATTAAAAACACTCCAAAACATTGTATTATAAGCAACAAAGTCTTTGTGTGTTTAACATCGGATTGTAACGGCATAATTTGGGGAGTCAACCACAGAAACTACATTTAGTATCAACATGGCTTGATAACAGCTCTGACTCAGTCAACTGTCTCAGACAAAGGGATATGCCAGCAAAATAACCTGCTCAAAAACAGGTAGAGCTAGTATGGCGCATGGCTTTGTTCATCTGAAAACTGCAGCTGAAGTGCAGAGTGGGCCACTAAGACAGTTAATAATTGCCCAAACCTGTTCTGACTGGTCTGATTTGACATCATGGCCAGGCTGGGAGGGCTGTTCGCTTTAACAATGTAATGTGCATTTCTGCTAAATGGCGCCCCCCAAACCCAACCCCCTTTGCGCTGAAAGCAACAAAGGCCTTACTGGGTGGCGTCGAAAGATTCACTCATTCTCACAGTGCATGATACTAACCTAAAACCCTCGTTGTCTTGTTAAGCTTGAGAGAAAAAGAATTACAGCGAGTGTGGGAAGGGTTGACTATAGCTAATGTGTAGTGATAACAGCAAGCTGGAATGTTGTTCCGGACTGACCTGCGACCAAATTCGGCATTGAGAAGGTCGATCTAGACACTTCCTGTTTACTGAGTAACGTCTGTAGCGCATAAAGTGAGAAATCTTTAGCATACTGATAGTCACATGTTTTGTCACAAATGTTAGCATAATGGCTAAATATTGGAAAGAGGTGGAAAAATGAATTACTTATCTGAAATTAACGATAAAATAAAAGTATACTAGACCTAAAAAGCACTTTTGTATGATTGTGAAGTAGTAGCTGTCAAGATTATTCTACTCAAATACCTCATTATAACCGTTAAAGGAGAAAAACAAACACAAAATCATGCTAATTATTCAAAACAATTTCCACAAAGCAAAAAAGTGTTACATAATTGTAACAAAGAAGTGAATTTGTAGATCTCGTGAGAAAATGAGAAATGAGCAGAGCATGAGGGGGAGCAGAATGGGAGGGAAAGACAGAAAGAGAGCTAGTGCAAACTTAAGGCTAGAGAGAGAGTGCCTGTAACCTTACCGTCGTGAAAGGGACCCTGGTAAAGTAACACAAAAAGCAAGTAAGGGGGAAAAGAAAGACAAAAAAAAATCTCAAATTTCCAGCAGGTGCCTGAAAAGGTTTCAGCTTCCTCTTGCTCAGTCAGGACCCATGAAATGAAAAGCCCAAGCAGACCTGCTCTCCCAGACCGCAGCCTCTATTTGGTTAATCATCAGCATTATAAACCAGTGCAGCAGGCCTTCTGAGAAAGAAAGAAAGAGGAAGAGAAGAAGAGAGAGAGGGAAAAGAGGAAAAAGTCAGAAGCAGAAAACGTTTAAGCACATACTTGAGGGTTCTTGTCTATCGTCAATGTCCTCCTGGTAGAATAGGTGTCCCCTGTTCTGTTTTTCTCTATCTTTCCCTCACATTTCAGCTGCCGTGAGGTGCAGGTTTAACCTTTCCTGGCTGTCTGCACTGGTCTCTGGGTTGAGAGTGAGGTGTGATCAGGTAACCCTGCCCTCCTGGTTGGAATGTGACTCCATGCTGAAATGGACAACCTGAGGGGTAAACTAGGCTTGGCCTTAATCAATAGTTTGTGAAGAACAAAGACGAGGAAACCCTAAACCTTACTTAAAGACGGGCCTCGCTCCGACGACTCTAATTGCACTTCAGGTTTAAATGGACGTGTTGTTTCCTACTATTTGCATGTAAAGAGACAAATATGTAGTAGATATATTCCTTTTTCTGGTTTATGAAAAGGGACATTCTCCATGAGATTATGCAAAATTAGTATATTTCCTTGCTCAAATTTTTTATTTTTAAATTTTGAATGGGAATAGGAAGTGGATGAGGGTCATTTGCATGTGGTATAGGTGATATTTTTCCTTGTCATCCAGAATTTCCAGAGAACCCTTTTTAAGGTTAAACCTGCATAATTATGCTAACCATGTTCTAAAAAATAAAAATAAAAATTGTAAAAATGTAATCTTCAAAAATGTCTAAAAAAAGATGCACACCTGCTAATAGATGGCATCCCATGAAAATACTGAATGTGCACTGTGGCAGATTGCTGCTCTTAAGTACACAAGTTCAATGTGCCGCACTTCCGTGACCTCTCACCCTCGCATGGTAATTAATACGCCATTTTCTTCCCTCACACGGAGGAACAAACACTATGGCAAGAACTGCTGCCCGCTTCCAGCACTAACGGCTCTGTGATAAAGGCTTCATCGGCCTCCAAACATGGAGATCTGTTACCTTTCCACATTGTCCCGGGGAGAGCTTAACTCTCATAATGCTCTGGCTGGGTTATAGAACTGTGACAAATGACTCATTCAGATGAGGGAATGAAACAGACTCATTTTCTTCCACCCACCAATCAAAACCCTCCACCTCACTGTGCATCCATTGTGCTGCCTAGCCGACATTTTCTTTCCACTGCAGACAAGCTCTTTTAAAATGCATTTATCAGCAAAAATTAAATGACTGAACAACATAAGCCTGCCTTTAGAAACGATATCAAGGCTGTGTCATGTCAATACAGGACTTATTATTAATCTAAAGCAGCGATCGTGACTATCAAAAAAGAAGGATAAAAGAGCAGACGACAGCTTAGTGCGTATAAGCTAATAGGCACTTGTTTGCTTTTCGCATCAGAAGCTGACAAAACAGCAATCATTGTCTCGCTTCCTCTGAAATCATGCCAAAAAAAGACACGCAAAGACAAGCCTTACTACAAGCAATTGGAAGAGCAAATACAATTAATCTTTACACACTTATTTTGATGAAAATACAAACTAAATGCTGCTATTTTTATTCGTTTACCTCTATCAAAAGCTTTAAAAAATGTAATAACATTTTTAATAATTAGAAACCCCTTTCTTTATCTACAACACTTTGTTGTAGGCCTTTTTTGTCAGCGATTAGATATTACTGAGCGTACTTCCAAAGCTGTATTTTCAGCAAAAGTAGAGAGTGCCCCCTCTTTATCCCCTTTGACAAGTCTGGCGGTTTGCCTCTACCTGCCCAAACTGGTCTATCCAGTCAAGGAATGACGGTTTGTGTCTATTGTGTTCCCTTTTTCTTTCTGTTTAAATGGATTGGAATTTAATACAGATTATGAGCTCCCCAACCAACTAAAAAACATCCCCCTTCCTGTTCCGTGTCACTTACGAGTTCTTTACTTAGTACTGTACAAATTGTAAATACCACTATGTGGCTACCATGACATGGTCTGTTAGCAAACAGGAACAAAACTAAGGGTGGGGACAACGAGCGCAAACATAAACTCAAGCAATCCACGCAATACAACAAGACAGATATAAATAATTTAAGTTTTAAAAAAAGTTACCCGTTTCGTCCTCGCCATGATCCACTAGATACGAGAGACACCACAAATCGTCAGTTACGCCACTTCACTAGCATGTCCTTCTCTTCTCTCTTCAACTGAACGACGCCCTTTAGGTTTTTGCAACCCGAAAGCCAGGAAGAAGACCATCTTGAGGCGGGAAACCAGATTCCCAACACGACGCTGGCCATAGAAACTAACAGAGCAGCAAGGCAGGTGAGTCTTTGTCTCAACGAAGACGCTCTTTGCAGGGAGCTCGAGGTGATGCTACCTGTTTAACCTCTTTGAGAAGAGAGACAGAATTTGTAAAGAGCTTGCTTTACATGTAACAGGCCCCCTCCACCCCCACAGGTGTAATTTTCATGCCGCAGCCAATCTCCTTAGCCTCTAGCGCTTGCAGGTGTGTCCCAAACTCCATGATAGGTCAGTCCCGCCCCGGAGGGCCCTCTCCAACCACCTGCCCCCGCCCAACCTGCTTTGTGTATGTTTATGATGTCATCTCTCTTTGCGTGATTGCACCTTCTTTTCCTATTTCAACAGAAATGGTCCATTCATGTTTATTCTGAAACAGACTTAGAATTTCTTCCTCACCCACTGATACAAAAATGTAAGGTGACAGCCTCTACAACTAGAAAGGGTAAAACCAAGCAGCAACTGACCTTTGCCCTGTTCGTATTCCCACACCCATCTGAACTGTAAACTCAGTTATATAAAAGAGACTAACGGAGTTAGATATGAGCAGAGGGGACACAGGTAAACTCAGGTTTGTGACTGTGTCATCAGGCCTTGAGGCATCTGCTTCAATCCTCGTCTCCTGCAGGCTGGTGGGCCATACTATACGCTGGGGCCCAATGTAATAGTGGGATTAATTTAAACAATGCAGACTGACTTGATACTAATCCTATGTCTGACAAATGTCAACGAAAGTCAGGAGAAGATATCAAAATGGGCAAATATTGAACCTATTGTGAGAATTCATAGTATTTACCACTTTCTCAGGAGAAATGTGTTTTGTTTTTTTTGGAGGGGGTCAAACTGCTCCCTATGAAAGAGTTAATCAATTGTAAAATCAATTATTACTAAAAACTACACAAACACACACACACCTATAATGAAGTTATATACAGGGTTGGGGAGTAATGAAATACATGTAACTTAGTTATGTATTTAAAACATAAAATTTAAGTAACTATTTCATTACAGTTACATTTTTAGGTGGTACTCAAATAACAGTTACATACGTAAAGTATTTTAGATTACCAAAGTGATTACTTTGAATTTTAATATCATTTATTTCATTTAAGCATTAATGTAAACTGTGATGACAATTAATGTAAACAGCAATTGGTTAGCATCCTAAGCTACATTTCTGCTAATAAGTTTCAAACCCCTTGTAGAATATGTAACATTTTAATAATTTTAACAAAATAAGAGGGATCATAAAATGTTGCATGTTATTTTTTAGTATGGTCCTGAATAAGCTATTTCACATAACAGATGGATTTGCGTTAAAAAAACTTTTAATTCTGACTTTTTTCCCCTCACAAGTTCGAGTTTATACATCAAAATTCTAACTTCTTTTGTCGCAATTCTGACTTTTTTTTATACCTTAGAATTACCTTTTTTTGTGTTAAATACTTTAGTATTCCAAAGTATTTAGATTAAGTTATAAAACTTGGATAATCTAACAAAATATGTTACAAATTTCTTTTTAATGCATGTATTTTGTACCCTGTCCTGGTTATATATTTAAATAAATAAAGAACAAAAATGGTTTGCATAGCTTTGGTGATAACTTTTTCTCTTGAATAAAAGCCAAAGTAATGCTTTAATATAATATAATATAATTAATATAATATAATATAATATAATAATGACCTATATGATCAGTTACATTACTATGAGAACCGTTGTCTTTCAGGTAATCATATAAAGGATAATGAGAGCATTACCGCCATAGGAACTGTCAGGGGCACAAAGGAGCACATTTTAATGATGTTGTTAAGGGGGTTTAATGGGCAGGTGACTCCTCAGCCATCACTGATTGTGTGTGAGCATCATGTCTGAACAAAAGACTGAGGTTTTTCCCATGATAACCCGATACTTCAAGGTGTGGACTATGTTGACCTGTCTCACCTTTGACATGAAGGGTGCATTAATCTCTTCAGACCAATCTGAACTAAAAACATAAAACTTTTACTTTTAATAACACAATTTGGTTAATTTTATAACATTTCTGCACTATGCGATTCTGATCACCTCTATACGGATCATTCTCAAGTGTTCATGCATCTTGACTACTGCTTTTATTAAAGCAAAATACTGTTTTGAAATTTTTCACTCAAATTCCTATATTGATAATATGATTTGTAATGAAAAATTTAATTCAGTTTAAAAAATGAAAATAATGAAGCATTTTCAATAATGGTCTCAGACCTGTGTAAACTTGAGCTGTAACTACAAATGCAAGGTATTGTTGTTACCAGTAATTCATTTCAAAGAGAAAAAAAGAAAATGTAACTTCTAGTTAGTCATTGACTCCCATACAATGTTCCCTCTGATACAGTATTTCTTGATCAGCGGAGCAGAGAAGTGCTGCACTAAGGTAAATGGGGACAAAGGGCCATATCCATTAAGCGGCCGACTGCTTCGTACTTCTCTCCCCCGGCTGTCCAGTGACAGAGGCCCCCTGGTTTGACTGGAAGGAAATTGGCCTGTCTAAAAGGTTTGCTTTGTTTAGCATTCTTTCATTTGCATTCCAAATGAGGTTTGAGAATGAACCGGCCAGGCACAACCAAAACTCATTTGGGTAGATAGATATCAGCCATGGCTGTCACGCAAGGCTAGCAGAGGGGACAGACATCAGCTCCTTTTCCAGAAGATCCATACCATAGACTGCAGGCACGGCCCTTCGACAAGAAGGCAGCAATCACGGCAATATGCTCATCTGTGTTCAATTTCATACTCAGTTCTACCGCACATCAATCATTTTCCTTAGACATGGCAATGACAAATAGCAAAACGTATGTATTGACAGAAGCACACACACTTATTTACTTACACATGTTCTGTGCCTGATAGATAGCAGATGAACATAAGCAATGTAAATGTATAGTGGCATGCTGTTTTTCATACTGGTTTGCATTTAGGACCCAGAATGAACACTAGGGATGAGTCACTCCTAGTTGGAGACAAACAAATGACTTCGCAAAGCCCATGTACTTGGTTTAGCTTTTCTCGTTCACTTATATAACCTGAATGTCTCACAACAATAAGTACAGCAACCAAAGAGTGCCAGCACACATTTATGGGGCAGCATTCTTCGGTCTAGATGTGAGTCCACATTTTTCTGTCACACTAATGGTACATTAACAACACATAGCTTCATGACTTCTACAAAAAGCCTGATCTATTTCTCAGGAACATTCCAGGTTCAGTACAAGTCAGTGTTGTTATTGTAAACTTAAAAAAACAAAACAAAACAAAAAACTTTCTGTTAATTGAAATAAAGTTGAAAAAAAAAAAAAAAATTACATGGAAAAACTTTATTAAAAAAAAGAAAAAGAAATGTTGCACTAGTAACTAAATTTGTTTAAGTTAAGGTACTAAAATTACTAAAACTGAAATAAAAATATATAAAAATATTTTAAAAACCTTAATATATCTGAAAAAAGATGAATAGAATATTTAATTTATTTTGTTATTAAATATTTAACTAAAAGCTCATTCAAAATATGAATTAATACTATAATAGTACATAAATAATACCAAAATAACACTGGTATGTATGTATTTATTTGAACAATATGCCACATGTGTGGCATATTGTTAAAATAAATTATTTTGACTCATCCCTCCTTGCAAAAAATGAAGGTTATGGTGAGGCACTTACAATGGACGTGAATAAGGCCAGTTTTTTGGAGGATTTAAAAGCAGAAATGTAAAGTTAATCATTTATAAAAACATTAATTTGAGCTGGATTTATGTGTAAATGTCACGGCAAGTTGTAAAATTGAATATAATCTAATATTCATAAACAGAAAAAGACTTAAAGGGTTAGTTCATCCAAAAATGAAAATTCTGTAGTTAATTACTCTCATGTCATTCCATTTTCAAGATGCAGAAAGGTAAAGACATCATTAAAGTACTCCATGTGACTCCAGTGGTTTAACCTCAATTTTATGAAGTGATGCGAGTGCTTTGTTTGTGCAAAAAAAACATAATTTACCACTTAATTTACAAAACAATATTTTCCAAAGCATGTTCACGCAACAATGTCAGCTCTTGCGTGAACACAAAATGCACGTGTCATGGTGCTTTCATGCTCTCAAACGCGCATTGCAGATCAAAGTTTTCTTAAATAAATTGGTAAATTATGTTTTTCTGCACAAACATAGCAGTTCAATAATGTTAATGTCTTGTGACTACACTTTCAAAGTCGTGAGTATTTTAATGTTTATATATTGGACCCCTATTTAAAGCATCTCAATATGTAACCCAGATTTTTGAAAAAAAAAAAAATGACCAGCAAAATATCACTCTTTACATACCCTTTTGAATTTTCATCAGCAACATATAAATTCCCTTGTGCAAAGGAACCTAAAGTTAACGTATGTGTTATAAGCCATGGTGCTCTTCCTGTGATGCGAGTTTGAGTCTGGCTCACGTCATTTGTCTATTCTGCCTATCCATATCATTTCCCCTCCTGTCCCCTCTTTAATAATAATAAAGGCAAAAAAAAAAACAAGGTAGTCTACAGCATGAAAATACTGATATATAAATAAAAGCACAGTGCTGTAACGAGATTGTGTTCTTTACCGGATCCATGTCCATCAACACATGTTTTTATCTCTCAGTGTCTCTCACTTTATTTGCTTTGCTTTTGTATTTTGGTCAGGCCGACTCCTGTGTAATTACAGAGTTGTGTGTTGTGTTAGCACGAAAGCTTAGTCCAGATGGGTCAATGCAAAGACTCTTGTTCACTAAATCTACGTTTTCTTGCATATGATACACAAGTAAACCTGCAACGACAACACGCCATAATGTCTCAAAACAACTTAATGTTTATTTTCTCAAGCATTTTCAGATATCTACAATTTGAGTGTAAAGTTTCCTTCCTGCATCTTGAAAAGCTTCTTTACCTGTGGAAATTCACCAGGGGATTGAGGTTTGAGGGGGAGTCATAAACGAATACACAACCACAAGCCTTGCTCTGACTTGCCACGCATTACCTTCATTGGGTAATTGGCCTCCAGGGATCGTGGGTGTAGTGCATGTGTGTCACTGAGTTTGTCTGTGTGTCCCCAAGGAGAAGTTGCCATAGGTGAAGGGAAAAGAGTCAGACCTACCAATTAATGACCCAGCTTTCCCCACAACACACTAGTTAACACATCAAACTGGACAGTGCTTGACCACTCAAAAAAAAAAGAAAGAAAGAAATATTTCAGGAAAAAAAGCATGAGATTTTATCATTAAAGTCAGCATTCGTTTATTCAACCAGTACAACTCTATCACAAACAGCATTTTTGTTAGTTTAGTTTGAGCATGTATGGGTTATGATGCACTGACACTGACATTCTGCTGTCAAAGAGTTTGAGTCAAGCACAAATTTCTGAAGGAGCTGATGCAAATATTCCCGCCTATTTGTTGTAAGTGTGTGATTGACGCCTGTGATCGACGTTAGGAAAGAAATGCTGTCGAATTGGACAGATTAGAATATATATTAAACAAATTAGAATATATATATATTATATTAAAGCTCCTAATATATATCTCTTATATATAGCTCCAAATATATTAAAGCTCTTAAAGGAAAGAAATGCTGTCGAATTGGACAGATTAGAATATATATTAAACAAATTAGAATATATATATATATTATTAAAGCTCCTAATATATATCTCTTATATATAGCTCCAAATATATTAAAGCTCCTAATATACATCTCGACAGCCCCATATGCAAGAATCACTCCATAATTCCCGCTCTTAATGATATGGCTTTTTCACCTTGGAAACAGAAGGGAATAGGCTGTGTCGGCTCACTTTATATGAATGGGCATTTTTTGTCCTTTAAAAGAGCTCCAGTCAAAGTTTGGGCTACCAAATTCTCACTTTTTTCAGATATCTGCAAATCAGAGACTATGTCAGTAAGTGATTTTGAACAACTAAAGAAGCAAATAAACAGATTTAAAGCTAGAAACTCTAAAGCAGTGTTATATTTCTATAATGTATTAATCAATCTGGAGGATGGTGACAACTAGGAAAGCATGGGAGGAGGATTTAGGTTTCACTATTGAGGATGCGCCTACAGAACACTCATGATTGTTCAATTAACACTAGACACAACTTAATCCAATTCAAATCTCTACATAGAGTATAGACATGCAAAACTAAATTGCATAAGATGTCACCGGTATGCAATAAATGCAAGGTTGGGGAGAATACGCTTCTACATTCACATGGACATGTTGTAACATTCACAAGTACTGGACTGATATTTTTGACCTACTTTGAAAAGTGTATAAAAAAAGAGATTGTTCCAGATCCAATGATTGCCATTTTGAGGATGATTTCTGCACCTTGTTTTAGTAAATATTAAAGTGTATTTCTGTATTCATGGTTCTTGCAAAGAGATTGATTCTTCAGAGGTGGAAACTGGACATTGTTCCAACATTCGATGTGTTGCTGAGTGGGCTAGTGAGCATTATTCATAAAGAGAAGTTATGATTTATTACCAATGCCAAGCTAGATATATTTTGGAAAATATGGAAGCCTGCATTAGATCACTTATAGGAATGTGATAACTTTTTATACTGGTTTTTATACTGCATTATATCTTTGTAACTCTTCAATTTATTTACCTAACTATTATTATCTTGTTACTGTAGTAGTTTTTTTTTTTATATATATATATATTTCCCCCCACACCCTTCTGATGTTACCACTGTGATCTGTTTGGAACCCCTTTATTTTATGTATCAGGGATATTTATCTGTAACTAGTTGCCTTATTTTTATACATTCTGTATACCGTTCTATTGTTTCCTTTTTGGACCTTTGTTCTGAAAAAACAAATGTCATACAAAAAAAATAAAATAAAAATTATGACAGATGTTGAAACGGAAGCACTTCACTCCTTCCAAATGGATGTTCTTCAAAATTTGTCCACAAGTTTAGGTGGACAGATTACTGGAACAGTTAAAGTAGATTCTCTTCCAGTACAAGACTTCCAGTACAATGTAATTAGCAGCGAATCACAGATTTAAGAAGATCTATTTCTATTTTTTTTTAAATAAATGCTGTTCTTTTGAGCTTTAAGAAGAAGAAGAAGAAGAAGTTTCTTGAGCACCAGCATATTAGAATGATTTCTGAAAGACCATGTGACACTAAAGACTGAAGTAAAGATGCTGAAAATTCAACATTTAAAAACATTTTAAAAATGGAAAACAGTTATTTTAAATTGTAGTTGTATTTCACAATACTGCTGTTTTTGTTGTATTTTTGAGCATATGGAGATTTCTTTCAAAAACATTAAAGAAATCTTACCAACCCCCAATTTTTAAACAGCAGTGTATTTATTTAGAATAATCCAGAATTTGTCTTTAGATTCAAACATACACGACCAAAACAAACAGTTTGGATTATAATAAGATCTATCTTAATCATTTAATTGTCTTCCACTAAACTGCAATTGAAAACAAACACACAGTGGTTCCCAAATCATATATGCTTTCATATCAGATATATCAGCCGTAACCTGATAAAAACAATTCCATTTAGATTCAAAGCAACCCTATTCCATATTATATTGACTCCATGCACACATCCAACAAAAAGCCTCTCTTTCCCGGTATGACCCTCAACAGACCGTCAAACACACCTGTGCTGGCCTGTTTTATGTCAACTAACATAATGAGGGAAAAACAAGAGCGAAGGAGTTTGTTTGGAAAACGAGGCTGGCTGTTGTCCCGCAGGTCTCTTCTTCCATTGTTTCGGCTAAAAGCCTCGTCTGCTCGTTCAGCTTTTATAGGCACACACTCAATTGTCAGTCTATGTATGCTTTTCAGGAGACGATGCTACGAGCAGCCATTACAACAACTCCTACTATTAAACACCTGCCGGCACAATCATTTTAAGAGAGTGTTTGCTTATTACATTATGCAGACAACATCAGAGCCCATTTTGCTCTATGATCCTGCATGCGTGTCTCGGTTTATAATGATGAGGGATCAATCGAACTTTCATGCAAGTTAATGTCAATGTCACAAATGTCCATGTTCCTTTGTGCTTTGCTTCAGCTTGAAATTTGTGTGGGCACAGATGGAAGAGCACCAGAAGGGCTGATAATGATGCAAGATCTGTTTGTGAGACTGTCTGCCCACAGGGAGCTCTGATCATGGGGAGACAGACTCATCCACAGGCCCCTCTGGACCTGTTACCATGGAGGATGCTGGATGTAAAGGGGCATGGTTATGTGTTATCAATCCTAGCCAGATCAAAAGTGGCTCACAGAGATATTAAAGTTGCTGAACATAATGGCAATTTCAATGAAAATGTGACTTAGGAGGATATAGAGTACAAGAAATGAATTGTGGAAACGTAAGAGAACATTATTAATCCATAAGTCAGGTGTCGGAGACAATTTCCAAGTGATGAATATCTTCAACAAGTCTTTGTTCTTGAAATCCCTTTTTTAGAAGAAGAAGAAAAAAAGAACGATAGTACAGGTGTATACGAAATGCCTTTATCATTTTTCTGACTGGCAATTTTTGAACAGAAACTGTATGACATCACAAATCTCTTTAATTAGAGCCGGTTCTCAAATCCCAAGAGGTGATGCTGCTTTCCTCTGGGTGATATCAATATTCACCGCAGTGAGAAGCACATGGATTCTCATTATAGACAGATGGTGAATCAAAATTTCCCACAATTTTCTGATGCCATTCAAATCAGCTGTCTGTTATTATTATAAATCTCAGCATGAATCCATCAATGAATCATTGATGAATCAAATAAACCAACATCGCAGGGTAGTGTCTTTGTGTTACTCTTACGTGTATGTGATGAATGAAACATACAAAATTACTTCAAGGCAAACTTGATTTACATACGGATTAAACAAACTGCACAGCTAAAGCATGCCTCGAGTTTTTAAAAAGAATACTCGATAATGAGTCATTTTCATGAGCAGGAAATTTATACAGCTCAACCAGCCCTTTATCGCCTGATTAAGAAAGTTCAAAAGAGCAGGGAACCGACGGGCCCAATTAAAAGTGATTTACAGATGTGATCTAAGAAAGAAACTTTGACAACTTAGAGGAAACGGGCGAGCAACCAATTAGTACAAATATCTCTGAACTTGTGAGCAGTCCACACAGAAATAACATTATCAAATGAAAGACGGATATCAGTGCAGTACGTTTTACTAATTAACTGAAAACTGGTCAGGAGGTGGAATTAGTGTAATGAGTTATGAATTATTTGTGCAGAATGATACAAGGAATATATATATGCGGCTATGCAGCCCCATATGCAACAAACTGCGATGCACTGTGTATTCTGACAACTTTCTATCAGAACCAGCATTAACTTGAGCAATTTGAGCTACAGTAGCTCGTCTGTTGGATTGAACCACATGGGCCAGCCTTCACTCCCCACGTGCATCAATGAGCCTTGCCCGTCCATGACCCTGTCGCTGGTTCACCACTGTTCCTTCCTTGGACCACTTTTGATAGATACAGGAGCATCTCACAAGAGCTGCAGTTTTGGCCCAGTCGTCTAGCCATCACAATTTGGCTCTTGTCAAACTCGCTCAAATCCTTACACTTGCCCATTTTTTCTGCTTCTTACACATCAACTTTGAGGATAAAATGCTCACTTGCTGCCTAATATCAAAGAGTATAGAACCCAAGAGGCGAAACTCTTATCCTTTTTGGGTAACAGCCACTAGACGGCCGCCATTATGGGGTGAAAATGCCAACTGGACCATAGAATCCTTCACATCTTACGCACCCAAAATCGGCGAATTTCACAACCAAATCAGAAGCGCAATAGAATATTTTTCAATTTAGTCATCAGTAAATTTTATGGCACCTACAGTAAATGTTGTATTGTCTTATATATGTTTTATTTTACCAGTTGTGGAATCCAACTGTTCATCCATCTGAGGTAACGTAGTTAGCCTACTTTATTGAGTATTTCCATTTTATGCAACTTTACACATTTATTAATAGTAACTTAATAATTAATACATTTAAGATCATCATGTTTGCAGTGAACAATATACTTCAGACCTAATGGAGTAATAATAGTATTACTCCACTATCTGAATTTAAATATATATATTGTACGTTTTAATGGATCATGCTACAAACATAATGATCTTATAATACATGATGCATCGCTGTGTCCGTTATCGCATAATTCACACTTCTGGACACTTACAACACTACAAAAACAAGCCGTTATTTTCTGTTATATATTTCTTGTCCAACATTCCCAATTTTTCTGATGCATGTCCTTAATTTAATTTCATATGTTGGTATTAATTCAGTGTTTATAATACTAATACTTGAACTTTAAAGAATTTTAACCCAAACTGACAGGGTTTCTAGAGAGCAAAGGTTTTGTGAAAAAAGTGGAAGACTTAAACACAAAGTCTGTAAAATAAACTGTTAAAAGGATTTAATGATCACTAGTGATAGTATTTTATTCTGTGTTGTCATCATTTAGGTTGGATTTTAGCTTTAATGTACTTTTTTTCCTTTTTTTTTAACAAAGCAGCTGATATTGCCATAGAAACTAGTGGACTGCCGAGTTGCTTTCACCCCAAAATGGCGGAAACGCAGGGCTGCTGCTGGGCGCCGGTGTTGCAATGGAACGTTCTATTGAGTTTCGCTTCTTGTTAGTGTATATACTTTGCTAATATATCCCACCCACTAACAGGTGTCGTGATGAAGAGAGATAATCAGTGTTATTCACTTCACCTGTCAGTGGTCATACTGTTATGCCTGTGTACTGTGTATATATATATGTAAATCAATATAAAGTTTATAATGTATATAAATGCATTAGCATTTGTGTATTCATAGACACAGAAAACAATGAGCAAAGATTTAGAGTGCTTCTCATGCTGTTCATGTATATTTTCAAAATTGCAGACTTTATCTTTTAGCCTACTTCACATCATGCAAATAATTTTTTGTGAATGATGAGGAATCAAAGTCCAATGCTCTAAGCACCATCTGACATCATTCTCCAAAGACTGTCTCTACGGGAGAGCTACACTGCAGCACATTTGCTGATGTTAATAACACAGCACTATCAGAGGGCTGGGTAGTTTTATTGCTGCACAAATACAGCCCAGCAGGCCAGTCTGTCAATAAAGAGTCTGCTTCTGCAACAAAAAGCAAAAGAGAGAGAAATTCAAGTCTTTCAAGAATTTCTTCAAAACCTTAATAGCTTAGTCAGTTTAGAAAACTAAAACCTATGATTTATAAATATCTGAATTTTTTGTGTGAAAAAAAAAAGTCATGCAGATCCCAACAAGCCACAATACAGTTAATGGTTAATTAATATTTCATATGAATGCTTTGTGTGCAGTTTTATGGCTGCCGTGAAGCTGAACGTTATGGAACCAAACCACAAGTGTTGAAACTGTGTTATTAATGACAAGCAATATAGATCTGGTATGCTATCATGTGTAATCTTCCCTAACAATGTGACAAATTCCTGTTGAACCTCCCAGCCATGACCAACTTTTCAAGGCGTGCCTACTGTTGACATAGCTTTTAGCTTTTAAGATCTTCATATGAACAAAAAGCTGTATGCGGATAAGGACTTTGCGCCATTTATAGGAGGAGAAATAGCACAGCATGTAATTTAATGAATTGAGAGAACCACCATGTGCCAAAATGCACGCAAACAAGGCAAGGGGCAAATCCAAGCGCTCTTATGACATCACAAATCTCATGGCTTCCCCCAATAACATCATCTGGACAAAGATCGGATCAAAGAAGTGCTGCTATCACATTTGATCAAGTTTCATTTGCTGAATGTAACGGTGAAGGCATGGCTCTGGTATGCTGGGATTGCACAGACTGTGACATTACAAAAAAGAATCATACCACGGCATCAGCAAATAAAGAGAGAGATGGCTAGATGTCTGTGCAATGAAATAAAAATAAAAAACCACACACAAACAATTAGCGAGAGCATCCTAAATACAGAGAGATACAATGTAGATGAGACTGAAAGGCCAACAACATGACTTGTTCAGATGCAAAGCACAAGCTGGTGCAAGTTCTCAAGGTGCATATCGTAACAGTATAAAAAAAAATTCTGTTTATGGCCATTCTATACAATGTAACCTAATAAAAATTAATATTTGAATAAATTTGTATTGTTCCACTGGCTTTTATTAATTCTATTTTATTAAAAAGTAATAAATACGCTGCATCCAAATGTAAAACCTTTAAAATTACATTTAAATTTAAAACCATTTTTCCCCATCATATTTAAAGATCAACAACACATCGAAAATGTTTTACATTTTTCAAACATAAAAATAAATGTGCCATATAATACTAACCAGTGTGATACTAATTTCATGCATTTAATTGTTTAAGATTCACACTTATTTACATATAGTTGCTCACAGTATATGTTTATAGTTCTGGCTAAACAAAAAGCAGCATAATAAGAGAGATGACCATGGACAGCAGTACTGACAGCAAAGAGAGGAAGGATGAACAAA
Source organism: Anabarilius grahami (assembly GCA_003731715.1). Taxonomy (NCBI): domain Eukaryota; kingdom Metazoa; phylum Chordata; class Actinopteri; order Cypriniformes; family Xenocyprididae; genus Anabarilius; species Anabarilius grahami. The sequence continues at coordinate 389,403 of RJVU01036174.1, read as the reverse complement.
TTAAGCACCTTGAGAACTTCCTCTATCTTAACCCCAGGTGACCTACCTCAAGAGCAGCCCTCCAACACAAGGTCTTTCAAGACCGCGTCATTAGCCGTGTGATGCCTGACCACAACATACATACATAATCCAGAAAGCAATATAGTGACTTCCTGAACCTTTTTACAACGCTTTCCCGAATCTGTACGAGACGGTGTACTGCATGTGTGCGGACTCTTGCATAGTGAAATGATGTTGGGCGTCTAGGATCGTTGGTTTGAAGAATGCACTAGTGTTATCACCGGAGGTTATGCAAGAATAGTTTGGTGGAAACCTTTGCCTGGTACAGTGCTGGGCCCCTGCTTCACGCAGCCAAGGAATCCTGCCCTAAAAAAATTCCTAATTGCCCTTGCTGAGCAGGAATCTGTCAGGCTCACCCAGGATGTAACACTTAGGTTGTCAAACAAGCTTCTATTTTACTTACTAATTTTAGTTTTGAACGTATTCCCTCCCTGAGTCTGAGGTCATCGGCTGAAAGAGAAAGTATTAAAGGACATAAAAAGGATGCAGTGTCTTGTCTTTAAAAAAAATAATGGCATTATTTTAGTTGTAGAGTTTGAAAGACATTTATAAGTAATGGAAAATATGAAAAAAAAAATTTGAAATATTTCAGATCATATCTGCAGAAACGAAGTGAAAATCTGTTACGCCTTCAACTGAAACTTTTGGAAAAAACTTGACATTTAGACCAAAGAAAGCAGTACAATAAAACTGAATTATTGAATGAAATACACG
>RJVU01036174.1:265438-385588 GCA_003731715.1 Anabarilius grahami | reverse complement strand
TCAGTATTAAAACAATAAAAGACCTGAAATATTTCAGTTGGTGTGCAATGAATCTAAAATATATGAAAGTTTAATTTTTATCATTACATTATGGAAAATAATTAACTTTATCACAATATGCTAATTTTTTGAGAAGGACCTGTATATGTATATCTATACATATATGTATATATGTATAGTATTTATGTGTGTGTATACACATTTGTGTATATACAGTCAAACCAAAATTTATTCAGACACCTTGAACATTTCATTCATTAATACAGTTTATTCACTATAGTTTTAAAAAATGGTAATAAAATATGACAGATAAATAGATCTCAGAGTTAAACTGAGTCAGAACAAATTAATCTTAATTATGTCAGATAACACAACAGTAAAACATGCAAAACATGCATCCCAATTTTTTTATAAATTTTACTGGTAGTCCACTGTATGAAGAATTTTTGGGTATAATGTCACAGTTTACTTTATTTTGCTATCCTCACTTACATAAATGAACTATAGTGTCCTGCACCCACTAGTAAAAAAAAAAAGTATATGTAGTGTCTGAATAATTGTGAATTATATATAAATATAAATTATATATATATATATATATTTTACAGTTCAAAGGTTTTGGGTCAAAAATGACAGTAAAGATGTTTATAATATTTTACATAATATTTTAATTTCAAATAAATGCAGTTCTTTTTAACTTTCTATTTATCTAAGAATCCTGAAAAAAAATTATCACGGTTTCCACTAAAATATTAAGCAGCACAACAGTTTTCAGCATTTATAATAAGAAGAAATGTTTCTTTAATTTCTTGTTCAGTTTCCTATACATCCACAAAAATATTAAGCATCACAACTGTTTTCAACATTGATAATAATAATGAAATTGTTTAAAATGTTTCCTGAGCATCAAATCAGCATATTTGAATGATTTCTAAAGGATTATGAGACACTGAAGACTGGAGCAATGATGCTGAAAATGTAGCTTTGACATCACAGGAACAAATTACATTTTTAAATATAATTAAATATAAAACAGTTATTTTATAATATTTCACAATATTACTGTTTTAATTCAGAAATTAAAAGCATGCTTGTCGTGAAAGAGGTGTATTCAAGACACTGCATGCATTAATTATGTATTTTTAAATTAATTAATCAATTAGACAAAAAATGTATCATATCTTATCATGTAGTTGCATTTTATCAGTTGCATTTAGCATTATTTTCCCTGCTGAACAGACTTACGACCCTCCAGTTGAGAACCACTAGTAGAGTTAAATGCTCAAACTTAAAATAAATACAGAAGGCTCTATCAACTGGCCCTGCCAATATGTACAAGGTCTGTGAGGCAAACAACAATAGAAATTCGTTTCTAAAACCACAGATTGCTCTGAGCTTCCGCTCGATTCCCCAAATGGCTCCTAATCTACAGACTCATTTAGAACGTGATTATTAGTGGACCGAGTTAACGAGGCCCATCTGCATCACTACAACAGGACAGATGGTCCATAGGAGGATATCTCAATTATAGTGTACACTAAGGTAAAGAAAACACCTACCCCAGATTTACCACAAATTCCATATAATGTTTAACAGGTGTTTGTGCAGTCAAGGGAACTTTCTGCCTTATGTGAACAGTATTAAGCTTCAGTCCCACGTTACCTCAGAGATGAAATGCATCCCCCACAAATTCAAATTTCTTTTACATCCAACACCATGACTTAAGTGGTACTCAGCACAGCACGTGGAAACAATAGAGTGACATATCAGGGGAGACCAGCAGAAGATAAAATAAGTACCTGTCCTAGGAGTCAATCCCATAAGGGCTTTCAGACATTGAGAGTCATTGCATCAGTGTTTCTGCGCTATGGAAACCAGGCCTCTCTGGCTCGCTCCATTGAGCAATGCACACTCACAAACACAAGTGTTCGCACGAATCTCAGACTACTATACAACACCATTAAATCATGTTAAACTGGAATTATAAGAGGCTAGCTGACATGTCAAGCAGTGCCAGAAGTAAAGATGTTAAGCTTTAAAACTATTTTAAACATTTTTCACATTTTTTATATTGACCATGCATGCAGTTTTTAACAATCTCATCGAGAAATTACATGTATTGCAAGTTTACTTAAACTAATATATATATATATATATATATATATATCTTTTATTTTTTTGTTTGTTCTTTAGATTTTAAATGTTATGCACCAATTAGAATCAAAGTACTGCTGATTTAGGAGTGAATTCAGGGAGATTGGGACACTTTTTGCCATTGAAATGACTAGGAAAAACCGTCCCAATCAACCTGAATTCACCCTATTGTAATTCTCTTCTTTAGATCAAAACAATTGGAATGGTAGACTAGGTTATAAACTTCAATACAGTATCTGTCACAATAGAGTGTTTTACATCATTCTAACTCACAAGCAAATCATCTGAAAACAATCCTGCAACTTTATGACCAGTCGAGCCACTTGGGAGACATTTATCTCTGGTCTCAGTCATCATGTGCTGCTGCAAGGTTTGCAGGCCTATTTGTTTATTTATTTAACTCTAATGCTAAATAAGATTTGTCTATGCATATCAACACTTTGAATGATGTGACTCACAAAACTGAGGGCTGGTACAGGCGTCAGATGACATCTTGGTTTACTGTACCAGAGATTCGATGTTTTTTTTCAGATGGGGGTGAATCAGCGAAGACGACAACGCCGTGGTCTGTTCGAGCTCCCCGTGCCAATGTCATTACTCAACAACAGCGCCTCCCTCTGGAACATATTGACATAACAGCCAATTGAGCAGTTAATGTTGACTGTTAACATTTGTAGCCCGTCACCCAATGAACCAATGTCCTCAAAATTTCAATTTTTAAATAAATATGTTAGTGTTAGAATTTACCATTGTAGGCTACATAAGGTTGAAAGATATATTTTTATTAATGCAAATTCAACATACAAGAAGAAATAACAACATACAAACATTCCTATTCAACTATCAGGCCAAAGTACATTGGAAAATAGTTTTTAATTAATAAGATAAGAAGTTAGAGTAAAAAGAAGACAAGAATTAACTTAATAGAAGGAAAAAAAAGGAGAGGCTACACAAACTAAGATGAAGTCTCAAACATATTCCAGATGTTTTGATCACTTTGTTATTAATAGATGTTGAGATTGTACCTAAATACAAATTCAATTCATGCTTGAAGACATTAAAGAATTTTGTGTTTATGTATATTTAGGCTATGAATGTAAAATATACAAAAGCCATAAATATATTGATTTAAATACACAAAATGTAAAATAAAATAAAATGAATAAAGCATAACCCCACATAGGGTTCATTAAGGTGAAATAGCCATGCAAAACCAGTTTTGGTCAATCTTTAATTCAATTTAATATAATGTAGAGTCAACATGATAATAGACATTTCAACACATTTAGGAACTCACTTGGTGAAACGGATCAGATGGTTTTAATGCAAAATAATGCAAATTTTTTGTCAGTTTTTGTGCTGCAGTTGAAATTCTACAATAGAGCAGTGTTCTTGCATAGCCTTAGGCTAATAAAGCATAGCCTTCTCTGGAAATCGATTAATAACAAACAAACAAACAAACAAACAAACAAACAGGTCCCTTTATGGTGGTCAAGTTCTTTTTTGTTTTTTTAAACGTTACATACTGTGTAAGATGGTCTACCAACCTTAATTAAGTTCTATCAGGTCACATCTTTAAGACGTTTAAAACAAGACAATATTTAGTAAAAAAGTAAACTTTGAATAAAGTGATGAATAATGAGATGTACCATCCACTGAGCGCGCGCCGCCCGATGACAGCCCACAGTTGCTGTGGTTACCGCTCAGACCAAGGCCTTGTATTTCTCTGTTCGCGAGTATTTAGCGCTTTCTAACTATTCAGACGTTTGCAGTTACAGAAATGTTGTTTGAAATGGCGTTGAAACATATATNNNNAAAAAAAAAAAAAAAAAAAGTATACTTTTAAAACCCTTTTAAAGTCTATATTTGATCTTCTGATATTTAAAGGCAATCATTCGTGAAACGAATTTGTCCCGTAATAAAAGTGTAAATCCATACATGATGACCACTGTTTATATGTCTCTGTATAAACTAAATATTATGTTCCAGTAGACTGCTTTAACAAAGTTAGCAATAGGCTACACTGCAAGTCCTTGATTGCAACAATGCGCTATAACCGACAGAGGGCGCCCCGACTGTGAGAGTTCATCTGCTGACTTGCGTGGATCATTGACATTTACATATTTGGCAGACGCTTTTATCCAAAGCGACTTACATTGCATTATTCTATACATTTGTATCCGAGTATGTGCAATCCCTGGGATCGAACCCATGACCTTGGCATTGGTAGTGCCATGCTCTAACCACTGAGCTACAGGAAAGCTACAGGAAAGCATAGTCATATTTCTGAACGATTTATTTATCTTCATATGTTTGGCCTCTTGCCACATACTGATTTGATTAAAATATATCATATTTACATGGCAGCAAGTGAGTGTATGATATCGATGCTAAACTAATTCACAGAGCACTAGATTGCTCTTTTCAGATAGGCCTATGATGACTGAAGGGCACCTGCACTCAAACCGGTTCATCCTGTTTTCATGAGCCTAGCTTGAATATATAGCACCAGCAGCCGTTCAGAGCTCTTGTGAAAACTAAACATAAAAGAACAAACAAAAATATGTAAATAATACTCTAATAGGTGGAAGAGCCACTGCTCAAATAATAGATATTTCCATCAAACCATGATGAGCTATTAAACATTTTGAGCCAAACTAATTTGGTCCATGAACAATCACTCATTGGTCTCAAGTACTTTTCCTAAATCTTAATCCTTCCTGGCAATAAAAACCTTCCTGTCTTCCTGTAAAGAGCCAAAAGAAGACCTCGCTGTTCACAAAACAGCAGACACAGCAGTTACAGCTCTATAAGCCTAAAGATATTTCTTAGGCAAAGCAGTTTCCAGCTAACAAAAATTGTTATAAAAACATTATTTCTGAATGTTCCCTGAACATTAAAAAACATCCATGTGGGGAAAAATAAAAAACATTTAAATTTTTTTTTTTTCTTGATTATGTGAACGCTACAGAAATCATTAAGGGAATGATCCATTTTATCATTTTGTAAACATGATAGGAACTTAATTTTTAAATGTTCTCTGAATGCTCTGAAACAAGTCAATGTTTAAATAACGTTAAAATCTCAAACAAAAACATTCCATGAACTATGTATAAATAATGTTTACATTTTGAGAACATTTGAGACCAGATCATTTTGAATGAATGTTCTACTTGAAGAATATTTGCCAGAACGTTAGCCAAGGTTCTGTGAACATAGGGTTGTCAGCAACATTGCTTTAGCTGCAATATGAGCGAATTATGAATTTTAACTTGCAATAAAGGTTGTGAAAGAAGTGATGCACAGCCCATCTCCAAGGTCTTGATTATCATTAACCAAAATGTTTTATGCAAAGTGACTTTTTTGACTAAGGGTCGGAAATGAACCAGGGCTATGAGCAAAAATGACCAAAAAAAGTGACTTCAGATATAAATGCAGATATTTCAAATGTGCAACTGTCAAACTTAAAACAGTTATTCAATTCAAATGGACTGTGAAGGTAGGCAGTATAAAGAGAGCTGAACATATGGGCCAGTCATCTGTATTTTGTCCTCATATTGCACAGACATTTTGATAGCCTATTAAATTTTATTTTCTAGGCAACAAAATCAAATACTCTAGGTATAATTGATCAGACAGAGAGTTTATTTTTTTTATTTCAATTGATTCTTGACTTCTTAAAGACCCACTCAAGTTTTTCTCAGGGAAACAAATGTGATTTTAGTAAGTAGTGAATCATCTCTTGCACGGTTTAAACCAGAGATATTTCAGGTTATACCACCCCTTTAAAAGCCATACTGGTGGCTGTGTTGTCTGTCCCTGTGAAGGCTACGAAACCAGTTTACAAGGAATTTGACAAAAACTGTCAAAACTGTATGTGTAGATGCTGGAGCTAATGTGTAACTGAACATGCAGGTTGCTAAAGATAATAATTATTAATCCAAATAAAGATAAAAGCAGGATTGATACAGTTAGAGCTACTATTCCATTATAGAAATATTATGGATTTTGATATTTATCTATACTGAAAACTCTCTCTTTGTTGTTTTACTGTAGATCTGTGTCAAAAATGGATACTGTCTACAACTTCCTCCTTTTAAAGCAACAAACAGGCTGCGGGATGAGCAGGATTTTGGCCTTTTACCTCAGACCAGTATTGTGGTTTATTTTAATGTTAATAAACTCGGGGTATAAAGCTGGTTCATGGAAATGCTGAAATCGCTCCAGGTGCACATGTGGATATAGACACAGTCAAAAACACAACCCTTTTGATTTTTGTGGACCAAAATAATTGTCATTTAGAAGTATAAAAATTTTGAGCAACATATAGACTAGAAGTTAACAGAAATTTATGGCTTAATTGGTCATGAGTCACACACGACAGGACAAAGTGCATATGACAAAACGTGACTTTTTCCATCTAGCATGCCATAAATATATAACTTCAACCCTGACCTATTTTTTATGAGTGTTTTGATGGCATCCAATGAAACGTTTTATTTTTGTTTGTGCATTTTTGTTTTTCTTTTGAGGTGCATTTTACCCAAATCATCAATATATTCAAACTACAACCCTGGAAAGGGCATAGCAGTCCTCATCCGCACACATTTCTGGTTTGGAGACGTCACATGTGAGGCATGGTGTTGGTTTATGCTGTTGATAAAAGCAGTCATACCTGTCCTCTGCTGTCAGGAAATAAAGGGAATCTTAACAGAAATCTTGATTGGCGTCCATAATTATGTGTAGCTTCCGTGGTGGACGACAGCCGTTAGCTGTATTGTAAGATAGAGGTATGTGTTTCAGTAAACACCCTCTCGACTCTGAAGCTGTCGAGCCACATGCTCTTGTTGGTTAGACTCATATTTACATGCATGACAAAGCAGCCAGTACCTCCACCTTTTCCAACAGTACTGTATTCTTTTAGATGGTTGACACAGGTGAACTTGTGGTCCATATAACATTGTCCCCATATTATCAGATTGGCCTACTCTGTGTCATAATGTGGATCAGTGGATCATGAGATATGCCATTACACAAACATGCACCTCTCATTCACTGAAACCCATTTGAAGAACAGAGAGCTTAACCTTAGACTTCAGGGGAAATATTTAACAAAAGTATAATTAGTTTTGGTCATTAATTGTGAAATGAATTACTATGAGTGGAGGATTTCCCCAAACAGTTTTCCAACTCCTAAAAGAAAAAAATGCACTAAACATTGAAGTAACATTATTATTTATTAATAAATCATATTAGCTGTATAAAACTGCTGGAGGTGAGGAGCCTGCTAACTGCAGAATTTACAATTACATTTTTTATGATTGTTATAAGTATATTAATTCAATAAACATACGCTCTAAAAATGCTGGGTTAAAAACAACCCAAGTTGGGTTGAAAATGGACAAACCCAGCATTTTGGTTATTTTAGCCCAGCGAATGGGTTGTTTTAACCCAGCAGTTAGGTTAAATGTTTGCCCAACCTGTTGGGTAGTTTTATTTAACTCAGCTATTGTTTAAAAATTACTGTATAGCTCACTTAAAGGGTTAGTTCAACCAAAAATGAAAATAATGTCATTTATTACTCGCCCTCATGCGTTTTTAGTACCTTTATGGTTCTTGAGAGAGGAAATGTCATTGCTGGCTATGCAGGCCTCACTGAGCCATCAGATTTCAGCAAAAATATCTTAATTTGTGTTCCAAAGATTAACGAAGGTCTTAACGGTGTGGAACGACATGAGGGTGAGTAATAAATGACAGAATTTTCATTTTTGGGTGAACTAACCCTTTAAAGCTGCAGTCCATAATTTTGTTATGGAGTGTAGCTTTTAATTGCCATTTTTAGACTTCCTGCTCTGTGATGCAGGTCCAGGTAACTACATTTTATCTCATTATTCAATATCATGATAGTAAAGAGAGGGCAAATACTGTCTGATTTTTTTTTTTTTTAAAGAAATAGAATTAATATTTGAACAAACAAATCACATTGATCCACAATAACAGATGGGAATTTAAAACATCTTAACACTCTTAAGGGTGGTTTCTGTTGAGTAGACATTGAAATAAGAACATTCCACAACAAATAGTTCCGATTTTTTTGTTATAAGGAGTTGATGTATTTTATCGTCAGTTATAGAGTCAGAACTGCCTTTATTTAGTCCCATCGGTGTTTCACAGGTAATTGGGCAAGCATTGGTGTGTGATCATGTGAGACCTTCAGAGAAGTATCGGCCATGCATTCTCCACATTCCTGCAGAATGAGATGCAGAGGAATGACAAGCGTCTGAAAGCGGAGGACTTGATATTGACTATTGGGGATTAGGTTATATTAGATGACCAGATTACCATCAGTTTGGCTCACTCTAGGTACTTTGTTGTCATTGTCTGTTTACATGTACAGACTGAATCGCATTATAGAATGAATAGATAAAGAGCGCATCACTGTATTGATTATTCTTTTAGAGATGTTTGTGATTGTTTTATGAGGGAAAATGTATTGGATTATCTCATCCCATTTTTCTTTTCGAAGCAAAATTCTGTGGAATCTCAGACTAATCATGAACTTAACCAGTCCTTTTTGCCATAAAATAATATTTGTGCTTGTGCTATTCTATAACCAGCATAAGAGAGTCAGCATTTGCAGGTATTCTCGACAATTCCCATCATCTTATAATGCCATAAAACCATGCAAGCAAACAACTTCATTTTATGATGCATTATCAATTTTCCCATCTCTTCCCTATAACAGTGTAGCCAACATTAGAGTGGCAAATTACTGTAAATGATACCTCATCATACCTCTGTTTATCTAATGTTAACCAGTTAAGAACTCATGAGAAAGAATTTTAAAGACAAGACGACTCAAATAAAGAAGAATGTGTTCATACAATAATGAAACTAAACCTCATTAAAAAAAAAAAGAGACTCTATTAGGCGAGACGTAGCTGACCATTCATGTGTTAGCTTTTGCTAAGGCTACAATGTTTGCTTTGGCACTGTTATTGTAGCTTTCTTGTCTGCACATTGACTGGACCAACATGTTAAACTAGCTAACTAAATCCTCAAACAATCTAGTGAGCAGCCCATGTTTTTGACAACTTTAGACAACTTTCTGAAGGCATGTTTGCTGATTATAGTCTTGTGTGAGAAGCTAAAATGCTAATTTAAGAGTGACTGCTTCAAATGTTCAATGTTAAGTAAGTGATTGGGGAATGATTGGGGAGGACTGATCGACAGAGAAAGAAAAAAAAGAGGATGGGCAGATGAAGAGAATGGAAATGTTATACTATGAATATGCTTTCCTTCATCCCATCCCTCCTCCTCCCCCGTCTCTGGCACTCCCTCAAGGCCATGTTATTGTTCCTGCCTATCAGTGTCATTACCATAGCTAGTGCTGAAAGAGAGTGGTTAAATTGAAGCAGGTGAGAGTGGACATGAGACACCGAGAAGGAGCGCGGCAGGCACCGGCAGCCCACCTGCGTTCTGCTCCACTTTTAACAGACTCCTAAGAGGAGGACATTGCATTATCAAGAGGATTGCTGACAGCTCCAGAGCTGATAATGCATTTGTGTCCTTAGGGAGGCAAAGTGATGAGAAGATAAAAGAGGAATCACTGGAACAGGGATAACACTAGAGCTCAAGTTATCAGAACAGGTAAGAACATGTGCAATGTTTGTCAGCCACATGTGGCGGTACTTCAGCTGATATAGAGAGGGGCAGCCATTTGGAAATGGAAGTGAATTGAAGAAAAACTGGATGGGTTACTCAATACCCAAAGGGACGTTAACTTTAACTGTCTATTGTGTGATTCTAATCTCTGGAAAGATTTGGCTGAATAAAGACTGGAGAATAATATAGAAATACAATATCTGAAAGCATACTCCAGATCTGATTTAGAATAAAGTATGGCTAGTATTTCAATTTTTACGAGTTTTAGAGGAGGTTGGATTGAAAATAACATAGGGTGCACGACTAAAGTTTATTAACTGGTAGTCAAAGTGGTGAACTCAAACTGTTATCAGAGGTCTGATAAAATTTTTACAGTGTACAGTGCATGCATAACAATACAGTAAAATTATCTGATAGCCTAATTATAAAACCAGACAATATATGCATAAGATAACATTTAAAAAAATAGATATTATAAAAAATGTACATGAAAAAATCTAATCGTTTTAAACACTACAAATGAATTTAGGCATCACAATTATTAAACTATTTGCATTTTGAAAGATTAACTTGAAATTATTGTTTGATGGCAAAGGCAAACGTACAAATAGGGGAAGTGTGCATGAACAATTAAATATCCGATTTAGACAAATACATATAGGGATGCATGATATATTGACCACCATATCGGTATCGGTCAGTATATGTTCATTTTTAATGTTATTGTTATCTGCCCAATAAAAAAAAATTGGCCGATATATTAAGGTGATAAATAATGGATCATTTCCTTCAGCTGAGACAGTTCAGATGCACACTGTTCACCATGATGGTTTTGAATTGCTTAAAATATGATTGCAGCGCAAAGACAGTCATATAGGCTACATAAGATTATAATAAGAACATTATAATGTGCATAGGACATAGCTTTTAATGGTGAAACTTTTGTCTTTGTAATCAGGCTCTCAAAAATTATATAAAAAATTTTGATTTAGATTTATTGAAATATTTCGGTTATCGGCTTTCAAATGTAAAGAATTATCGGTTATCGGTATCGGCCAAAATTTAATATTGTGTGCATCCCTTAAAAAAAATCTGTAATATTGTCTGATAACTGATATGGTATCAATATAGTTTGAATATAAAAAAAATGCATTTGAGATTTGGAATTATCAGGGGTTTTTTTTCCAGTTTTGCTGTAAAAACATAAAGACGTTGACAAACTGACAGAATGTTAATGAAGCTGTTTATATGTAAATTAAATCAGGAAAACCAAAATCTCTGTCAATAGGGGTTCACTTACAGTAAACAGTTTATGACCTTTCCCTGATAAAAGGACATAATCTGTGCATTAGCTTGCAAAGTTAACTTGTCCTTGGGCTTCAACCTAGGCATAAAATCAAATTAGAGGAGCTACTTTCAAACCCGTCCTTATCTTCCCTAATGGCTCGTGTTAACATACAGAGGGTCCGCAGATGTGAGGGTGTCATATGGAAGTTCAAGCATCAGGGCACGCTGCACACAGAGAAGGAGAATCAGGTCAACCCTTACTGTGCCTAGGGAATAACGGAGGCGGTTGAGTTAATGAATAACGATGAACTCGTGCACTAATGACGGTCAAACAGTTATATGTTGAAGTGTAAATCGTGAAAGAAGATAAAGAGAAAGGACTGGGACTGCAGGTGTTCTCGAGGCCATGGCTCTGAGTCTTGGGGTTTAACACAGTGCTGAGAGACTGGCTGCCTGGGCACCGGCCTGTTCTCCAGGAATGCCAAAGCCAGAGCAATATAATGGAGAACAAACAGGAGCATTGTGCAGTGCAGGGATGGAGAAAGAAACACACACACACATGCACGAGATGCCCTGAAGGGTTTGTGAACAGGCCATCTGCTCTCAACCAAACCCCTGCCTGAACCTGTGCAGGAACAAAACCACTTAAAAGAGAGGCTGGATTAGATGCACATATTATTTTGCTCAGGGTGGGCTCTGAGAAATACTTCGGTGTATTATACAATGTAGTGAGCTGTAGAGTCACCTTGTTGATAAAATTCTTCTCGTCTCCAAATGCCAAGACCAGTGGAGCGATGACTTTTAGAGAGCCTTAGTGCGCTGAAAGAGTTTCTGAAGGACAGTGGTGCTGACGCTGGCAGAAACAAGGACAACAAAGCAGTCTGTGTCTTACCAACGTTGTAAGCATGGGTGTTTCATGTGTTCTTGACCTTTTCTAAACTTCTGTACACCCTTAAAAATAGAATTAGAACATTTTTACAGCTTAATGCCCCAGAACCTTATACATTTTTGATTCTTCAGAAAACCAAGAACTTTTGTAATAAAATAAAAAAACTAATGTAGCGACAAAATATTCTTGATAAAAATATGGGTCTTGATAAGAATATGGTTCTTTGCTAATCCTAAAGAGCTGCAAAGAACCATTAAAAGAATGTTTTTTTTTTATTGTATACATCTTTAGAAAACACCATGTACTGGTGCATTAACCCAGGAACCAATACTAATCTGGAAAAAAGGAAAGGAAATCAGGAAAGGTAATCTCCTAACATTGTATAGAAGTTAAAAGAAAAACAATTAAAAGGAAGAACCACTGAAGAACCACTATTTTAGTGGTATATATAGTCTAAAACAAGGTAATGCAGGTGGGCAAATGTATTTGTAACAGTGTATGCACAGTAACAAGCTCTTGAGTAGAATTTTACTTTGTAGAACTGATGACCAACTCAAAGTCACAGTTCATTCAGTTAAAGGGCAAAGAGTCAGACAAAGGCATGTTGTTAACTTTGAACCTGTCTTCTTGCTCAGGCTTGTTCTGTGTGCCCTTTCTGTTTGCACAGTCATGTCCATACAAATGCGTATTCTCGTTGTTGTCCATACACAAACATTTGTAAATCACCTGGTGGTAAATGTTTACTTCATAAGCTGTGCCCTAGTTCTGCTCTTAAGCCTATAAAATGAACCTAGAGGTGACTTTAAGATGTTTCTCTTGCTTGTTCTAGTGTATCTGCACAAGGAAGCGAGTGGAAGACCATAATCCTGTGAGATGGAGCCGAGCCCGGTGGTGTGGCACACCCAGGGGGTCCTGCTGGAAACTGACCTGGAGAGGGTGATCTCTCATCCCGAGTGCTCCATCTGCTTCAACACCTACGACAATGTTTTCAAGACGCCAAAACAGTTGGACTGCACACATACCTTCTGCCTTGAGTGCCTTTCCCGCATCATGGCTACCTCCATGGACCCTCAAGACCCTAAAATCTCTTGCCCCTTCTGCCGCCACCCCACTACCATCCCAAAAAAGGGGCCTCCAGCGTTGACCACTAGCCAGGAGGTGCTGTGTCGCCTGCCAGTCCACCAGCAGCAGGAACAGCCCATATGGATGGACGGGGAGAGGCTGTGCTACCAGCGACCAATAGACATGCCAGGCCTGCCAGCGTTCTGCATCTGCGTCGATATTGGGGCCAGTGGGCAAAGTGGTGTATCTTCTTCCCAAACTCGACCGCGACTTGGGCTACTGGAACGGTTGATGGATTGGAAACGTTTGCTGCTCTTTATATTCCTCATGGTGTTGCTGTTGGGGATCGTTTTGTGGCCCCTGCAGTGCATTGTCACGACTGGCTCCATGCGTTGTTCATCCAATAACCTGCAGACGCCTACTACTACAGCTTCTACTACACTCACATCAGTAACACGTAAGTGAGACTGACGTCTTGATTGATGTCGGACTTGCAAAACCAGGTTGTCCGTTTACATCCGTAAGTCCTTGCCAAGCCTGTTGGGTGCTGAAGGAGTTACAGCAAACAGCAAGGCTGCAGTAAAGACTGAAGAACTGCATTGGTATCTTTATTATATCTTACAGAATATGTGAATGAGTGTTAAAGCCAAGTCAGTGCACAACAAAACTGATTGATGGCTAAATGTCTGCCTACATTGATCAGCAAAAACAAAAAAATTAAGCAAATGTTTAGTAACAGAGTAAAAGTGTGGTCACATTAATGAAAAACAAGGACAAGGTGATACATGGAGCACCACTCACACAGAAGTTACTTTCAAACCAAGCAGCTTTCTGTTGGTCAACTCAACGGGGCGAATTAGTGTGACCAACATGAACACAAGTGAAATCTGCATGGGGAAATCTTTCGTCGTCGCACAAATCTCCCAATCGCATGGATTTCTTTTGAAATGACTGGATTTTGCCCACAAAACTTCAACAAGTGACAGTAAATGTGAACTTAATCCAAAGAAAACTGAACATTTTCTACATTTGTATATTTGTTTATATATTTTATTTGATTGTATACCATTCCATGACATGTATTTTGTTTAAAAAATAAAAAATAACAGTTCCTGCAAACGGCACAAGGAAGTTCAAGGAATGGGGTCAGCGAATGTTTTTCAATTTTAATAGGTACAATATTCATGATATCGCTGATAACACTGACAAAAGAAAGGAAAAGCAAACAGATTCACGTGGCTCTAATTTATCACTTCCTTCTCTGGGACGGTTAAACGAACACGCCTCAAAGAATAACCGTCTGAAACCTAAGCCCTCCAGCGACGTGTCCTGTTAACTTACTCCCACGCCCACGTAAACTACTCCACCATGTGTGTTTTGTAGGGATGAATTATTAGCTTCCCACACCTAGGTACGAATGTCAGGTTGATTATTATCAAACCCTAAAGAGACAAGGAAACTATAAAGAAAAAAGGAAATAATATATGCAACTGTTTGTTTGACTAAGGTGAAATGAGTCAAAGACAGTTAGTTGAAAGTTCCCAGTGTATGCTTTATTATTCAATATCTAATCCTGAATTCTCATTTGAGACGCAAGTCATTACATCAGCTGTATTTTCCAGGGCAGAAGGCATTTTAGGCTGAACCAGTGCAAGAGGGAACAGTCTTTACCACACAAGGACAGTCAGCACAACACGATTGAGATCAAACCTACTGATCACCAACTGAGATTAAAAACACCCACCAACATAGTATTCAAGTAAATTTAAAGAGAAGACTTCAAAATTATGATAAAGCGAGCAGATAGTTTTATACTGTAACTGTTGATGTTTTGTATAATAATAATAAATGTTAACAAATCATACTAAAACAATATGCTAAACAGCTGTGAATATTTCCATCACTGTATTAACAAACAAGTGAAATGTATAATTTACAACAAATCAATAATTGACCAAAAAAAAGAAAAGATCTATAACGCAAAACACTACACTGATCAAGACAAAAAAAAATTAAAAAATTCATTATATATAACTCAGAACAAAAGGACATTCTGGCAGCCATGGACACTATACCTTTCAGCAGTTCAAGTCTTAATACGTCACTCAATTTTTGACCTTTTACCCACTTTCACAGAGGCAAAAATAAAACACATTTTAACAGCAAACGAACAGCTTCAAAGCTTTCAGATGCCAGTAGCACATCGCTCTCACATGATCAGGTACATAAATCACAATTAAAATTCATTCAAATCAGTCAGTCATTCCAAGGACAATGATTATCATATGCAGTGACATTGCTTTTACTTCCCAGAAGGTCTAACAAACTGGTTCTCTAGTAAAAAACACAAACATCTAATCCTTCCAAGTGCAAAAAAGCAGACCCTGGCCTCCCTCAAACACGTACGGCATCTCTTCAGCTCATGACATCACAGATCCCCTCATGTGACCAAAACCAACGGCACTTTCACAGTCAGACGCTGTGATTAATCACATACATGTCCTGTTTTATTTAAGCCAACATGTACACACATTATTTTTGTTGTTGTTTTTAGAAGAAGTCTCTTATGCCAACCAAAGCTGCATTTATATGATCAAAAATACAATCAAAACAGTAATATTATGAAATATTATTACAATTTCAAATAAATCTTTTCTATTTTAAAATGTAATTTATTTCTCTGATGAATTTTCAGCATCATTACTTCAGTCTTCAGTGTCACATGATCCTTCAGAAACCATTCTAATATGCTGATTTGATTCTTAAGAAATCAATGTTGAAAACATTTGTGCTTTTGTGGAAACTGATTTTTTTTCAGGAATCTTTGACAAATAGAAATTATTATATAATATATAAATTATTATAACAGAATATTTAAAATAGAAAACTTCTGTAATATTGTAAATGTCTTTACTGTCACTTTTGATCAATTTAATGCATCCTTGCTGAATAAGATTATTAATTTCTTTAAAAAATAAAATAAACAGAGCAATTCCAATAAGGTCATCGCACTAGCGATGCTCGTGCCCCAATAAAAAAATCGTACTGACCTTAAACATTTGAATGGTACAGTAATTATAACATCTTATGACATCACCTCTGACCTCACCCAATAATAGCCGCGTCTGGATTACAGCCATCTTTTAAATTACTTTTTTCGTCCTACACAAATCTATTCTTTAATCTTAGTTGAGGGCCATCTGGCCTGCCTCATTTTTAGCTGAAGTCTCCACCGAAATCCCGTTCACGTCAACGGCTCGGCCGACATCCTGATGTGCCCCCTCCTTTGTAGATCTTTAGTAATACCACGCTTTTTCATTTTACGTTATTTCATTCAAAGGCCTCCTCAGTGCAATCACAACCCACTATGAAGTAAAGAGCTTTATCGGGCTGTTTATAACACCGAAAAACACACATACCCTGTTTATATGTGATAAAAGAGCTTAATGTGTCTCCTCTGAGGAAAATGTGGAATAATACAGTCAAAAAAAAAAAGAAAGAGAGAAATGCATTATATTCAAAAATGCCAGGCCTAGATTTCATGATCACATTCACAAATATCACAACAAAAGATAAAACTGCTCTAAAGGAATCATAGTTGCAAATAAAATGACAAAAAACTAACCTAATAAAGGCTCATCTGATGTTTTCAGAACAAGAAAGTCTATGCCTAGAGGGAGGAGCCCGCTGAGGAAGAGGCAGCCTGATTGGTTGATAAGCCTTTGATTGACAGTAGCACTTGTCTCCCTCCGACTGTTCATTAGCCTGGAGGTAACGCTCAATAAAAACAGCATCAAAGCAGAAGCTTTCACAAATATGATGTACAGGCTGCTAATTGGCACATACTGAATAGATTCAACCACACTGTACCAAATCAGTCCGTTTAAAACACCTACTTACATAGAGTATCCAATTCATTGGTCGAAGTTTGACCAATCACCTCTCATATCCTCTGAAAAGAAAAGGGGGATTCTTGAGGCCCGGGCGGTGTACTTTTCTTCTTACATCACTGTGTATCACTCAGCAGAGCGCAAATGACCACTGCTTGTGAGAAACTGAGAGATATATATCAGAGTTCTTTGGTTACAGTAGACGACATCCAGTAGACAAAGCAAGGTCTGGAAACAGCCGTAGACAGCATGGAACGAGTGTAGCTTCATCCAAAGTTATGTCACTGAGTGTAAATATTCATTTTTCAAATATATTTCACACATATACAAACTATCATGTAGCTTAGTGCAGTGTAGGCTTGTTAGATTAGAAGGGGGAAGCGAAAGCACCAAGTCACACGTCCTTTGCGGGAACAATTTCGGCTGCTAATCAGGCACTTGATTTTGGAGTGTGAGTTTCTCAGACGTAGTCAGTCAGGAAATGAGGAGGAGCCGTTGGAGATCTCGGTGGAATCTCCAGCTGAGCGGCGTCACCTCAGCGTAGGTGCTGCTTGTCCCCCTTCCAATGCCATTATCCAGTGTCGTTCTGTGATCAGGTGCTTCGACACACCTCTGCTGGAACTGCAAAGCAAAGGATGAGAACATTTAGGGATGCATTGTCTAAACAGTTGTGTCACTTTCACACCGGTGTATCTACACTACATTGGTTGCTATAGTGATAATGTAGGCGTCAGCAAGATGCCAAATGACTTCTACAAAGGCTGAGACAGTGCCAAGCATTCAGTATAGAAAATGTACATATTTTTGACACATCCCTACTTTTTATCCCCATTTATCTAGAATAAAATGTGCAACATCCTGAAAGACAAAAAACCTATTTGTGTGATCTAACATAACACTATTAATATTTATAAAAACAGTTTTTTAACTGAAACACAAACCACATACGGATGTGACTTGGATCGGTTTGTGTTAAGTCTACAAATAACTAAACAGATTTCAGTCAGATATGTCTACATTTGGATTTTGGCTGTCAGTGTGAACAAAGTCGTAGAAAAATGTTATATAATACATCATTCCTAATCCTATAAATTATGGGATTTAGAAGACCAATGTGAAAATCTATTAAAGAAATACTTTTTCAAATACCAACAGTCATCGGTCATAAAAAGTAAATCAACAAACACTTCCATTCAGAAGTCGGTAAGATTTTTTAATGTTTCTGAAAGAAGTCTCTTATGCTCACTAAGGCTGTATATATTTGAAAAAATACAGTAAAAAACACCAATAATGTGAAAAATTATTACAATTTAAAAGAACTGTTTTCTATTTTTATATATTTAAAAATGTAATTTATTCCTGTGATCAAAGCTGAATTTTCAGCATCATTAGTCCAGTCTTCAGTGTCACATGATCCTTCAGAAATCATTTTAATATGCTGATTTGCTGCTCAAGAAACATTTATTATTATTATCAATGTTGAAAACAGTTGTGCTGTTTAATATTTTTGTGTATGTATAGGAAACTGTGATAATTTTTTTATTTATTTTAGGATTTTTTGATAAATAGAAAGTTTGAAAGAACAGCATTTATATGAAATTGAAATCTTTTGAAAAAACAAACAAGAAATGAGTATTGTTATTTTTAATAAAATGCATTGTTTTACTATTAGTTTACTATTATTTAGATTTTATGTTATGTATTTATTCATTTCTACAGTAGGTATTTAGAAAGCATACCAAGTACAGTTGCTAACCTTTGAAATCATCAGTTGTTGTGATTATTCTTTGAAGTATGGTGTTATTTTCAAGGCCATGTGGCAAACAGTGCCATTCTGTAAGATTATACTTTTTATTCTGGTGGGCTGCAACAAAGACACAACTGCCGCCCCCACCGGTTCCTTACTATCTTTCTCCCACTTGTTCTGTTTCTGTCTCTCTACTTCAACAGCCTTGATGCAGGTGTGTGTATTCGTCTGTGTGTGTGTGTGCGTGCGCACACATAAGAATGCCTGCAGCAATGTGTAACACTGTGAGAGCGAGGGTGGAAAAACATACTCCCAGAATCCCTGAGACAGCAGCCCACATGGCTTATCTCCTAGTGTTACTGCTTGTGGAGCCCTTTGGATTTTTGATATTCAAATTCTCGTACACGCTGGAGTCATCGTTCATTCTGTGGAAGAGTTGAAAAATAAAGAGGATTAGGTTACTAAAATAAAGAGGAACAAAAAGACATCTATTATATGAGTTAAAAATGACAAAACTGAAACTGACACACAAACACATTTTATGATTTGATGTACCATCTGAAGTTTCATATTATGTTTATTGTTCTAGAACAACTGACTCACAACAGCGTCAGAACCCTTTTGACGGAAAATGATTCACTTAGGAACAAATACCTTTAGAATTGAGCAAGTGTGGGAGATAGTACAGTTTACCTTAAGAAACTCATTAACTGCGTTCCAGTAACAACACTGTGTGGGCCATTTTTCAAAGAGTGTGTTTGCGTGCAAAACAGGATATCAGCACTTACACAGATGAAGAGCGAGAAGAGCTCATGTTTGGCTTGGCTCTGGCATTTGTCATCTGTGGGTACTTGATGTTAGAGTATTCTCTCTCCTTCGTTTTATTCCTCTAAAAAGGTAAATAAACAAAACAAGGAATATTAAAATGACACATTTAATTTGATCAAATAAGGGATGCCAAATATTTAAATTATTTGTATTTAACTTGTTAACACATTCATTTTCTTTAAAAAAAATAAAACTAAATATTGGATTTGGCAATTGTGTTGATGATACGTATAGCGATATACACTGTTGTTCTTATGAACTTTCTTTTCAACACAGAATCCTGAATTTTTTTTTCATGGTTTCCACAAATATATTAACCAGCACATCAGCTTTTAACATGGATGATAATCAGACATGTTTCTTGAACACTAAATCATCAAATTAGAATGATTTCTGAAGGATCATGTAACACTGAGTAATGATGCTGAAAATTCAGCTTTGCCTTCACAGGAAATGGTCAAATAAACATACATTATACAGCCTTGGTATTATGCAACAGCACTCTTTACTTGTCTCATTTAATATTTCTGTTTACAAACGGTATTAAGATGCATTTTGGTCAATCAGATCACAAGTAGACGAGGCAGACACATACCCGTTCACACTTGCCATTTTAATCCATCACTTTTGTCCACTTTCAACCACTTCTGTCCTGATTTCTTTGAGGGGAGGGTCTATGGGTGGGTAAATGTATGGGCTTTTTCAGATCTTTCGATCTAATGGGCAAAATAAGCTCAAGCAATTTACAATTTACATCAGCTTTCATCTCTGCTCTGATAGCCGCAAGACCACACTGACCGCTGTGAGCATGTGTTCAGTCAGGAATAATAAGAGAACATTGCGCTTTGTACATTTTCCATCTTCAAACCAAACTTGGGTCTTCAGCCGACAAAGTTTAAATCCCGTCTGGCTTGCGCGCTTCCCATAATGTTTACGCATTAGGTCAGTAGGCGGTCTTTTGTGGCTGTTCGAACGCATTAGACCACATGAGCGTTTACACTACAAAAGCAATCCGGTTGAATGCGTTTTCGACTACCACTGGAAGTGGTTGAAAGTGGACAAGCTCAAAACGTTTTAGACCTTGTTAACACCTGTATTTAGGGTCGCCCACTTGTGATCCAATCGAACAAAACACATCTTAATATCAGGTGTAAATAGAGCCCAAAAAAGAAATATTTCACATTAGCATCAGTTGAAAAGAAGTGTTCATATACCTGCTCCTCTTCCAGTCTCTTTTGAGCGGTGTCAATGTATTGCTGAACAGCCATGTAGATAAACTTGTACTGGGCCTCGGTCTGAACCATACCAGATCGTTGCTGGCGCACTCTCTGAATGGTCTTTGGGATGTCAATGTCACAGTCCAAACCTGAACAGTCCATTCAGTTTTGTTATATTTTATCATCAAGAGGCATAAAATTCATAACAGAGATAATTTTGTATGAAACAGCTACCTTGTCTGTTTATGATGTCGATAAGGATGTCAATCACAATAATTGTGCCTGTTCTTCCAATCCCTGCACTAGAATGACAGTGACAAATGGAAGTTTAGATTATGGAATACACAATTAAGAAAAAAACATTTCCAAATACATAATACAAGCAATTCAGTACAGCAAATCTTTATCATTATAACACTCTTAAGACTACATTACTCAAGATAATGATGAGTAGATCTTGTGGAGCTGAGTGAGGTGTGCATAGTACCTGCAGTGAACCACTATCGGTCCACTCTCTGGAATGGCACTCTGGGTTCTGTTCACTTGCTCCAGGAAGCTCAAGACTCCTCCTGGTTCATTGGGAACACCATGATCAGGCCAGCTCAGGTACTGATAGTGCCAGATACACCTGGGAGGCTCTCTCTTTAATCACAGATGAACAAAAATACATCAGATTATTATCAAAGAAAATTAAGACTTGGACTTGTACATAAATATAACATAATACATGTTTGAGGTCACTAAAGAAAGAAGGTTCTCTCTAAGCTGCTATTGTAAACAAAAAGGCCAAAGGTCATGCCTGCCCTCTGGTCATCTCAACTGTCATCACGCTGCTCTTACCCTGTCTAGACGTGTGACTTCAAGCTCTCGCCGTATGTAGTCCTGAGCAGTGTGTTCCTCAATGTTCTTCACAGACAACTTCCCAAACTCCTTTGTTGAATTTAAGTCCGGCCAGTACCGCACACACTTATTCTATAGATAGAATTTAAGTTTTCAGTTCCAAAAAATATTCCATGTTGCACATTTAGTAACATTAGTGATGTTTTAAATTAAAATATTTTTAAAATGGAGTAATAAAGTTCTCAAATTAAGCAATAAAAGGTTAGTTCACACAAAAATGAAAATGATCCCATGATTTACTCACTCTCAAGCCATCCTAGGTGTATATGACTATCTTCTTTCAGACGAACACGATCGGAGTTATATTAAAAATATTCTGGCTCTTCCAAGCTTAATAATGGGAGTGAATAGAAACAGAGATTTTGAAGCCCAAAAAAGAACATCCATCCATCATAAAAGTAATCCATACGGCTCCCTTAATAAAGGCCTTCTAAAGTGA
This sequence comes from Anabarilius grahami, assembly GCA_003731715.1. Classification (NCBI taxonomy): domain Eukaryota; kingdom Metazoa; phylum Chordata; class Actinopteri; order Cypriniformes; family Xenocyprididae; genus Anabarilius; species Anabarilius grahami. The sequence continues at coordinate 363,510 of RJVU01036174.1, read as the reverse complement.
AGCAATGGGTTTTTGTCAGAAAAATATCCATATTTCTAACTTTATAAACTAGAATCACAAGCTTCCGTACGCGAGTCGACTTCCAGCGGAAGTTCGACCTGTTGCATGATGTGTTGACATACACGGGAGCGTAGAGGATAGAGCAAAACAAGACACCCGTCATGATTTAGAAGTCTAAAACGAGAAATTTTAAAGATAAATTTCAGGGGAGCTTGAGTTTGTTGCCCAGCCCTATTTGTTTGAACCATGAGAGGTGTCTATTCTCACTTAAGCTTAAGCTACTCCTACATCCTACGTCAGAACTCGACTCATGAACGTGTGGATGGACGTTACCGGAAGCTAGTGATTCTAGTTTATAAAATTATAAATATGGATATTTTTCTTACAAAAACCCATCAATTTGCCTCAGAAGGCCTTTATTTACCCCCTTGAGCCATATGGATTACTTTTATGATGGATGGATACACTTATTTTGGGCTTCAAAATCTTGTTTACTATTCACTCCCATTATAAAGCTTGGAAGAGCTTGGAATATAACTCAGATTGTGTTCATCTAAAAGAAGAAAGTCATATACACCGAGGATGGCTTGAGGGTGAGTAAATTATGGGATAATTTTCATTTTGGGGTGAACTAACCTTTTAAGCATTTTTAAACATATTTTAAACAATTTTTTTATTTTTTTAGTAATTAATAGAACTAAATCTGTCAAATTCCTTTTCTTTTTACATTTTGTAATTATATGCGCTGTGCAGTTTCCGATCATTTCAGAGGAAATTGTGTGATCTCAACTCAATCTCATAACCTACAAATCTACAAATGAAACATTGTTTCATCCAGGGCTGGATCTCACCCGTCCTCTCTCCATCTCCTTGGTTGTCATGACAATAACATGAGTGTTTTCCTGATACACCATTTTCCAGAAGTCTAGGACGGTGTTCTGAAGGCAACCCTGAGTGGCGATGAACACTTTACCTTCATCCATATGACAACCTTCTTCATTCATGCTCTAAAAACAATCAATAAGGAAAACACTCAGAATGATAAAGAACATGTAAAATATTGATCCCAGTTCCAGTAACCCAGCAAAAGCTTGACATTAAGATTGACATGTAAGCATTATGAGTGAACCCGGCTTACTCGGATATAGTTAGCGTTGATGTAATCGGAGCCTGTCGCATCAGAATCCGCCTCCTTGATCTGCACTCGAGTGGTGTCAACTGCAACACAGAAAATGATGATCAAAGCAGGAACAAGAGCCCTGGAGATTAACGGTTGCTCTATCATTGAATTATGAAATGTGTCTGTCTATTATGAAACCTGAAAAATACATAAAAGAGAGTTACTCACATGGTAGTATGTTCTTATATCTGTTCTTGTTTTTATTTTCTGGTCTCTGCCCCTCTTTCCTGGGGTAAAGAAGTTTACATTCTTGCTGCTGTAAAACCTACAGAACAACAGGGGACAAGATAAAGAAAGTTGGGATGAAATGTGGCTCCATGTGCCAAGCAATGAACCCTTGAAAAGCATTCATTCCAACTTTGCTGTGTAATGAGATGTTATGTTAAGTCAGCACCCCCTGCAGGAATGTCCCATTTATCTGGACAGTTACCGCCAAACAGGAACTGCAGTTTAAGAGGTCAGCAAGCAGAGAGTCTTTTTATAAACAACTCTCATATCAAACAGTCCTCTGAGGTTTAATGAGTGTATTACAGTGGAAAGTACGCTGTCTGTTCTCTCAAACAAAACCTGGACTGAATCACCACATCCTATTATGAACAGAAAATATGAGTAGACAAATGAATATGGACAGAAATACCTCAAATTCTTCCCAGAAGCCTTGCTTAGGTTTCTCTGAGTTGTCAGCTACTTTATTTAATTCCCGTACCCGGTTTTCAATGTTTGCTGCATTTATCCTTGTGGCGTTAAATGGCTTGAACATATAAAGAAAGAAAGAACAAAAAATATGTATAATTAAGAAGAAATGCAAAAAAGGACCTTAAATGTAATTCTGAAGGATAAAAGAGTGGCATTTAATTAACAGAAATACAGAGTTAAACAAAATGTTAATACATAACTTTAGTTTGTTAGGTGTCAAATGATACAGTAACAAACATTACAGTATGTATTTACTCTACCGTTTAAAAGTTTGGGGTTGGTAGGATTTTTTTTTTTATGTTTTTGAGAAAAAAATGCATTTATTTGATCAAAAAATGTGTCAGTGTCACATGATCCCTCAGAAATCATGCTAATATGCTGATTTGCTGCTCAAGAAATGTTTCTTATTATTATCAATGTTAAAAATCAATATTGTGCTGCTTAATATTTTTGTGGAAACCACGATAAATTTTTTTCAGGATTCTTTGATGAATAGAAAGTTTCATTTTACATTTATTTTAAATAGAAATCTTTTGTAACATTATAAATGTCTTTACTGTCACTTTTGATCAATTTAATGCTGAATAAAAATATTTTGAACGGTATTGTATTTTATTTGTAATTAATTGATTGTCTGGAAAAAAATGTTGGTTTCTTTCAGGCTTGGTTTGATTTACTCACCTGTTTAAGGTGCACAACAATTCCACTCTTCTCGACCATGGGATTTTTCTTATAATGCTCCACTAAATCTGCTAAAGTGTCAAACCTCTCCCCTCCTCCTACATCATATTTCCCATCCTGGTAAAGAGATCATACAAACCAGTCTCTCTTTAAAAAGACTGATCTTTCATTTCTTGAGAAAATGGTGACGTTTTATTGCATTTTTACCTGATAACGGATCATGACATGGGTGACTTTAGTCTTGCGGTCAACATTTTCATGCTTTTCTTCATTAGTAAGGACGGAAAGCACAAAGTCTCCTGGTTTACTCTGACTCTCTCTCACTAGGAAGCTTCCGGATTTACCCTTATCCGTAAGGAGCTTTTCAGCATCTCTCCCCGAGAGATGCCCATGATACCACCTGAGAAAAGGTAAAAACACAGAATTGCACATTATGTTCTTCCTAAATGGATTTTGTGTTTCTGAAATATACATTTTAAAGAATAAATTCATGCAAACACATATGTTTTCTGCATTTTCATATGCAAACCTTCTCATTGTAACGTAAGATATTAATAATGGCTGCCCACACACATAAAAACGCCTACTTTTTAATTGTCACCCGCAACCGTGCACGTTTTCAACTTTCACTATAGAAACTATAGTGTAAACTATATTTTGTGGTGGGAAAATGAGCTTGCGAATGTAAAGACGTTGAGAGTTGTTATGATATGAGGATATGTGTGGGAGGCGTTCGCTCACTAGCTGGAAAAACCACAAAAACGACCCAAATAAAATCTTTGAATGTAATTTGAATGTGTTTTTCACCAACAGTGTTTAATGTATATAAATATTTCAGTTTGATTTCAAAATCTAGAGGACGTTGCACCATATAGACGCCGTATAAACACCAAGACCAGATGAAGGAAGTTAAAAAGTACACTAGACTCTAAAATGAGGCTGGACCTCAAACACATAAACGTCAAACATAAAATCAAGATAAGCATAATGTAGAACTGACAAACAAACCACAGCTTTTGACGTGCCATCACTGTCTACTACTCTTCCTTTCCAACGATCAACCCTACCCAGAGTTTGAACACTAGGGGGCAGGATTTCTTCTGTCCACACTATTGCCACTGTCTAGCTCTAAGAGCTCCGGGTAGATCTGGAGCTGCCGTACCTCTCAGATGTGGGGTCCTTGCAGTTGAGGGGGTATTTCAGCTCAATGACATCTCCGTTGCGTTCCCGCAGGAGGTCGTGCTGCTCTGTGTAGTACTGGACCAATTCAGCCAGCGTGGCGAATTTCTCCCCTCCGTACAGGTCGTAATAGTCCCCTGAGTTCTGGATTTTAATATGGGTGACCTCATCGTTCCTCCTGCCCAGAACAAACAGATGGGACACAACAGGGAAAATGCAGGGGGTGGGGATATGAGGGATGACAGACAGGGTGGAAAAGATGGAAAAGACAGATAACAGTTAGGAGGTTGGCACTGAAATCTGACACTTTAAACCAGGGTAAATACTGACGTAAATATCTTACAGAGATACAGTAATCTAACTGACATAAATGAGGTTTTATCAAAATAGCGAGAGTGACTTATAAAACTCTTCATAGCCATCATAAAATTACATTTTAGATGTAAAATATGCAATATTAAATGATTTGTTCACTTTAAAATGAAAATTACCCCATAATTTACTCACTCTCAAGCCATCCTACGTGTATATGACTTTCTTCTTTCAGACGAATACAATCGGAGTTACATTAATAATCACCCTGATGCTCCAAAGCTTTATAATGGCAGTGAACGCTCAAAAAAGTGCATCCATCCATCATAAACGTACTCCACACGGCTCTGGGGGGTTAATAAAGGCCTTCTGATGCGTTTGAAAAATATTCATATTTAACACATTATCTATCATTGAATTATGAAATGTGTCTGTCTATTATGAAACCTGAAAAATACATAAAAGAGAGTTACTCACATGGTAGTATGTTCTTATATCTGTTCATGTTTTTATTTTCTGGTCCCTGCCCCTCTTTCCTGGGGTAAAGAAGTTTACATTCTTGCTGCTGTAAAACCTATATCACATTATAAAGTAAAATAACTAGCTTCAGGCCAAACGGCCATACAGATTCTACTAACGTCTAAAGTGTAACTTATGCAACGTATAACATAGGACGTAGTGTAGTACGTCATGGCGTAGTGTAATACCAGTAGTGTCGCATAAGTTACGCTTTAGATGTAAGCTGAATTCGTATGGTGAAATGCATCGCTTCGCTTCAGAAGGCCTTTATTAACTCCCTGGAACCGTGTGGAGTATGTTTATGATGGATGAATGCACTTTTTTGAGCTTCAAACAGGTGGTTTCTGTTCACTGCCATTATAAAGCTTTGGAGCATCAGGGTGATTAGTAATATAACTCTGATTGTGTTCATCAGAAAGAATAAATTCATGTACACCTAGGATGGCTTGAGGGTGAGTAAATCATGGGGTAATTTTCATTTTAAAGTGAACTAATCCTTTAATACAAATGAATTGTTGAAAATTGTTTAAATTTTTTTATTATTTATTTTAAGAAATCAATATTTAATGAAAATCCAAACCTTTTCGTCACTTTTTGTCACTAAAAAGAATTTATGATTTTTCTGGTTGTGCAAGCTCTCTCTTTTACTTTTATTTGCTTGTCAAAGGTTAAAATAATTAATCACAATAAATCTTATTAAGCAGCTTTTTAATGAAATACTGTAGTAATACTAGTTAAAAGGAACAGTTATGGTTTGGTGTGGATGAGCCTTACAAAAGACAAAAAAATGGTTTGCAAGCACTGATATCGAGAATAGAACAAGAAAAAGCTTACACACTACAATAAAACAGCTTGACTTGAACTTTTAATTAATCAAATCAAAACTTTTAATATAGAAAAAAGAAAACAATGCTCAATTTATATTTGAGAAAAACAAAGAAAGACACTGGGATTAAAGATATTCTTATCTGCTTGATGACCTTAGGGATTTGGACAGAAAACAGTTAAAACGAGGACAAAGTGTTTTAGAGCAACCAAATTTATAAACAGAATATACTAAATGGAAAATTACTTTCAATAGACTTCAGATATACTCTCACCAAAACCGTCAAAAACTGCACTGCAGCTTTAAATGGCACCGTATGGAAAAAGCAACACCTGCATAGATATAATCAGCTGTGCTCAGGCGCAAAACCACAACTTAACGCTTTGCGAGTAGATCATAACTATTGCAACTCAGCTCAAACACACACACACACACACACACACACACACGTATGTATATATATACAGGTGCTGGTCATATAATTAGAATATCATCAAAAAGTTGATTTATTTCACCAATTCCATTCAAAAAGTGAAACTATATTATATTCATTCATTACACACAGACTGATATTTTTCAAATGTTTATTTCTTTTAATTTTGATGATTATAACTGACAACTAAGGAAAATCCCAAATTCAGTATCTCAGAAAATTAGAATATTACTTAAGACCAATACAAAGAAAGGATTTTTAGAAATCTTGGCCAACTGAAAAGTATGAACATGAAAAGTATGAGCATGTACAGCACTCAATACTTAGTTGGGGCTCCTTTTGCCTGAATTACTGCAGCAATGCGGCGTGGCATGGAGTCGATCAGTCTGTGGCACTGCTCAGGTGTTATGAGAGCCCAGGTTGCTCTGATAGTGGCCTTCAGCTCTTCTGCATTGTTGGGTCTGGCATATCGCATCTTCCTCTTCACAATACCCCATAGATTTTCTATGGGGTTAAGGTCAGGCGAGTTTGCTGGCCAATTAAGAACAGGGATACCATGGTCCTTAAACCAGGTACTGGTAGCTTTGGCACTGTGTGCAGGTGCCAAGTCCTGTTGGAAAATGAAATCTGCATCTCCATAAAGTTGGTCAGCAGCAGGAAGCATGAAGTGCTCTAAAACTTCCTGGTATACGGCTGCGTTGACCTTGGACCTCAGAAAACACAGTGGACCAACACCAGCAGATGACATGGCACCCCAAACCATCACTGACTGTGGAAACTTTACACTGGACCTCAAGCAACGTGGATTGTGTGCCTCTCCTCTCTTCCTCCAGACTCTGGGACCCTGATTTCCAAAGGAAATGCAAAATTTACTTTCATCAGAGAACATAACTTTGGACCACTCAGCAGCAGTCCAGTCCTTTTTGTCTTTAGCCCAGGCGAGACGCTTCTGACGCTGTCTGTTGTTCAAGAGTGGCTTGACACAAGGAATGCGACAGCTGAAACCCATGTCTTGCATACGTCTGTGCGTAGTGGTTCTTGAAGCACTGACTCCAGCTGCAGTCCACTCTTTGTGAATCTCCCCCACATTTTTGAATGGGTTTTGTTTCACAATCCTCTCCAGGGTGCGGTTATCCCTATTGCTTGTACACTTTTTTCTACCACATCTTTTCCTTCCCTTCGCCTCTCTATTAATGTGCTTGGACACAGAGCTCTGTGAACAGCCAGCCTCTTTTGCAATGACCTTTTGTGTCTTGCCCTCCTTGTGCAAGGTGTCAATGGTCGTCTTTTGGACAACTGTCAAGTCAGCAGTCTTCCCCATGATTGTGTAGCCTACAGAACTAGACTGAGAGACCATTTAAAGGCCTTTGCAGGTGTTTTGAGTTAATTAGCTGATTAGAGTGTGGCACCAGGTGTCTTCAATATTGAACCTTTTCACAATATTCTAATTTTCTGAGATACTGAATTTGGGATTTTCCTTAGTTGTCAGTTATAATCATCAAAATTAAAAGAAATAAACATTTGAAATATATCAGTCTGTGTGTAATGAATGAATATAATATACAAGTTTCACTTTTTGAATGGAATTAGTGAAATAAATCAACTTTTTGATGATATTCTAATTATATGACCAGCACCTGTGTGTGTGTGTATATATATATATATATATATATATACAAAAACAAAATCAAGCGAAAAACAGCAACTGATCTAATATGAGACCTTGATTCCACTCCCATTTAATTTCTCTGGCTTTCTCTAGGCATCCATCGCTCTATCCTGGCCTGGCTCATGAAATTGCACTCTTCACTGTATAATTGCATTATGGAGGTAAGAGTGGAGGCAGAGCAGCACGGTCTCAGCAGTGAGGGGCTAATGGCTGCTGACTGCAGCAGATGAGCAGCTCTGCGCTGTGGGTCCGGCTGGGCCTCTAATGCAATCACACACACACAAGTTTGCCTAAGATGAAGGACGTCTAAATGAAGTCATACTGTACACTTCTATTGTTTTTTGTATATAATAATAATATTTCTACAAATAAAATAATTTTATAATAGAACAGGTACAGTACATGAGCATGAGAAGTTTGAGATGCCACACTGATAATGAGATTGAGTTGTGTTGTGTTTCGGGGAAAGTGTTTTCTATATATATAGTGAAATTAATATGAAAACACTTTCCCCGAAGCATATACACAAACACAACTCAGTCTCATTATCATTATCAATGTGGCATCTCAAACTTCTCATGCTCATGCACTGTACCTTCTCAGCTTGATAAATATCATGCAAAAGTGGAAACACAATGTTCTTTTTCCTTTGGTATCACATGAAACAGGTGCACTAATTGCAAGATATTCCATGCAACTGCCAACGTGCTGCTCTTCTGGTATGTTTATTGGTTCTTTTATAATAGACTGATACCACCCTGTCAGATTCCTTCAACTCAAATTCAAATGTTCTGAATGTGTGAATGTGATTCAATCATTTGCATGAGGCTTTAACCTGTCCAGAGTCGGAGTAGAATGACTGAGCTCTGGCTACAGTCAGATTCAAGGACGCCTGGTGACTAATTTTACCTTTGAGCGTGAGTTCATCATTGATTTTCCAGACTCTGCAGAAAACAAGAGTGAAACACAATACTGCTATTGAGCCCCTCTACACGTCCACACTTAAACGTGCAGTCTGTCACTGTAAGATCATGGTCACTGGAGCAACAAATGCTTACGAATGAAGAGCATCAATGTGTCTATGTTGATTCTTCTTTGTTAGAGAAACCCAGGGCTGAATTTGGCAGTACTATTGAGCTATTTTCCTACTATATTACAAGTCTTTCCTTAACACAATCAAGTGCTGCTCACAGGGCTCAAAATGAACACTCGCGCAAGTGCCAAATGCAAGTAAAATTGGCTTGGGTGAGCAAACAAAATGGAGTTACTTACTTGCCAGTAACTTCATTAGGAACTGCAACATAATAGAATTTTAAGTATGATAATCTTAATCTCGCTGATATAAGTAATACAAGACAAATCAACTAAGTAAAACATCTGTCATGTCTTCTATTCAACAATTTTTACCTGGAAAATTTACCACCAGAAGTTGAGTGCCTAAAATGATATTTTTTCCCCCAGAACTCCATGTGGCGGCAAATATGTGGATGATTTTCACATTAGGCAACAAAAACAAAAATGTAATGAACAAAATCATGTGATTCTTCAAATACATTTATCTTCATACAGTATTAATGCACCTTGTCTTATATAAATAAACTTTTATGCTTTACAAAAAAATATATTATTTTAATAAATAATAAAAAACAGAGCCAGCTGCAGTTGTTAGCTGGTATATGGCATAAATATTTGCCATCTACATTTTCATAATCCACCTGTCATTGGCATGTGTGGCAAACTTATGAGTGGCCTGACTGGGTTGAACAGTTATGTTTACAACAGTCTAACTCATTAGACTGTCTAAATTATGTTTAGACTATACATTTGCCACCAGTCGATTGCGAAATAGACATCTGGCTGGGAAACAATCTTGTATAAGACTGCCTCAGGTTACACAAAACAATGCTATAAAGTAGACATTCACTTCATTTTCACTTTATTCTCTTCACACTGGGTCTGGACTGATTGTTACTACTAGAGTCATAGTGAAAGTTTAACCCAAAAAAATGCATCAAACTATGCTCTGTGAATGTGAAAACAGTTTTAGAGGGTCACTTCCTGTAGCCTGCTCCTGATAGCCATAACAGGCAGACAGGAAACATCTCCTGACACATTTCACCTGGCCCTGACACATCATATGTTACACTACAGCACTGCGAGCTATTCATTTGACTCGGCTCCCAGCTTTCTGTCTGCAACGTAATGGTTAACAATAGTGCAGACGCTGAGCAATAGTTTCCACCCAGGAAAAATGGTGAGAGACAGATAAGAGAAACAGAAGCATGGAGGAGGGGAACATAATGCGATGGAGTCCCTAGGTATCCATTTGGCCAAATGACTCCTCCCTTTATCTAATAATGCATTTTAAAGGAAGACTTTTCCTCATAACTTTGTAATTAAGGTCTCATCTGCCTACATTAGGCCTGAGAGGCAGAACGGCAGTGAGATGGCTTGCTGATGTCTGCGTAACACTTGTACTGATGTATTTGGTCAATTTTATGCTCCTTTATCTACAAATGTGCACACTAGATTCCAAACACACTTGCTATGAAATATTATTTGAAATTATTATGTTATTTATTTATTTGTTTTACTGGGTCTACATTATTCATGATATTTCTGTCATGACAACTCTCTGAGTGTCTGGCATGGTAATGGATATGACAATGTTGATATGTTTGGTCTTTGGGGAATAGATCTGCTACACTGTTGCAGAGCACGTACGGGACTTGCTACTGCCAATACATACATGACACACTGCGGTGAACAAGTAAGACATGCTGCTGCTGTTCAATATCGCATACATAAATTACCCATAGCAGATCTAGACAGGTGGAGCTGGAGAAGGTGGAGGGTTTCTGAAAGTGCACTGCAACTGCTACAGAAAATGCAGTGAGCTCATTGGCTACTGATACTGCAGGAACCAATCAGCTGTGCCCTATAGAGAATGATGTGATTGCAATCAGATTGTGTAAAGGACCTATCAGCCTGTGCCATCTTGAGTTTCATGACAGAACTTTCCATTTGCGATTTTCACAAATATCATGACTTATACATGATATTGAAATAAATTTTGACAGGGTAATCAGGACCCTGACATGAGTCGAAAATATCTTATAGTTTAGGAAGATAAGAGAAAAATAAAACTATGGATAATGGACAATGGACCCTTCGCTAAGCCCCGCCCTCCTTAGTTACTGTTGGTACACCTGTCAAGCTTTGGAGCCTGGCAAGTCATTTACAGTATGTATGCACCGGTGTCAGACATTTCCAAGGAGATAATTAGTCATTTTTGGCGAACAGGTGAAATATCTGAGAGAGCAAGACAAAAGGGACTGCAGTATGCATTCGAGGGATATATCCATGACATAATATGGAACCGATTAGAAAATAATTTGATCAAAACTGAAGCTAAAGCCTATAGGTCCCAGTGCAAGCAGCAGCCGCCTCATACGCTGACCATTCAAATGGGAAACACACAAAATGTGGAACAGCTTTGTTAATCCACAGCAGGTTAAGTGAAATTTGTGAAAATAACCTAATAATTATAAATCAAACAGCTTATCCATAAGTCTTGTGGAATAAACACAAGACATTAGCCTGACCACTTTGAAATGATAACATTCTCCCGCTTATATTTTTAGTGCGCCAGGCTACTCCGTCTTGCCTTTAATCATCTTATTTTACGTTCAAATATATGCATTATGAACAAAGAACCGTCATTATTTCCAAGCAATGATGTGCTGAGTAAGCTAGCTAGCTAACCTACCCATCAGATTGTCCTACCCGTGCTTACTGTATGTGCACACATCAATATTACATCAAAAATATATATTCAAATGATGCAACTGACCAAACAATCAAGTATTCTAAAGTGTCATGCAATAATTATGGGTCATCTCAAGTGGTCCAATAGAGGTTGCTTGACCATTTTTAATTTTCCTCATTTTTTGAGCGATTACCTCTATATTGGTATTGTAAAAATAATTATATAAAGCAAAATAAAAATACCAATACATAGAGTCAATCACTCAAAAAATTGGAAAATTAAAAATAGTCAAGCAACTGACTTTACAATTTTGGACCACTTGAGATGGAATGACCTATATATAAATATGAATATGGGCCAAAACCAAACTTAAATATTACACAAAAAATCTTAAAAATCAAGTGTAATTTCTAGAAAAAAAGTTGTTGACAATTCCAGAATGTACAGAAAATGTTCTGAAAAAAAAAAAAATCTAAGATGGTGGTTCATGCAAAGTAATGTTGATTATATTAAATTCAATACTGAAGAATATAGATCAAAACTGTTCAAAGTCAGCTTAGCAACAGCCGAGTTGCAGCCTTCTGTATGCTGTTTGTTCCAAATCCTTCACTTGTGTGTAGGCAGTAGACTAGATTTACTAGATTTTAGAACATAGATAGTGTGTGTATATTCCACTGTTTCAGCACTGAAAAGCACAAAACATAGGTCCAAAAATACACTAATCAATTGCTTTCTCTATTAACTTGTTTAGCTATATACTGGTATATCCATGCATCATAATCATAACAAGCTGACTTCATCGCTTCAGAGCTGGACAGATAAATCAGTCTACATGCAGCTGGAGTTGAACCACGTAGCCTTAGTTCTGGAGAACATTAGAAACAGTGAGAGTCTATAACCACCATAACCACAAACAGCAGATCTGGGGCTCCACGGCCCTCCATGTCTTAAAGCTATTATGAAAGCCCTTTTCTCTCTGTCTTTCTCTCTGTCTCTCTCTCTGTCCGTTGACTCTCCAATCACTCATCAGACAAGCAGCTGCAATTGCTCACAGACCTGACCAAAAGCTGACATTGTAATCCTTAAGCACAAGCCCAGGGGCAACTTAAAATCTCTGAGGTTCTGGAGAGCGGGAGGGAAAGTGCTCTCTATTACTGTCATCTACGTTCGAGCATCTAATACTGATGGCAACCAATAAAAATACAGCTGTAATCCTCAATATGCTCTGACACAATGTAATATATGCATGCATTACAAGACAATGCCAATGTTTTTTTGTATTAGGGAATATTCCCAATGTCAAACACACCTAAAGCATCATGATCACTTGAAAACACACAGGCAAACTTTGCAGGACAGTGGGTCCCCAGGAGCAGTGTTGAAGACCTCTGTCTTATTGTGCTTGCATTTTATAATATGATCTCTTGAGTTTTCACTGCATGAAACAAACACTGACAGAAATCTATGACACAAATAAGCTTTTTTAATGCTTTGCCAAGCATGGAAACAGTCAGCTAGACAAACAAGTACACTTCCAAGAAATCAATAACTCACAGATAAACATTTAACAGGAGAGATGCAATTCATGCTCAACTTCACAAACCACAGCAGGTCAAAACAACATAATGACCGGGTTAAGAGTCCTGTGGAAAAAAGCATAATTCAAGAGCAGAAGCGCAGTAAGGCAGGTGTGGAGAAGCGCATAGTAAACATGCCGACCTGACAGAGAGAGTGAAATCTCCAGGGTTGCTCTTGCTGGGTCTCGCTAGAAAGCTGCCATGGACGCCCCGTGTCAGGAGGAGGTGTTCTGCCTCGATCCCAGTGATGTTGGGATGAAACCACCTAAAATCAAAGCAAAATGACATAATCAGCAAATACATCAAGTCCTGATGATCAATAGCTAACAGAGCTTTACCTTTATCTCATGATCAAAATTAGCAAAAATATGCTAACACTTCTCTTAAAGGTACAGTGTGGTGCAAAAGTCTGACAAAATCACTAATACAAACATTTTCTGCATTTGTAACTTTTATGCTTTATTTTATATACACTACTGTTCAAAAGTGTGCGGTCAATAAGATTTTTTTTTTTGAAAGAAATACTTTTATTCAGCAACAATGAATTAAACTGATTGAATGACAGTATAGCCATCTATGATGTAACAAAAGTAAAAACTTTCTATTTATCAAAGAATCCTGAAAAAAATGTCATGATTTCCACAAAAATATGAGGCAGCACAGCTGTTTTCAACATTGACAATAATAAGAAATGTTTCTTGAGCACCAAATCATCATATAAGAATGATTTCTGACCGGAGTAATGATGCTGAAAATTCTAAAATAACATTTTAAAACTTTAAAATAGAAAATAATTATTTTAAATTGTAACAATATTTCACAATGTTCCTGTTTTTACTGTATTTTTGATCAAATGAATGCAGCCTCGGTGAGCATAAGAGACTTAAAGGGTTAGTTCACCCAAAAATGAAATTTCTGTCTTTAAATACTCACCCTCATGTCGTCCCAAACCCATAAGACCTTCATTCATCTTCGGAACACAAATTAAGATATTTTGGATGAAATCCGAGGGTTTCTGAACCACACTGAACGTTCTGAACGTCATCACATCTTTTGAGGTCCAGAAAGGTAGTAAAGACATTGTTAAAATAGTCAACGCGACTACAGTGGTTCAACCTTAATGCTACGAAGTGACGAGAACACTTTTTGTGCACAAAAAAAAAAAAAAAAAACGACTTAATTTAACAAATTGAACTGGTGTCATACGCTTCTGACGTAGTGAACGCAGTGCAGGCTTCCCTGTTCTACGTCACAACGCCGACTCATTATTTGCCGGCTCCTGCATCATATGCATGCGTCGTGCTGCTTACGTGTACAGCGTCAACCAATACTGAGCCGGCGTTCGGAAGTAAACATGGAAGCCGGGAGGTCATGTGTAATCTGGGCTAGTGTTGGGCCCCAGCTGTCTGGCTGCCTGCAGCCCGTCTGTATACCGGCTCCCTCACGTGAGAAGGCTTTGTGAATGGTCGGTCAGGGGTCAGGAGTAATTTTATCTGCGTGCTGTTTCTGAGCGTGGCTGCCTGCTAGGCTGCATGTCTTAATCTCACTTTAAGTGACCGCATACAGGTCACTTACTTTCATCTTGACAGAACCTGACCACATTGTGTAATTGCTGTTATATACACTACCATTCAAAAGAAGTCTCTTATGTTCACCAAGAATGCATTTATTTGATCAAAATACAGTAAAAACAGTAATATTGTCAAATTTTATTACAATTGAAATTATAAAAATTTTAACTCCTTACAATTTTTATTTTGATATATTTTAAAATGTAATTTATTCATGTGATGGAAAAGCTGATTTTCAGCATAATTTCTCCAGTCTTCAGTGTCACATGATCCTTCATAAATCATTCTGATTTGATGCTCAAGAAACTTTTTTTATCAATATTGAAAACAGTTGTGCTGCTTAAGATTTTTGAGTCCTTTGATGAATAGAAAGTTCAAAAGAATAGAAATAGAAATATTTAACAGTGTAAAAGATTTTACCATTACTAATGAACAATTTAATAAAAAAAAATAAAAAAAACCTTACTGACCCCAAACTTTTGAACTGTTGTGGACACATAATTTGTTAAATAATCCTAATTTCTCAAATAATGCCTATAATTTTCAAGTGTTGAATATAATAACAAAACATTCTATACTGTCATTCAATGAGATTTTTAGATAAATTCTGTTACGTATGAATTAAAGAAATATTCAGGGTTCAATAAAAGGAAAGCAGAATCTTGCTGTCATTACCACAGAAAATAAGTTCAACTCATTCCTTACTTCAACAAAACCTAATTTACGTTAGCCAGCTTGATAACATTACTTCGGTGACATTGAAATAAAAAAAGTACATGTCTAAGAAATGTAAGATTTAGTGACAACACAGCTCACATCGGCCCGGGCCATCGGGTCATCCCTATTGTTGAGTCAAAACTCGAAATTTTCTACAGCATGCCTCAAATGCTATCGAAAGCAGAGGTCTTAATGAACAGATGTGCACATTATGTCTTACCCTGAAACTGTCAATTTAAACTCTAAACTTTTTTTTCCCTCCATTTTTCCATGGAAACATCACTCACTTCCTCCAGTTCTTCAACATAGCGTAAGTGTTATAGTACCCTTGATAGTGTATTGTTTCTACCTGTGAGCATTAGTAATCACCGTTTTATTGCTCAGAGGGGATGTTGAGAGTTCTGCATCTCTTTCCCCCTCATTATGACTCACTGCTTATGGTTCTATGTTTGTCAAAAGGGCAATATTTTCTCCTCTTGTCACATCATCACAAACTTTTTAGTAAAGTTTGCATCTGAAGCAAAAAAATATTAAAATATATGTGGATTAATAATTCATTGACATTTCTGTCAGCACTTTTCCTCCTGACAATGACTTTCAGAAAAGCAAGCCCAAGCAACTACGTCCTAGAAAAAAAGTTGTACGCAAATGTATATAGACGTTTGTAATTGTAATGTAAAGAACTGTAATTGGTTAACTGTGAGATACCATAGCATATGCAGAGAAAAAATATATTCAATTTAACAGGAAAACTGTGTATCACTGTACAAATTATGGGTTTTGGGAGTGAAACATCTGAATTACCTAATAATTTATGCTGAAAATATATGTTATATTCAACAACACAATATATATGTTTACATTACAATATTTCTAAAATTGTTTTTTTGCTATGTTATTTTGTGATTTGTGTTTGTTTGTCAGTTTATACATTTATTTATTGTTCGAGGAAACTGTTTGAGTCGTTTAAGAATGGTATATTATTAATATTTAAGATAAAATATATAAAACAATATTTAGATATATGTCACTATATGCTTACCATGCTTAAGTCACTACAAAGACAATCCCTTATGAAATTTATCGTCACCCAGTAAGTTCATTTTTTTCTGTCAGCTGAAGGTTGACAGTGTACAGTGCGAACATAAGAGTTATTTTTATATTTTTGCAAACATCCAGTATGATAAACATGCCCTATATGTCATGAAGAACTGAAAGAAAGATATAGCACTAAATGCGGTCTGTGCTGTGTAGATAAACATGTCATCATACATTAGCTGACTATACATGGGCTTTATATCATTTTGCAACAATATTCTGTTTTAGAATATTTAACTGAGACTTCAAATTCATTGGAATATGAAACATGATGCAACTGACTACAAAAAAGTATTTCTGAAAATGTATGTCCATGTTTGGTAAACATCTCAGTAGGTAATTGTGGGATTTGAGGTCATCCGAAAATACATACAGTAAATGATATCTTCATTTTGCTTAGCGTAAAACAGCAGGTGACACTAATCTTTGCTAAGCTGTTATGTATTTTCATAAAACAATGATAGTGAGCTTAGTCTGACTTCTTAACCTTTCTTTTCAGTTCCCAAAACTCCTGTCAGCTCTTCACTAAAAATGTTCTCTGAAACTATAAGAACAGATAACAATAACTTCCCAATTTCACAATAAGAAAAATAAAGATCGCACATAAAAAAGTAACACTAAATGTTTCTGTTTTGGCTCTTGTAGCGTTTCATTCTCGTGATGGAGGGTCTGGTCTATTATTCGAACAGGTCTGCACAGATGCAGGATTTTCAGGCAAGGATCTGCACCTAGGAACAAACAGCTCCGGGTCACTTCTAAGCCTCACTGAGCTCCCAGCAGCTCTCCAGGAGCTTTCCTCCAGCACAACACACACACACACAGCCACAACAAACCACAAACCATCCTGCAAAGTGCGCACACACACACTCCTGCACGAAAAGCAAAAGAAACGCGTAACGCAATCGCATGTGAATTTGGCCGTGAAAATGGCATCGACCAGATACAAAATGATAACAGCAACTAATGCCTCATGTTCCTACCTCACCATTCTGTTCGGAGCCTGTCAGAGCCCCTGCTTTGCTTCAGAGTTGGTAATCCACGCTTGGTACAGTTACACAAGGAGGAAGAGAGGGGGCAGGGACTTGTAGGAGTGCTGCTGGTTGGAAAGAGAGGTGGGGGTGTTTAATCTGGGATTTGGATGCGTGTGAGCTGCCCTGATAGGAAAGGCAGCCAGCACAATCAGCTTTTGAGCAACTGTCCATCCCTCCTGCTCCCCCTTCCTCTCTTGCTCTCTCTCTGAACGTGACGCAGCGTTGCCATGCTGCACGTCACACTCTTACACCCTTTATCTTTATCTTTGCTATCAATATGTTTAAATGGAGAGTGGCAGCTTTTGGAAAAAAAAAAGACACTGAACTGCAACCACACAGAAAACAAATTGAAAATGGTACAGTACAAGATCATATTCAGAGCAGCTTAGGTACTAAAGCATACTGAAAAACCATTCACATGTAAAAATGTTTTATGGCATCAAATAATTATATTTTCATTGCAGTAAAACAGTATTTTGTATTATTTTCCAGTAAAAAAAATATCTGAACATGCTTAAAACAGTTAACTTTTGCTTTAATACACCAACATTCAAAAGTTTGGGGTCAATAAAACTAAAAGCTAAAAAAATAAAAAAATAAATAAAATAATAAGATTGCATATATTTGATCATAATCACAGTAGAAAATTATATATATTATTATAAAATATAATTTTATTTTACCTCTATTGGAAAAGCTGGAATTTCAGTGGCCAATGGCCATTATAAGAAATCAATCTAATATGCTGATTTGGTGATCAAGAAACATTTATTATTATTATTATTTGTTAAAAATAGTTGTGCTGCATAGTTAAAGGGATAGTTCACCCAAAAATTAAAATTCTGTCATCATATCCTCACCCTCAAGTTGTTCCAAAACTGTATGAATTTCTTTCTCCTGCTGAACACAAAAGAAGATACTATGAAGGATGTCGGTAACCAAACAGTTGACTTCCATAGTATTTTTTTCCCATATGGAAGTCAATGGGGCCCATCAATTGTTTGGTTACCCATATTCTTCAAAATATCTTCTTTTATGTTCAACAGAAGAAAGTAATTCATACAGGTTTGGAACTTGAGGATGAGTAAATGATTACAGAATTTTTATTTTTGGGAGAACTATCACTTTAAGTGTGGAAAATGTGGAATTTTCTTACATGAACAGAAAGTTTAAACAGCATTTATTTGAAATAGAAATATTTATTAACATAAATGTCTTTATTGTCCTTTTTCACCATATAATGTTTCCTTTCTGAATAAAAGTGTCTTACTTATAAAAAACTATAATTAAGTTTTTACCCTTTGTCAAAAGTTTTTTTCTTGTTTTAATCATAAATCCTACAAAATTTAATGAGAAAACATTTAGCAATTGGATAAGAAAAATACATTTAATTCAAGATACATACTCTGAAAACACAAGTCTTAATATCTTACACAATTTTGATATTTTGATTCTCAAGTAAAATGTTTTTTTATTATGAGAAAAACCTATTATAAATACCACAGCAAGTGACTTTTAAGCACATGTAGAAGTTTCTATAAGGAAGATTTGTTCCTTTGCTCAAGCACTTTAAGTGTGCACTTGCCAGCTTATGAAAACAGTATGTTACTGTAAATTGCTTGCCAAGTAATTCTGTATCTAAATGTCTGACTGATTTTAAAAGAGACAGAGTAAACAACATGTGAATAAAATGTACTGCTTACGAAGCTTTTTTTATAATTACAGAGGAACTTTGGCATGAGTCACTAAGGGACAGAGAGAATTAGGACAGACCTGAGCGCCAGGAAAACACCCGGATTTCCCCAGAATGGAGCTGTACACAATATCATGAGTCCAAAATATTATGAGTTTAACCCTAAGCTTTAGATAAAGCTGAAGTGTGTCATTTCTGTGCCACCAAACATAACTGCAAAAAATAATAATGACATGTTTCCCAAATATCTGCCATTAGCTGGACAAAGAGCCTCAAAAACACACAACTGGTTGAGTCAATGTTGCTATGCCAGGATGCTCAAACAAACAGCAGTGTTTTCAGCCTAAAAGTCAGTGTTTACACTTTCGAGGAATCAATCTACTCACTTCTGGTCATCTCTGCATCTCAAACTGGGACACAAATACCACTAGCACTGATATATCTTAAAATATGTCAACGCCATTTTTTTGTCTCAAGATGCACACCAACAATGGGTTTTTTTCTTAGGCACGTTTATAGAAGCTATTTAAATGTCCTAATTGAACTAAGGCTTGTCCTGGCTTAATCTAAGCCATGTCTGTGAAACCAGTATTTTAAAGTCGAAAAATGGTACACTTCTGCTTTAAGTCTTATCAATTCTCTTTAATGCTTTATCACCCCCTTTTCAATGGAAGTAATATTGTCCTGTAACTTCGCTTTACACCTTATAAAATCTCATAATGACACAATAAGTGTAATCTGAGGCCATTAGTGTTATAATAGTCTGATTAATGAATGCAAAGGAAGAGCGCTTCTGTTCTTTTAGCTTCCCCTTCAATAAAATAAATGCAGGACTTGCTCCCCGGTTTAATAATTAACAGCCATTGTCCAGCATGCAGCCTGATAAAAATAGCAATGAACTATGGCAAAAAAAAATTGAACAAGCTGAACGAACACCACAGACATTGAATGCCGTTTAATAATTGTTATAAAAGTAATATAACTATTTTAATAATAATAAAACCAACAAGCAAATGAGATTAAAAATGGCAAAGGATATAATCCATATTGGCACATACTGTTGAGTGACACCAGAGACTCTTGCTTATGATAACTCGGGGGCACAAACGGGTTGTACAGTGTAGGCCAGAGAGAGAGTGAGAGAGAGAGAGTGAGCAATATCAGGCGGAAAGTGCTGCAGCAGTGTTCTGACAGGGGAAACACACAGGCCCACGTGCACACAGAGAGCTGCCTCTTTTCCCTCTTACATAATGTCTCAAGTTCAACACAGTCGGCTATTTAAAGCGACAGGCTCGGTGACAAAAAGCGATATACATATTACCCCCAACTCAGCTTCAAAGACCCTCTCTCATCTATATTGGGGGCAGACGGGTCTCTGTGGCTGGATTTTGGTACCGTTACTGTTATTTTTAGAAAAGCTGATTATGCTACCACATGTCAGTCTAGTGGTGACATAGTGGGTATTCTTAAACACAGTCCTGTAATTAGTGTATTTATATATATATATATATACACACTGTTTATTTTTATTGTTTTTTTTTAAAAGAATTGATCAAATATACAGTAAAAACAGTAACTTGTAAATTATATGTAATTTATTGATGTGGTGGAAAAAGCTGAATTCTCAGCATCATTTCTCCAGTCTTCAGGGTCACATGTTCTATTAGAAATCATTTTAATATGCTGCATGCTGAAGCATTTCATATTATTATACATGTTGAAAACATAAAATAAAAAAAACAGGATTCTTCGATGAATTGAACATTCACAAGGACAGCCTTTAAAAAAAAGTCTTACTTACCTCAAACTTTTGAACAGTAGTGTATCATGGTTTCCACAAAAATACTAAGTAGCACAACTGTTTTCAACAATAATGTGAATAAGAAATGTTTCTTGAGCACCAAATTAGCATCTTAGAATGATTTCTCAAGGATCATGTGACATTGAAGACTGGAGTATGTCTGAAAATTTAGCTTTACCATCACATGAATAAATTACATTTTAAAATATATTAAAATAAATCACAAAAACAGTTGTTTTAAATTGTAATAATATTTACAACAGTACTAAGTTTGGTGAGCATATGAGACTTCTTTCAAAAGCATAAGGCTATTTCAAAAACCAGTACTGGGCGATAAACTGTCGATAAAACATATATCGAGATCACGATAAGATTTACGTCAATAACGATGATAAGCTCTGGACAATTTTACGCGATATGGATTCATCTAAACAGCATATCACCAAAGACTATAGATATAAAGATGGTTCACTTCTATTACTTATGAATGGGAGAAAAAGAGCCTCTAAAGAGTCTTCTAAGTAAAATTGATAAAGTCATAAAGTCATTAAGTCACTGCCAGTGTTGCCAAGTCTGCGGTTTTTCCGCGGAATTGGACTACTTTACACTGTTGTTGCGGGTTGTTTTTAATATCCGCGGGTTGAAGCGACCCCAAATAACATGATATTTAGCCCCTGGGATGCAAATTTGACCAGGAAACCCTGTCAAAAATGTGGATTTTACCCCCTGGAACACGATTTTTACCCTGAAACGCGATTGGGCTAGTTTTGAGAAGCAATTGGGCAGGTTTTGTTGTAAAAACCTGGCAACCCTGGTCACTACAGCTGCAGTTAGAAGCTCTGGTTCCGCTTAGGACTGCACATGCGAGTTGAATTGTCTAGCCTGAAAAATAAGCTTTTTAAACGCTATTTGAGCATAAGAAACAACATTTATGGGAAAGTTCATGTCAGATTTTGTTGCCGATTTGAAATATATTATTTAATTGTAAGTTCGCCAAGCAGTTTTTGAGATTTCAGGATTCCCCCATTCAAATAGATTGGACTTGGTCTTGGATGCCCGAAATAGCTGCCCGGGGGTGTTGCAAATATGGCCGCCGAGTGAACAGACTTTCCTTGAAAGGGACTTTGATATCACACAGCAGAAATAAACGCGACAGTGAATAAGTGATTTCTGCGCGTCTCTGTGTGAATGAAGACACACGGTTTCATCTGATACACAAACTCACACACATGTGTCGCCCACGGTGTTTTCAGTGTCTGCCGTCTCAATATATGAGGAAATTAACACATGAACTTCATCTCCAGAGCTGCTTTGAGAGGCACTTCACAAACTTTTCGCCATTTCATTTGAGAAAAGCTACCGTCAAATACACACTGGAACTGAAACTAAAATTGAATGATCTTCACGACAAATCGTCAAAAAGAAATTATGACAGAAATATATCACTACTGGGTAATACTTTATTTTAGGGTCTTTTAACTAGTTGCTTATTAGCATGCATATTAATAGAATATTGGCTATTTACTATTTACTTATTAAAGGTGCTCTAAGCGATCCTGGGTGGAGTAACTTTCTGTTGACGTTCGAAGTGTTGTCAAACAAAACAGAGGCTAGCTAGCTACCCTCCCCTCCGTGCTTCCTGAAACAGTCATGAACGTGCATTTAAAATGTAATAGCTTGCGTATTGACGCTGCTTGTTGGTTATTGGCTGAGGCACTGTTTATTGTTTCGTGGTCCAGGCTGCACCAGTTTGTTTTTGTTGCCGATTTCGGAGCTTGTGGCGACTACAGAGATCGCGTTTTTTTACAGTGTGTTCAGGGGACAGGCAGCTAGCGGATAGTGAGGAGATGTTTGCTGTATGTGACAAAAAATGTTTTGGCCTAAAAACGCTTAGAGCACCTTTAAGCAAATATTAATACCTTATTCTGCATGACCTTATTCTACATTCTTAATCCTACCCAATACCTAAACTTAACAACTACCTTACTAACTATTAATAAGCAGTAAATTAGGAGTTTATTGAGGGAAAAGTTGTAGTTAATGGTTTGTGTTCTCTATACTAAAGTGTTAACCACTACTGTATACAAAAATTTACTTCTCAAAGTAATAATAATAATAAAAGGAATATCATACAGCCAAGACATTTTTTCATCCATCCCACATGAAAAAATACTACAGCAATTTATAGTAAATACAATGGTGTTGAATACTATGGTGTTTAGAACTTGAATTAATTTGTTGTGGTAATTCTATAGTTGCTGTGGTAATATAAAAACTATAGTAATATAAACAAATTACTTTACCCAATACTGTACTAAGTTTTCTACAACCATAGGGTATATTACACTACAATACACTACACTAAAGTATACTACAGTATTTATTACATTTTATCAGTTCACTGTAGTTAATACTACAGTATGCTGTAGCATTCATTAACAAAGTGTTGTAAATACTATAATATATACAGTATACTACAATTTACTGTAGAATGGTTCAAAAACACTATAGTATTTACTATAAATTACTATAGTATTTTTTCATGTGGAATGTTTTTAATTTACACAGTTCAGTTGTACAACATCTTATTTGATTTTGAAAATGCAATGTTTTGTTGTAAATTAATTGTTATATTTCCATTTGATTGACATTTTAAAAGCTTGATTAAATTGTTAAAGTTTATATAAATTTGTATTAAATTATAAAACACAGAANCCCCCCCCCCCCCCCCCCTAAAAAAAAAAGTTTTGTTTTTTTTAATTATGTTTCATATCATTTTCACATTCATTCTCAAGGTCTAACAAATACAGTATGTGGAAAACACTTCCTTCCCTATTAATGGTTAATGAATATTGTGATAAATATCAATATCATATGATATGGAAAAAAATACTGTGATAATATTTTTGGCCATATCGCCAAGCCCTATATGGAAGTAAGGTATGGAACATATAGTATATGGGACATTATGGCAGCGAATCTGAAAGTGTGGGATGATTGATTTTAGCCTCCATTACAAAATACCCCAAGCACATAAATGTAAGGTTAAATCAATTCCCACACATAGCTAGAATGCTACATTCAAGGCTTGATGTGGTGCCAGCCTCTCTCTGCCCTGACTGAGGGAAAAATATGTTGCCATTTTTGAACTTGCCACCGGGCCAGACAGCCCAAGGACACGTGAAACAAAATCTAACGTCGACAATCATATTCAAATTCTCGACAGCTGATAACAACTCTTCCAACAGAAATAGCCTCCTGGAATGGGGTCAAGTCCTGGCTTCGCATCCTAAAAGGGGAGTCTAGTAGAATAATAAAAATTTATCATTTCTGATATGAAACATGAAATTTAAGATATCCATATAATTTACTACATTTTCTCCACAATTGATATTATTCTTCATTTAATCTGCTATGAAATAATTCCTTGAATTAAAAAATACTGTGTTGGTCATGCTAAGTATCAGTGGACTGATTTTAAGGGTCCATTTATAAAAAGAACGATAATCATCAATCCATGATGTGAAATCCACAAATCACAACATATGACCACTATGGTAATAGACTGCAGTTTGACAGTTTTCATTTTAATTCTAACATAAATATCAATAGCACAAAGGAAAACTATCCTGGTGCTTCGAGGGCAATAAGATAATGGATGACTGTGATAAAAACTCAACAAAACTTTGGTCATGACTAGCAGAATTCCTGGAAATTTTGGACAGGCTATCTCATTTCACCACACTGGAGGCAGTTTTCCTGTCAGTGAATTTTTAGTTCTGTGCTATCGGTCCTGTCCCTTCTGCTTTTGTGTGTATATGTGTGTGTGTATTCAGCAAGAATGCATTAAAGTGACAGTAAAGACATTCATAATGTTGCTATTTCTATTTCATATACTGTAAATGCTGTTCTTTTAAACTTTCTATTCATCAATGAATCTTGGAAATAATGTATCACATTTTCCACAAAAAACTGTTTTCAACACTGATTATAATAAGAAATATTTCTTGAGCAGCAAATCAGCAAATCAGAATGATTTCTAAAGGATCATGTGACACTGAAGATTGGAGTAATGATGCTGAAAATTTACCAAAACAGAAAACAATTATTTTAAATTGTAATAATACATCACAATATTACAGTTTTTACTGTATGTTTGACCAAATAAAAGCAGTCTTAATAGTGAGTATATGAGACTTCTTTCAAAAACAATTAAATACATCTCACAACCCCAAACTTTTGAACAGTAGCATGCATGGATGTAAATGAAGGGGAAAATGTACGTGAATCACAAACTTAGTGTGGAAATTTTGACAACAGAAAACTATTTACGAGCAACCAAAAATTCATGACCACATATTTTCATGACCCCACAAAAATAACCACGCCGTGAGCCATCTCTTCCTTTTTCCTCTTTCCTGTACACGCTTACTCACATGCTTACACAAACACACACATACACAAAAGGTGCTTTATGAACAAGAGATAAGGAAATACAAAATAATGCCAAACCAAGAAAAAGTCTTCCACATTACATAAAGATAATAATAATAATAAAAAAATCTATTTTGGCTCACCCAGAGCAGTTTAAATGCTGTTTACGACAGTGAGTTAAATATGCATGAGCATCAGGGTAATTTTGTTAGCCTTCACTATGCAAAACCTCTTGAGAACAATAAACAATAAAACATTTGTAAGTGTAATATATGCAAATCCTATATTTATATAATTTTTCAGGTTCCCTTTTGTGTAGCATAGATAACTGCAAATCAGCAAAACATACAGTCCCCTTTCAGTTTTGCACATTAGACAGATTCATTCTCCATTATGTACTGTTAAGTGGGATCAGTTTTCATACCATTTAAAGGGATATGCCCTCATTCACTCACCCTTATGTGTACGACTTTTTGGAAGTGAGTTTTCAAAGGCTGTCATTCCCTAACATTCTGCCTAACGTCTCTTTTTGAGGTTCAATGAAGAAATAAAGTCATGTAGGTTTGGAAGAATAGCCTAAATGATGACATGTTTGGGTGAACTATTCCTTTAATGTGATGAGAATGACACCATGATAATCTAATGATGCTAATAATAGTCAATGGTAATTGTTGGCAGCAGAACAATTTATATAACAGATGATGTAAAGACAGAGTAAAGGCCAAAGGCTCACAGACAAATGAAAGCATGCAGGAGAAGTCATAACCAACAGTGAATTCTGAAATATGTTGTGCTAACGGTAAGTGAGTGGATAGTGCAAGTATAGCCGCACAAAGTGTTGTTCCCATACATTGTTTACCCAAGGCCACCTGTGCAAACTCTTACAATAACTGATGTGTGCTTCGGTTCTTTGTGTAGGTGCATTACACAATGAATCTCGAGATCAATGCAGATTTGAATCAAATCGTAGGCCTATGTCCAACTTTTGGAAACAAACCAGTGTCAAATCACAAATAACCATCTTCTTTTTAGATCCGTTTTAGCTAAATTGAAAACCCAGCTCCAGAGTTGTTTCGCAACATCTAATTATAAAATTCCTCAGGGCTTACCTTATTAAATATTCATTATTATTGTACATTTATCGAAATGTACAATATCCATGTCTTAGATACAATGTAGATTAACGAAACTGCTGTTTTGTTTGTGTTTCATAAGTCTTAAGACAGCCAGAGCTGATAAACATGGCGACAATTATACAGATAGACAGTTATTAAATGTCGCGTGCTTTAGTTGTCCAATCAAATTTATTGACCTCATTAATATGCAAATAAGGAGGACGTTATTTGGGTAACGGGGTTCCATACAGTGTGAAATCTACCTAAGATTAATGACTAAACCTGGATAAAGTATGACAAGATAACCCAGTGTAAAATTTGTATTTAATATAGTCTCAGTGTTTTGGTAATTTGTTCTGCTTATTTGCAGCTTTAAAAATATTTTCAGCGCATCTGTTCATATTTCTCTATTTTTTAATCTAACGGTTATCTCAAATCTCTGTCATCCGGCATTAATGTTTTTGTTTTTTTTAACTATTGTTATTTTAGCACAAGATATACAGTAAATACAGTAAGAGGTCTTTACCATAAGTCTCCTAATAAATCGTCTCAATAAACGATTAAAGCACAGTTTAAACTGCATTGAGAGAAACTGTCACAGTGACTTTGTGCTACTGCTTAATCATATTCGATATCCGGTAGCGAGAGCTTCATACTACTGAAATAAACAAAATGAAAAATGACTCAAACTACTCCTAAACACTCTACTGTACAAAACCGTTGAGCAAAGCGAACACATACAGTATAATGGGCCAGAGAGGATCAGGAGGCTGGAGTAAAGCCCGAGTCCGACTCATTGAGCTGTGTGTCGTGCTCGATTCATTCATACAGTAACAGTAGCCTCCCATAAGTACCCGCTCTTGCAGTTTTAATGTCGCCTTCAGCTTACCTTCGAGACGTCATGGCCGTCCTGGGAGCTGTCAGATGTCAAATGTGTTTGAGCGGACTGAAGGGGAAAGTGTAATAAAATGATCCTGCCTTCGCCGAGTCACTGCAGCGGAGCTGAGTGCGAGCGAGGGGCGTCACACAGCGCCCTACTCTCACTCACTCCCTCCGCCTCTCACTGACAGAGGGAAAACACCACTGACAACAGGCTGGAAAAACTTTATCCAACCGTTTCAAAAAGTCAGTTATTATTAAGCTCTTACCATTTACCGGGACCATATGACAGGACTGGCTGAAGAATAGCCAGCCACCAGTTGACACCTCTATTCATGTTACTGTATTCTGTATCTCCTCAGCTCGGGGACAGATTGAAGCTAGACAAATATTCACAGCGTTAGTCCCGCTCATTTGCAGCAATACAACAATGTGCGTTTGCTTTTGAATTGTAACATATTTAGGTATAAGTTTAGTCTGTACAGGATGATGATGCATCAGCCAATGTGTTATTATAGGAAATAAATAGAAACAATTTGCTAATTTAGTTGTTATAGCACAAAATGTCAACATTTAAAAGAGGGGTAGCCTATTTGCACTCAATCTCCCATCCCATTCCCATTCTTATTAATATTTATATTAATTATACTTTAGTGTCATTAATGTTAGATAAATAAATATATATAAATATGTATTTAGAATTTTATTTTGACAGTTCAGGGGAATATATATATATATAAATTATTCAGACATTTTTGATATTTTTACTAGTGGGTTCAGGACACTACAGTTCATTTATGTAAGTGAGGATAGCAAAATAAAGTAAACTGTGACATATTATACCCAAAAAATGTTCATACAGTGGACTACCAGTAAAATTGATAAAAATTTGGAACCAAAATTTATTCAGACACTTTGATCTGAACATGTTTTGCTTAAGTGTTATCTGACATAATTAAGATTATTTTTTTCTGACACAGTTTAACTCTCTATGTGTGTGTGTGTGTGTTTCTTATATATTTGGCTTTTTTAATTAAAATATTTAGGCCTGCTTACCCCATGAAATCAAAACTGGAAAACATTGAGCAAATGAGCAAATACTGCTTACACATTTACCATTACAGTCCAAGAAAAAAAAATTTTGTTTCATTTTTAGATATTTGCTTCCTTGAAATTGATCATAAAATTCTAAGAATAATAACCATATTACCAACAAGAATAATAATAAAAATCTGAAAGTGTAAAGGTTTTTTTTTAATGTGATGAACACTTTTAATGTGGTCTTGTGTAAGAGGTTTTTAGCACCTCCATCTTTTACTGCTGGAGGTGACAGACATTTAGAGGTCCAAAAACACCTCAGAGAGAGGGCCATAATGAAGTGATGTACATACTATATATTCACTTCTCTCCCTTAAGTCATGACACTCTTATTTTAGCAGGTCCTGCGGTAATTATCACCTTTATTTCATTTCCAAGCATGATTATTATTACACTGTTAGCTGTAATGCTGCTATTTTTGTTAGGGGATAGAAGATACACAACAGGAATGTTGACTCTGTTTTTGTTTCAGCAGTTTCCATTTGGGCCTGACCCCATTTGCATTGGGGTGATTTGAAGGTGGCAGCTGTAGGCACTGCAGCAGTGCATGGCTACCATGACGTCACTGGCCCTTAGGGACATTAATGTGTCGGGGGACGCAGTTATGCAATTTTCTGAAATGCGGAGCTTTATCTATGGATTTCTCTCTCTACACAGAGAGTCTGAACAGGTGTTTTCTGTGTAAGAGCCAATGCAAATAATGTGTCTGTAACTTTATTGTGGACAGTGTGTAATAGTTTTTTTTACATTTCACCCATATAAAGGCCTACTGGGAATCATCAATAACACTTAAATATTTACAATGTATTATATATTATAGAAGCTAATTTCCACCACAAAACAAATCATGCTTTGGTGAATCATAATAGTGTTAAATCATAAAAATGACATAAAAAGTTGAATTACTTGCATAAAAATCTGACTTTTAAAAAGTCAGATTTTTATGCAGGTAATTCAAATATAAGTTTTTGAGTGAGTCACTGAATCATTCATTCAACCTATTCGTTCAAAACCCTGCTTCAATCAGCAATGAAACAACTGATTGTCCGAAATCGCAGGTAAAGGTTCTTTGAATAAGTAATTACTTTACGACCACTAAATAAATATGTTCTATATAGTATGATTGAGTGTATTATGAATGTAATCTGGACGTACTACATTCATCATGTTGTCCTTATCACTTCACTACAGCCCTTTCTTTATGAGTGAGTCATTGAAACATTCACTCAAACGATTTGTTCAAAATGCTGATGCAATCAAGAACTAAAGGAGACACAGCAGTTGGTTATGCTTTGACTTTGTTTGGAACTATTTACGTTTTTGTGTGAACTATTCCTTTATGGAAATCATTCACTAAAGGAAGAGCCAGTACTGCTGACAAGCTCTGTTCCAAGACGCCCTTTGACCTTACAGCCCGAGGACCCTGTAGTCCAAACTAAAACCTCATGAGGAGGAACAATGGGAGCCACAGATCCCCTGATGTAGCCAGACAGCTGAAGCCTTGTTACATGCAGTAAAAGAGCCTTTATTGCACTGGTGTGAGCATGTGTACTGAAGGAACCTTCTGCTCATCTAGTGTGGATCATTTCATACTCATTGCCATGCAGAGAAATAGAATGGATTTTTCCATTAACCATTTTACCCCTAGAGCCAGTTCTTTGACAAGATCTGTTTATCTAACATCTCCAAGCAACCCTGGGCCTGTCATGTCCGATGACATTTTATATGCCCTTAAGAGAATCACTGTTGCACAAATGATCAATACTCTTCAATCGTTCCTAGTATAAAGTAATAAGACATTACTGAATGTTTCTGCTGGTTTTAAAAAATCACATTTTAAAATGTGCTCATTCAGTGTTATTGCAGGAATGTATCTTTCAGTATTTTAACAATGTATACTCTTGTAAAAAGTAATATATTTAAAATAAATGTATTTCATACTAAGTATATTTCAAATGTATTAACAAATGTACTGATATATTGCATGAGACTAACTGATATAAAAATTATAGTTAAACTTTATTTGGAGTACTTCTTGTGCACAGTGCACATTTCTTAATATTAAGCCTAAAATGTGTTTTAATGTCAATATTGATAAGGATTCTATGAACTTTGAATAACATCAGTCTTTAAATGCAAGATATTTAAAGTGTACCTAAAATATACTTGCAATAGTTCAACTTTAGCACAATCAAATATACTTAGAATGTCGTATTACCTCAGCACTTCTTCCACACTATTAAAGTGCATTAAGTACAAAATTAGTTGTTCCAATTTAGCAGACTAATAAATATGTAAATGTATTAGTTGTATACTTAGCATGAAATAAATGTATTTCAAATACATTTTAGTATATTTATTTTCACTAGGGTAGTTAGGGTGGAAAAATAAATCATTTTAAAAATCTTTTAAAATGAAAAACATTTCTCCGTATCTTATGTATCTTAAGTGCTTTCAATCAAACTCTGCTGCCTTTTGGCACAAATTCATTTGTCCCTTGGTAATATAGCTGATACAATACTTGGCCCAAATGTTTGTTCAATGTCCTTTATGAATATTACGATTGCCAATTTTGCTATTCAGCCTGTGTCATGGTATGATTTTGCATTGTTGTGTCTGTGAGATAACACATTTCTTGATTTGATGAGCATTTTTGTTGACTTAAACAAATACAATTAAACATAATGTAATATACATTACCATTAAAAATATTGGGGTCAGTAAGATTTTTTTTTTTTTAATTTTAAAAGAAATTAATACTTTTATCCAACAAGGATGAATAAATGGATAAAAAGTGACTAAAAACTTCACATTGTTAAAAAACATTTTCAACATTAAGGAGAACAAATGTTTCTTGAGCATCAAATCAGCATATTAGAACGATTTCTGAAGGATCATGTGACTCTGAAGGATCATGTGACACTGAAGACTGGAGTAATGATGCTGAAAATTCAGCATTGATCACAGGAATAAATTACATTTAAAAATATATTAAAATAGAAAACTTATTATTTATATACAGTTATATATTGTATATAAATTGTAATGATATTTCACAATATGACTGTTTTTACTGTATTTTTGATCAAATAAGAGCACTAGGGAGACTCTGGGTTAGACAATTTGGGAACTGGAGGGATTTATTCACAGACGTTATCAGAAGTAAATGTTACAGAAAGTCAGGTCAGTTTGTTTTACATTTTATTTTATGGTGGTTGGAACACAAGACACAAGTAATAAAGTTAGTAATGGTAACGTCATGCCTCTCATTCTGTGCACTGCCCATCAGGTCTACTTCAATCAATCTAAACAGTAGTTTACAAATGCCAGACTGAGAATCCTCTTAAGACATAAATAAGATACTGAAAATAGTATTTGTACAGTAAATAGTATTTTTGTAGAGTCCAGAACCACTATTATCGAGGCCTTCCAGAAATTCTCATAAGCATTATTAATATAATTATTAACATTTATGAATTAATTTACATGATGGGAATGAGGCTAATATACTGGCAAAGTGAGAGCACAGAACAATATGGACATGAACTTTTGTCACCCATGAACGGTGAATGATTTTAAGGCATTTCTCAGATTCCATTCACACAGCAGATTTCCATGGCGGTTCTCACCATGAGCCTCATCCCTTGAGAGCAAAGCTACTGGAGGATGTCAAAAAATAACTCCCATTATTATAAAAGAGATCAAAAATCGATTCCGCTGGAAAAGTGAAGGTGATGGCGCTATACTAAAAAGGGTGGATGGTCCATACAGCTCGTGCAGTAACGAAGGGCTCCCGTTGTGATCAAACCCCAGACACAGAAATGATCGATTATTCCCCGATCCCTCCCTTCGCTCAGGATATGCCATGTAGAGACAAGTCAGACTCGCTTCCAGTGTATAATACTAAAACAAAACCTCAGTAACAAATTTACACAGGGCTGTACATGATTATGATGATGATCTTGCATGTCCTAGGGTTTGTTAAAAAAAAGGAAAATTACAAAAAAGAGGCATTAAAAAAAAGATACGGTGATACTTATTTGTATATTGCAAAGCATCTTGTATCAAACTCATATTTCTTGCACGGAGACAGCACCACAGCATTGCATTTGTCTTGGAACAGGTTACAAAAACCATTTTGACTTGACAAACCCATGCATTAATATTTTCACTGGTTACCGTTGAACATGAACAGCTGTTATGGGGGCCACAGTCATAGGATGCAAGGGGTCTACATACATCATCCCTTTTTTATAGCAAGTGCTGACAGCATTTTAAAGCGACATTTTCATATGATACATGATAGAAAAAAAAATTCAGTGAATACATGATTTTTCTTCGATGACGGAACATGCCAAGAATGTCAATGCTGTTTTTGTCCACCTGATGTGTTTCGAGTCACTCATCTGTTCCTGTGTTACAGCGCCTCCCAAAGTTGAGTTGTTGCAACAGCCATTTTTTCCAACACACACGCACACAAGAAGTCCAGATTGACAAATAGCAGGTATATATATATATATATATATATATAAAAAATTTTCAATATATCCCAACTTGAATAATCAGATGTCCAGATTGCAATGTAGTCAGCTACATTTCTGCCCTGAATGGAATGATGAAGAAAACCAAGGCAAAATCAACTTAACACTTAAAAAAGATGCATGCAACAAGTGGTCACATAGTATATATATCTATATATATCTATATATGTAATTGCTCTTTAGATATGCACAACACATGAGACGAATGATTGCAACAAAAAATAGCATCTTCAAAATTCACAGTCTCATGTATTTCGTTACTATTTATTACATCTCACAGATCAATAATGCCATTTGTATGGTAAAAATAATGGTGAATTTTGAGGAATGCTAAATGTTACGTCAGCTACTATCAGTTTGGGATTCAAAAGCTCCAAGTTTTGAGCTTTCGCCCCTGTTAGTGGTATCATAAATGAGGAACATCGTACATAGTCTTGCTCAGTGTATTTAACAGTTGCTGTCATGTGTCGATAAAGCGGAAAAAGTCGTTTCTTTTAGACCTTTTTTTAACGTAGTAACGGACCACAGCAACAGCTCAGAGGAATGTTTGGTGACTGCCGGACAGCGAGCGAGAGCTATGGCACCGAGAGAAGGCAATCCAGACGGTACAAACAGCACCAGTCTCATCTGCCACTGTTCAAGTAATAAGCAAGTACATGTTCTGTTGTTTGTCACAGAAAGGTAATACGACTTTTTGCTTGTCTTGTGACACCTTGTTCGCCGACTGAGGACGTGATTATGGTTGGACGCAAAGGCGAGAAAAAAAAGAAAAAAAAGAAAGAAAAAAAATTATAATTAAAACAATGTAATTTTTCCAATATAAAAGGCAAAGAAAAGCATACAAAAAATAGAAAAATAATTACAGCAGTAGACATGGTGTTGGGAGGAACGGTGGTGCCAGACTATTTGGCAGAACAGTGTAATATTTTGGGACTGTTTAAGGCGTCCTCCACCAGATGTAGTTCCACCCCATCGACTATCACATCTTTCACGCAGCCGACAAAGCCTGTGCTGTAAGCCTTGGGCAACCGGCGAGCTACGGACAGCTCCTCCAGACCACCTGAAGAGGACAGGAATGGAAAAGATCAGATCAAGTGTACATGATAAACTGCACAGTAGTTCATATTCACACAATAGACCTAAATAAACCATTTCAGGTGATCCAATCACAAGCGGACAGCATGAAATTGGTATAAATAGCCATCCAACCACTTAAAACATACACAGAGGTAGTAAGAAATGCATGTTATCACATTGCATGTGGGTCAATTATGCTCTTTTCTGTACTATTTATGAATTTATTCAGAAATACACAATTTCTATGATGAGCATGTTTTTTAATTTCTGAATTCAACTTTATTTTTATATTTTTTAGGAGTATAAAGTCAAAAAATCAGAGTGATATAATGAAGCAAAAAGCCTCAAAATCTTAAAAAGAAAAGCTAAGCAATTTGGCATAATCTTTTATTATTTTTCATATATATTTAATGGTGTCAATCAAATCAAAGTCATATGGTCTACCCAACATGCAGCAATTTATATATAGAGAGAGAGTGAGAGAGAGATAGAAAAGGATTTCATACACGGAAACCCTGACAGATCCTCACGATTTGCGTATCAATGTCATGAAGTCTCTTAAAATATCAGATAATAATGTTTATGATAAGGCAAGGTTAATTCTAAAATAATTCTAGAAAATAATTACTTACTACTTATGAATTAATAATTCATGATGTTTATAAAAAATACTTTTCACCTTGAATTGTAAAGATTGATATACTCGCAAGCATTCAGGGTGGAAAGAAAATACTGTTGAAAATACTTTTACTCAACATGACATTTTTAGAGTCATTAAATTAAAAATTTTCCTGAAAATGTTTTTTTTTTTTTTTTAATGTGTAATTTTTTTTGTTTTTGTTTTACTGTGGACACTCTTATATGTATGGAAGCTTGTTTCTGCCATTGAATAAAAAATAAAAAAGGTGATTGTGACTTTTTGTCTCACAATTCTGACAATTTATCTCAGAATTGCTTGATATAAACTCGCAATTGTGAATTTTAAGTCAGAATTGTGTGATATAAACTCACCATTGCGAATTATAAAGTCAGAATTGTGATATAAACTCGCAATTGTGAATTTTAAGTCAGAATTGTGTGATATAAACTCACCATTGCAAATTATAAAGTCAGAATTTTGTGATATAAACTCGCAATTGTGAATTATAAAGTCAGAATTGTGATATAAACTCGCAATTGCGAATTATAAAGTCAGAATTGTGATATAAACTCGCAATTGCCAATTTTAAGTCAGAATTGTGTGATATAAACTCGCAATTGTGAATTATAAACTGTCTTTTTTCCCTCAGAATTGGACTTCAGAACTCAAAGTTTATATCCCCCAATTGTGTTTATAACTCGCAATTCTGTGAAAAGAAGTCATAATTGTGAGATAAAAACTTGCAATTACCTTTTAATTTTTTTATTCAGCGGCAGAAACAAGCTTTCATATATATTTCAGTGACCTATGTCTTTGTGTAACCCCAGATATTACCCACCATGCAGGCGAGCTACAGCGCTATATATTATTCAAGGGCGATGAACAGTCTGTGGGTTATGGAAACCCTGTGTAGAAGACTGTTAAAAACTTAATCACACCTGAGACACTGATGGTGTAATGTGGGGGTGTCAGAATGTGAAAAGATAGAGACACAGCACTCAGGAACAGGTGAGAAGATCAAACAGTGTTTTTGGGAGGCCAAGCTCTGGGGACGTTCTCTGACAGCTCTGAATGAAAGTTACGCTCGCCTCCCTCAGGGACCTGACAATGTTGAAAATCCAGCTCCGTCTCCCGCTCTTTCAGCACGGCGAAAAATGTCTCCCCATGTTGCGATTCGCTCATGTTTCTCCCGGTTCTCTCTCTTTCTTTCGCCTGTCCGTGTTTCCTCTTTAATCGGATTGTATGCTTTGCAACGGGAGGATTGACGGGGCTAATTTCAAGTGAATTACATCTGAATAAGTAAATAAATAATGACATTTGAAAGAAGGGATTTTCGGAGGGAGCTCTTGATGTACAGGCTGTCTGAGGATAATGTATTCTAGCCAGCGGGCACTGACAGCACCTGTTCTACTAGCTAGCCTCGTGNGAGGGATAAAGTGTCCTGAAACAGGTTAGTGAAGCGGTGTCCAATGTCCAAAAGTGTTCTTTTGTCGTAAGTGATCAGTGCAGAGGTTATGTGTGTAAAAAGAGAAAGCAAAAGTAGGTAAAAAAGTAAATAAAAACACAATCTAAGCGGAGCGACCTGGACGGCGACCGGACTCAGCGGCGCCATCTTGTAACTTCATACTTTTCTCAATCTTATAACATAGAATAAATCCTTCTTCTTAATCTTAATAGGTTTGTCAAAATAGAATTAGATGGCAAACACAGAAACATTGGCATTTTTAAAATTGTGTCCTAACATTCAGGTTTTTGTGAAGTTCTTGTGTGATGCTCAGGGGTAACAAAAAACATAGCCCTTCAGAAGCACTCGCTGTGGGGGAAGATCCAATTAGTCATTACATGCTAAGTGGGGACTATTTGGAGAAGGTGTACCTAGTCAGTTTGTAAATTTGCTATGATTGAGCAAAGCAGCGTAAGATGGACTTACCCAACCAGAGAGCGCCGTCTGTGTCCAGCTGTGTGGCAGCCAAGGGTGATGACCCAGTGACAGCTGCCTCATTACCAACCTGCAGTGAGCCATCTCTGAGCGCTCTGTGGAGAGTAGATAAGCACAGGAAGACAGTGAATCACAGCTCAGCATCTAACACTGAAAATCAGATTTTGCCTTCTGGCAAACTTGTGGTTAATATGCACTAAATTTGTGGCAAACAAAATGGTAGTAATGAGGGAAGAAAGGAGATTGTGGCTTTTCACTGGTAGTGGTAAAGCCGCAGCAAACTTTGGACAATATGCTACTGTTGGGAAACATGTCTTTCGCAAATCTGTGGCAAATATAATTGTCTGCCATTCCTGGCAAACAGCTCTATGGCAAGCCTGAGGCGAATATAAATGACTGCCACTGCTGGAAAACACTTCTATGGCAAAAATGTGGTAAATATAAATGTCCGTCATTACTATCAAACATTTCTGTGTGTCAATCTGTGTCAAAAATAAATCAGGGCTCAATAATAAGGATGGCCATCTGCCCCAGGGCCACTGTGAGAGAGTTTTGGGCAAGTTGGAAAAACTTCAAAATTTAATTTTTTTTTATTATGTAATGTACATGCATTTTATGCCTTGCATGAATGTGTCAGCTAGGTTAAATTATTGTTTAAAAATGAGGCTTTGTTGAAATTGCAAGAACTGGTAGCATCTGTAAGAATAGTAAGAAATTATAAACCAATCATTACGTTTTTGCTCATGTTGCAGCATTTTCCAAGAGTTAAAGAATTTATTTTCAATTTCCATTTTTATAAGCAGGGTGGGGTCTGTAAGATATTTTTGAAATAAATGAATACATTTATTCTGCAGGACGCATTAAATTGATAAAAAGTGACATTCGTAATGTTACTAATGACTTCTCTTTGAAATAAATGCTGTTATTTTAAACTTTCTGTTCAAAGTCAACTGTTTTTTAATGTTGATAATAAAATGTTTGTTGAGCAGCAAATCAGCATATTAGAATGATTTCTGAAGGATCATGTGACACTGAAGACTGAAGTAATGATGCTGCAAACTCAGCTTTGCCATCACTAGAATAAATTACACTTTAAAATATATAAAAAAGTATTTTTTACTGTATTTTTTATTAACTAAATGCAGCCTTTTAAAAACTTGAAAATGTTTTTTTTTACATAATATATTTTAGAATTATACATTTACAATTTAAACAAATAATAAACAAATATAAATTTTTTTTAAATTGTATTAAATAAAAAAGTGTCATTTTTTATTAAGGGCAAGTAGAAATCTAAACCAGGGGTTCCCAAACTTTTCCATTCCAGGACCCAACAAGAAAAGTATAGTCTATCTCAAGACCCACCAAAATATTTTAATCAAAAGTTTGATATAACAGAAACAGAGTATTTAATAAAAATAATAATTTTATTTTATAGTACAAGTGTAACATTTCAATTCTAACACTTACGTTTTAATTTCTTAATTTATAGGTGTTAAAGAGTACATGAAATATGTGCATAAAAATTTCAAACAAGCTCACTCCGGTCCAGATATGAACTGTGATCTGTGGTGCGAGTGTTGTTAAACTCACAGTGTTTAACAGAGCAAAATATGTCAGTGCCATTGTTTTGTCTCTCAAGGAATATTAATAAAAGCTACTTAAATGTCCTAATTGAACTAAGGCCTAATCCTGGCTTAACCTAAGCCCTGTTTGTGAAACCGGGCCTTGGTATTTTACCTGCTGGCCTTGATTCGTATCCAACGGTTGGTGTTAACCCGTACAGAGGAGCGCAGCACCACAGGCTTGGATCCGAGGTCATAGGTCATCTGCACATGGCCGTCCACGATAGCGAGGGCGATGTAGTCGGAGCGCTCTACTCCCTTGCCGCTCCACAAAATCAGACCATGAGTAGCCTCAGTCCTGATGCTTAGCTCAAATTTATTCACCAGCAGGGCCTTCTCACTAGATCAAAGAGAGACAGGAAATGCTATCACAAATCCATTTCCGTTTCAGAGATGCAGAGTTAATTACAGGACGTGCATGAAACCCTGAGACTTACCTGCTATTTTAACAACAACAGTTACGGAATTATGGGTGAAAACGATACAGTCAAAAACCCGGTGAGGGCTTGATAAGCTAATGAACAGATTGAGCAGATGCGAGTCCTCATGGAACTAGAAAAACTAGGCCACGTTGATGGGGGAAGGGTGGGTTTTTGAACACGAATGCATGCGTATGCGTGTGTGAGAGGGCTGGTGACACACTTTAGGTTATCTCCAAGTTAACACTTCCTATTTTGCCTTCAAGCTCTAGATTTTCTCTTCCTGAGCAGGGAGCGCAAAGGAAGGATGCCCATTGCAGTTGCTGTCTGATGTGTGTTTTGATCTGGTTCCCTAGATGCAGCCCTTCCTTGTAAGGGATACAGAAGGTGACATCTGCCTGTCCTCAGGGAGGACGGTGTCGGGGAGTCGATTGTATCCAACACCTTCTGCAAGTACACACAGATACGCCACAAAGGAAAAGCAGCTATTTTTACTACAATTCCTTTGTTCTCAGTGGTGTACCTGTAGTTGCTGGTATCAAGAGAGCCATTATTTGAGAGAGCTCGTTTGTTAGTCAGAATAGCAAGTGTGTGGGGGCTTGTTTGCTAAATCAGGTAACGTATAAACAGAAGTAAGACAATTGACAACAACACGAAAAAATACGCAGACAAGACAAAGACAAAACGGAGAGTGACAAGACAACGGACACGACACAGAAGAAAAGAAAGCAGATGGCGAATGTGCTCGCATCTTAACACCACATCATGACGAATAGAAACACCTTCTCCAGTGTGTCAACCACACTGTGATATCATCTTTAGTGTTTATCCATTGTACATTAGCTGTGTTTCCTCTCAGGGTGAAGCTCAGGTGAATAAACAGTTTGCAGGTATGTTTTTGTATTTGAGATTTGAACCTAGAAAGAGCCCATTCAAACAATACGTGTTGCCTTGAGGAATGGTTAATCTGAAGACGGGTGTGAAATCAGACAGCGTCCTTTCCAGGCCTACCTGACTGACAACTCAAATTTCAAAGCACAATATTAGCAGCTCTGCTTACAACTTGAGAATTGGAAATAACATATCTTAATTAGTTTGATTAAAAAGACAGAATTTCATTATGTTAATGCTCTTGATGAGCCCGTGACGGCGTAAAGCTGAATAATTATTTGCTGTAATTGAATTCTTTCCCGATGAGACACATGTAATGTGCTGACTGGACTCTTTCCACAGGCCTTCCCTTCGCGCGGCCCCAGGCCAGAGCTTCGGCATCAGGGCAGCTAACTGTGATTATACACCACTCTGCTGAGCTCATTATTGCTCATGTCCCATTAGGATCTCGAGCATCTAGAACATTCTAAATGGAAGTAGGGCTTAACCCCTTAAAGCTGGATTACATTTACAAAAAAAAAAAGATATACTTTAGGTATTTTGCTTTAAAAAAATGCATTTTATTCATAACAGAAGTGATTTTAAAGAGTGATTTAAGCTGTCCACCTATAGAGGGCAGTGGCTCACATGGGAATGGTGATTAAACACGTCTCTCACATCTTAACCGGCACACAGAATCTTCAGTCACAGAACTCAAACTAGATGCTTTTTGTGTATTTACACCTTTTGTTTTGCTTAATACATTTTACCATATGCTCTTTCATATTGGGTTGTTTGACCAAGAAACACTTTTTAATGCACTGAATTAAAAGGAAAGTCTTTCTAATGATATTGTTATTATTATTAGAACCGTAGTCATGAGTAGTTTAGGGTCCAATTCTCAGTATTAACTAGTTGCTTATTAGCATGCATATTACTAGTATATTGGCTGTTTATTAGTACATATTAATGTGAATAAAAGCCTATGTTCATCATATAAAGTGATGAGTCTCTTCAGAAAATTTGGACTAAACTGTTCAATTCATATGGATTAGTTTTACAATCTCTTTATGTACGTTTTAAAACGTCACAGTGGTAGTTGCGTAGCTGTCTATGGAGGGACAGAAAGCTCTCAGATTTAAAAGGGTCATGAAACCCCCCCTGTTTTAGCCTGGTCGTTCACACCTCTGAGCTGGAAAACTCTGTGAAAATGGGCGTGTAAAGCTCTGGGGGGGGACAACCAATGAAACACAGACCTACAACACACTCATTATACAGAATAATGAATATTAATATACGAGCACGGAAAAAAATGACAAACTCCCAAGCACAAGGGAGAAATGTGCAAGAATATTTAAAAGGGCTAATAATATTTTAATTACATTTATGAGCACTACAGTCTCATGATAAACGACGCATAGTTTAACACAGAAAGAATAAAGACAATAGTTACTTTATTTTTGTCCATTCTTCTTTGAATTTTCGATCTAAATCAGTCTTTTGTCTATCAGAATAATCGTGTCATCGCGTTCAGACACCATCAGTGTCCAGTTTGTACATATATTTCATTTGAAGACGGCATGATGAAATATGTGTTCATACACCGTGCTGGTTCATGTTTGGTGCAGGAGAGTGTGTGAAATACATATATAAAAACTTTAAACATGGATACTTTATTCTGTATATGATCTATAATCCACGTGGCTAGTGTTGTTAAACTCATCGCGGAGCTCCGCGCTGAAACCGATCATATGCAAGCTCCACGTGTATATCATAACAATCGTATTTTTCACGTGTTCGTATTCAAACTCCATTTCAGACTGCATTGCAGCAAAATACAAACAACACTCATGTGTTACTGTGCTGAGGAAAACATACACACGGCTCGCGTGTCCGAAAGCAGAGGTGAATGAACAGCACTTTTGTGACATTTGAATTCTCTGCTGTAATGCAATCTCATGCGAACATATTTTCCATTTGTGCTAGTGGACAACAGCAAAACAATCCACATGCACCCAAACTTCTGCTCTGGTCGCGTCGCAGGAAAACGCATTTTTGTGTTGTAGCACTGAGGAAACAAGCACCTAGGACCCATGTCTCTGAATGACGAGACAGAGGCAAGAGAAGTGATACTTCCTCATGCATAATACCGCAATTAAAATGTTATGCATACTACAGCGCAGTGATTGGATTGAATGTGCTTTTTGTCATCAATAAATGCAGAAAACCGCTCGAAACTGTAGACGTCAGCATGTTCGACCAGCCCATACTGGAGCCAATCAGTACTCCAGATCTTGCCGGTATTACACGATGACGTCAGATTTTGTGACGTTGCTCCGACTTTGCTTTTCAAACCGGAAGACAGAAATCGCTCTGAAAAATGTAAAAATAACTAATTTAAACTTGTGAATAAAATTAATGAGTACCTTTAGTGTTTTCAATGATGTGCAGCCTATACATATCTGTTCACAGATCAAAAAAATGTGTTCTGGGGTTTCATGACCCTTTAATCAAAAAGATCTTCATTTCTGTTCTGAAGATGAACGAAAGTCTTACGGGTTTGGAAAGACATGAAGTTGAGAAATTAATGACAGAATTTTTTGGGTGAACTAATCCTTTAATAACTACCTTGCTAACTGTTAATAAGCAGTAACTTTTTTTTTTTTTTGCTTTTAATCGTGTTTCTTCACAATGGTTCATTGCATCTTCCAACTTAAAATGATAGAGCACATCACATATTGAAAACCATTCTGCATTTTTTGCCCCAAAATCAGCATAGAAAACAAATATTCTCTTTAGGATTGCATATTAGACAAATAAACATGTCTGAGACATACTACAAATGATTTCAGTGTGCAAGCTGCGACATGCTACCTGACAAAAGCCCTGGCCTTTAGCCTCTGCGGGGGGCTGAGTGTGGGAGGACGGCGTGCCACTGGAATCAGTTCAGGCAGAGGGGACTCACCTCTGGTCAGATGGGTTCTCCAGTGACTCAGGGCTTAGAGGAGCAAGGGAAGAAATGATAGGCATGCAATAAGCGCAAAAGGGTAGAGGGAGAGAACAGGGATCGCATAACACACAGACAAGAAGACCTGCGCCAAAAAGCTGGACTGACCTCACAAAATTATTCTACTGTTTCAGTTGTTATGCCAGCATAGGCAAAGAAAACACACTGGAAGACTGTATCAGCAGCACCAGAGGTACTGGCACATTGTTTTATTGTTCTGAGCTGTCACATGGCTGAGTTACTGCAATTTATCAACAATTCCATCATTCTCAACCAGTCAAGTGAGCAAGAAAGCGAGAAAAAGAGTAACTACGTGAGTGTTTGTTTGAAAGACTGTTCGTTATCGATCAAATTCCAAAACCTATGGAGGCAGCATTTTAAGGCATTATTTGGTTCAATTAACTTAATTGTTCTGCCTGCTAAAACATCTTATTTAATCATATTTTGGCCAAATTCTGTGGCAGCATCATATATATCCATTGCATGTAAACTAACTTGTTTCATTAAGTACTGACAACTGTCAAAAAACAGTTTAGTGTAATTAAATGAATGACTATTTTACCCAATATTTGAGTGCGTCATGTATTTTGTTGTTATGCTATAGTGTGCTGTTAGCAACACGCTAACGTCAAACTACTGAATGACTATTTTACCCAATATTTGAGTGTGCCATGTATTTTGTCATGCTATAAATTACTGTTTGTTATGCCATAAAGTGCTGTGCTAACATCAAACAACCGAATGACTATTTTACCCAGTATTTGAGTGTGTCATATGTATTTTATGTTGTTATGCTATAGAGTGCTGTTATCACTACTGAAATCAATAGCGAGTCGAGTTTCTATATGTATGGTGTGCTTTTCTGCTTCCTAAGATGGCAGCAAGGTAGCTCACTAAGTATTGGAACTGAGCTAACTGAGCTTTGTCAAAAGGCCAATTATATAAAAAACGCATTTAGGAACAGGTCACTTGAATGATAAGAATGGATAAAACTGATCCAAGGCTGC
Source organism: Anabarilius grahami (assembly GCA_003731715.1). Taxonomy (NCBI): domain Eukaryota; kingdom Metazoa; phylum Chordata; class Actinopteri; order Cypriniformes; family Xenocyprididae; genus Anabarilius; species Anabarilius grahami. The sequence goes on along the minus strand of RJVU01036174.1, from coordinate 320,107 downwards.
TGAGCTAAAGAGAAAGAATAAAGACATATGAAGAGCACAGTAAATACTAACAGAAATATGACTCTATTCCCACAGATGCAGCGCCACTATGTTGGTGCTCTCTGAGGAATTCATTCATTTTAAGGGCTCTGTTTAAAACCAGATCAAGCTAAATTGATGACACTCATTCTGAAGGGCTGGTCAGCTTTCTTGGCTGAGATTAATTTTAATCTGGCACTTCATTTGTAGAGGAAGTGACACGCATTAAACCCCAGGAAGAGTGAAAGTCAATGAAGAGGGCCTTGTCCCTAACCATTATTGATGCCCGCGGTGGCTCGCTTTCTCTACTGGACGGAGCCTCTTTAATTGCGACCAGTTTTCTGAGAGACAAATCCTTGATTAATGTGCCACTTTTGCTTTCATCCTTGGGCACAATTATTAGAAATCACTGGGAGTGATTTGACAAACAAAGTGATGTGGCTTAAAAGCCGGGCAGGAACTTTTCATGAGCATAATACATAATTCCATTTAATCAAGCTGCCAGCTTTTTAAGGGCTCAGTGCAGCCACTTAGACACTTAATTACATTCAGAAGGAAACAAATAATTTAAAATAAGAATCACTAAAAGGAACACTGTAACAGATTGAACATTTCTCTAATGGGCGTTAAAATGCCATTTAAACCAATCTGTAAATACCAACTAAATATTGATGTGTAACGTGCTTTAAAAAGTTAACACTTATATGCAATTTTAAAGGGGCTTCATTCTTTTTTATCATAAGAATATACACAGACATATTTCCAAAGTCAGTTCAGGTATTTCCATGCATGATTCCTGTGGGAATCTATCAGTGTATCACAATGCTCATCATTATTCATGCCAAGCATGCATTCCTGAAACTGGTTTCTAATGCAGCTGATGAAAATGCAACCTTTTCTGGAAATAATATGTAATAGATGAGCCCTGTATTTTTCAAAAATGTTTTCCTGAATGTGATGTAAATGGGAGTACAAGGAAAATACCAGTGCTTTATGTTGTGTTAGGTTTATGATTTGTCTTAAAAAATGTTAGTTTCGCTTAATCAAATACATCCCAGATGTATTTAAAATCTCCGGGTTACTTACTCTGGGATCTCATTGGTCAGTTGGCTTGAGAGCAGAAGGAAGACAACAGACACTCACATGAGACAGACAGACAAGCGCAAAGACAACAGAAGCTATGTGTACAGAGACAGACAGGTTGACACAAACACACACATAACAAAAAAAAGTCACACTGCATGACCTACATTAAGGTTCACCCCATGTACAGTAGACTAGTTTGTGAAATAAGTGGTAAGATGTGCATTTCACAGTGGTATGATCAGTCGATGTGGCAGTGAAAATCAGCATTGAGGCTAACATCTGTCTAAAATGAACTCTGAAGTCAAACAGTTCAAAAGTGATTCACTAATTCTTATGAGTTCATGTAGTCTTTGTTATAATCAAATATTTCACTAAATTCTGCTGTTTGTCACATGTTTTTAGATGTGTAGATTACAGTGTTTCTAATCAAATTTAAATATATCACTCTAATTGAGATCCTCATTGTTTTGTGCCAGATAAATACCATTCTGATTGTAAAAACAAATTATATCACCTGATTTCTATATATTTTAAACAGAGTTTTATAGTTTAAAATATACTGGCTTTCTAGATAGCTTCATTGTGGTTAACATGTTAGTAAGCTTTAGTGTAGCTATCTACTGTTTTCAAAAGGCTAGATTCACTGTAAAAAAAAACCCTTTAAATTATGAGTAGCTTTGAAAGCTACATTTTTAATGTAGTTCTCCAACACTGGTGGAGACACTGCAATAGAACATATAACACTTGTGATGGGTTCAAAAATTGAATCCTTTCTATTAGAAACTGAATAAATGTTGACGTAATTGGTGCTAGCTGGACCACTGACACATCAGACCAACCAGAGGAAGAGAAATCATCTGATAAGCGAAGGAGGAAGCAATTATCAAGACATGACCATCCATGGTGCTTTAGGATATGTGTGGTAGTGAAAATGTGTGGTTTTGAGATCCTAGCGATGGTGGAGGAAGGTTCATTACAGCACATAAGCATGGTAAATCGCAGTGCAGTCATGAGACTCCTTCGGGTGCTACGCTAATTGGAACCAGCCAGGGTTCACAGAAACCAAAGAGACAGGCCAGTGGAAGTAGTAATTGATGAGATCAAGCCATTAGCTAAAACGAGGAAGTACGTTGGATCTTAAATGGGGCCGGAGTAATCTAGCTTGTCATCACCCCTCATTGACTGCTAATATAGAGATGGGATGCTCAGAGCGGATTGTGATTATTGGGGAGGCCATTGACATGAGGACGTGCGCCTACATTACCTCTTGGTGACTCCGTTGTGATATTCGATGAATGTATGGCCATCAAATGCAATGGCCTCGGTGTCCCCAGCAGATTTCTCGAATATTGCTGAAAGGGAAGAGAGAAGACGGGGTGAAAATACACCAATCGATGTGAGACACAGCACAGTTTAATTAAAGCAAAGAAGGAAAGTGTGATATATTGCAGGCTTCATGCTTGTGTGGCTTAATTAAGGTTAAAGATACAACAGTAGGACCCAGCAAGGTTAATGAGGTGAGCAAAATTCTTGGGTTTTTTTGCGACTGTGCCAATGTGCGTTTGTGATAAGCATACAAATTGAGGGACGATGACTGATATTATTTGTGAAAGTTTGGAGGCGTGGATTTAGCTAAATCTACATATGGAGCACATGATTGGCTAAAGCTGCCATGAGCGATTTCTTTTAAGTAAGTCGTATGGTGATGTATGCTAAAGATGTATGCAAATCTTGCCTTAAAGGAGTGTGAAGGAGTTGGAGAAGAGGCTGTACTGGGTAATATGATTTTGAATTAAAAAAAAAAGTGATGAAATAAGGCACTTACGGTCCTGGCAGTGCTGTCCGGCGAATCCATTGCGGCAGATGCACTCATAGCGGTCCAACAGGGGGTTGCAGCGGCCTTCATTCTCACAAACATTATTAGAGCAAGGGTGGTAGGGATACATGGACACATCACTGGATTGAAGGGCGTTATCAGCTTTCAGGATTGGAATTCCCATCAAAGTAATCTATGGAGACAGTTACAGGTTTGATATAAATATAGTTTTTTTTAAAATCCAAAAATAATAAGCTTAGCTTCTTCTAGCCAAATAGCTATTTATGAAGTGTTTTAGCAAATCGCATTTAGGTCTGGCTTCATTCTGGTAACACATTTTTTACTCTCCATTTAATTCGCAATTGGAAAAATAAGGTTTATTCTCACTGAATATCCTGTTTTGCTCTAAAATACATCAAATTATGGAAGTAAAATGGGTTGCAAATACGAATTCATGACTTTAATGCATCTGTAATTGCTCTTACCTTCTGAATGGCCCCTTTGAAGCCATCTTTGATCGCAGCAGCTCTGGCTACTTTGCGGAAATCAGGGGCTCCGCCCACAAAGAGAGGCTCCTTCAGGTTAAGATCGATGTGCTGATTCTGGAGAGTACAAAAATGAGCATGAGAAACCACACGAACTGTTCCTCATCCTCTATTCACTCTTTTAGCTATCAAACTTAATAAAAGTCACATACTTTAATGCAAACCCATATATATGGCTATATATTTTTATGGATGACCTAGTAGAGAAACTGCAGTAAAAAGCTAGCAGTGTAAGAGAGGATGGTTTACTGTACATCAGCAAGCTTATTGATTCAACTTTCACACCTAATCCTTATCCACATCACTGTGAGTGTTGTATTACAAAACCATAATTGATTTCTAGCTCAGTTCTCTGAATGGTAAATGACTCTGAGTCTAACATATAAGACAGGAGAAAAGAGGTAGGAAAAAAGTTAGAGATAATTGAAGCGATTGAAATGAGGACGATTGATATGGATGGTTTTTAATGAAAGAGTGTAATGGATGCCTGATTGTTCCTCGGACCTTTAAAATCTTGAGCAGTAAACTCTAATTGGTGTATCGCTCACACCGCAGATGACCATGAAATGAGCGTTTCTCCAACCGGTGTGAAAATCGCTTTAGTTACAGTGGATTTTTCTGCATGAGGCTCTACTTAAAAAGAATTAAAAATCTTTATTTTATGTAGGCCAATAATTGCCTTGGGGGAAAGGCAAGTTAATTGCTGGAGAAAAAAAAAAGATGGGACATCAACAGCAATGCCAGTTTTTGACGTGTGGTCCAGCTCTCATCCCAGCGATATAAAAAGAAGAATAGCTAAGTATGGATACAGGCGAAGGCTTGAAAAGCTCTGGCTATGGAACCGGGGGCCAGTCCAAGCATGCGGTTGGGCCAAGACAGCATAGCCAGGAATGTTTTCACCCAGCTGCTGTTTCATGTGGTCAGAGGCGTGTGCAATGAGAAGTCTTGACACAAAGCTGCAATGCACTGACAGCCACAGGCTGGGAGAGACATTTTCACTCTCCCGTTCTCTGCCAGAACGAGCTGAGACTGAGATTGAGCAGGTGAAGTGAATAGCTAACTGCCAGTGTTTTTTAGGAACCTTCCCCAAGGGCCCCAGAAGCATCATGCCCACTCAAACTGGCACGTGCCCCCTCAGATTTCTGAGCCAAGAATTTGAATGCAATTTCCAAGAAAAATGAGTATCTTCGATAATTAAGTTACACGACTGTTGTAGGTAAAAAGAAAAAAAAGAAAGAAAAAAAGCTGGAAATGTTGCCAGTCCGACTGTGTCGCACCTTGATAGATCATTTGCTTTAAACTGAAAATTCTATTATCAAAATCTCAAAGCTGCTCTACAACGAAATACAATGAAAATGATCACTGGCTGTAGGGTTCAGTTACAATATTCCTCACAATAAATAAGCAAATAAATAACCAAATAATATTATACATAAGCAATAATAAAAAAAAAAATATTATTATTAATTATATACCCGCATTCAAAAATTTGGAGACAGTAAGAAATTAATACTTTTATTCTGCAAGGACACATTTAATTGATCAAAAGCGACAGTAAAGACATTTATAATGTTGAACTTTCTATTTTTCAAAGTATCCTGACAAAAAATTATTTTGTAATAACTTTGACAAACACATTTCTTCTGTAATCAGCTCTAGTTTTTATCAACTTCATCTGTTGTCTAAAATCAAACTTTTCCTAAATCATAAAACTCTAGAGTTGGCTGTTTATGCTTTTATTACCTCACGTTCAGACTACTGCAATTCACTTTACTGCGGTAGTCTCAAAATGCTCGTCTTCAACTAGTTCAAAACGCTGCTGCAAGATTCCTTCATAATAGCCGTAAAAGCACTCATATATCACTCCAATTTTAAGGACACTTTCACTGGCTGCCTATTAAATTCAGAATTGATTTTAAAATCCTTTTATTTGTTTATAAATCTCTATGTGATTTAGCCCCCATATATTTATCTGAATTGCTGCAACCATATACTCCTTCCAGAAGTTTGAGATCCAGTGACCAGAATCTTCTCTTAGTCCCACATTCCAGACTCAAATGTAGAGGGGATTGAGGATTTTCTCTGGTTGGGCCACGGTTGTGGAATAATCTGCCTTTAGAAATGAGGTTAGCAACTTTCCTGACCACTTTTAAGTCTCTGCTAAAAACATACTTTTTTTTCCCACGGCTTATAATTAATTTTCTTCTATGGTTTTTGTCGTGTTTTTATGTTTTTAATGTCTATACCTTGTTTTCTTTGTTTATATTCAAAATATTCATTTAGTTTTGTATAAATTGGGGTCAGACCCTGTTTTATTGTGTTTTAGTTGTGTTTATTGTATATCTTTTCCTTTACCTCTTCCTTCTGAACCTTTGTACAGCACTTAAACAAGGTCAGTCGTGTGACTGTTTTATAAGTGATATATAAATAAACTGAACTTGAACTTGAACATTATTAATAATACAAAACATTTCTTGAGCACCAAATCTGCATATTAAAATAATTTCTGAAGGATCACGTGACACTAAAGACTGGAGTAATGATGCTGAAAATTCAGCTTAACCATCACATGAATAAATTACATTTTTAATATATTAAAATAGAAAACATTTCAATCTTCTGTTTATTCAGCTACAGCGATTTGACGCGTGTTATCTACTTCTGCGGCAGGGCATATTTTGAGTTTCTGCGCAAGAGCTCCCTCTGGCTTTCAGATCGAGAAGCATTTACTACTGATCACAGAGCCGTACAGCTCTGACAATCTGCGCATTAAATAATCGCAGCCTTTGCCAAATCACGTGCGATTTAATCGCGATAAATCGGGCAGCCCAAATTTTTACTGTATTTTTGATCAAATAAATTCAGCCTTGGTAGGCAGTCTTCGTCAAAAACCAAAATCTTAACGACCCAAACTTTTAAACGTTAGTGTAGATACATATATATATATATACATACATACATACACACATATACACACACACTACTGTTCCCAAGTTTGAGGTTCAAAAGTTACACATTTGAACCTGAGTCCCCTTGGATGCTAAAAAGAAACTCTACGACAAGACTATCATGTCTCGCACTTATAAATAGAATTTCTTTCACTTTGGTCATGTCTTATGTTGCCTAGGGCACCAAGTAAGCCGGGACTGTCATTGGTACCACCTCAAACAAACAAACAAACAACAACAAAAAAAAGTGCATGACGCCCCTGAAGGGTCCAAAAACAAATGTGCCAAAAGAACAACTCCTAGCACTGTACCACGCTCTCTCTCTTCCTTTCACATCTCTTTCTTCTCTTGATAACACTCCCTTTCTCTCCCACGCCAGCAGCCTTTTTCTCGCAGTCTACATCTACGGTGAGGCAGTTTAATGGCCCTCCCACGTGAGACTAATGAAGACATTTCATTGTTGTTGGAAGGGTGATGAAACAATGGTGGTCAAATGATAACTCTCTCCCTTGTCGCCCCCATACCAGCTGGTCTGAGGTGAAAGCCAAATCTCTCTCTCTGTCTCGTTCCTTTCAGCATATGGAATGGTTTGAAGAGGAGAAAAAACCCTCCCCTACGTTTCGTTTGATCCTCTACCGTATCTTGACTAATGGACAATGAAGCTGAAATGGACAGTTGCTTTTGGTGGGAATGAGGATGTTGATTCGAGAAAGCGATTTCAGACTTCAGTCATTACCTTGCGTGATTTCTTATATCCAGACAGCACACAAAAAGAGCACAGGGGAAGGAAGAAAAAAAATGTTACCAGTGAAGAAAACACAGAAGATGTCAGTACACACAGAACCACATGCAGTAAACTATAAGCCTGAGGAATAAAATATTCACAAGCGTAACTCAAGCAAGACACTTAGCATGCAGGTCGCAAATAAATAAATATATGTGTGTGTGTATAGTGCCTCAGAAACAAATGTTCAGAGTAAATCAGAAATGGCATTAAAGTCGCGCTATGTTTTACACTACTGCACCCACATTATTTATATTTGCTTTGTGATACGGCGGTGTAGTTAGAGTCTGTTCAGTGGAACGGCTGAGGCCATCGAGGCAATATGAAAATATTTCTCTTGGGGTTTTGCTTCAGGCAGCCCCTTTGGAACAAAACCCTTCTGGTTTCTTCACTTTTTTTCCTCTCTCATCATCTTATGCTCTGCTTTAATAAGATTTTCCAGCCCCTACTGCTGCAATGAAACACAATTATCATACGTAGGAAGGTTTAATGACGGAAAAAGGCACACTTAAGTGCCTACGCGTAAGACTACATCAAGCTAATCACAAATTACACTATTTGGAATAACTGGAGGATGAGAGACTTTTGAGATTATTACATGGCCTCGATATGTGTACGAGAGCAGCCTGATTGTTTTGCAGTCGTACTTTGGATTTGACACGAGCTCAGGCAGAGGCTGCTGGGATTGATCTGAGTGGGTGCGAATCTGTAGCACAACAGACAGAGTCATTTCCACATGGCAATTAAAAGCAAACGGAGGGCAGAGACAAAAGACCAAATATACTGTACGAGACATAAAAGGGGGAAGTTTCGCAAAGCTTCCCACACATGCACCCCAGACCCTGCGTGAAAGGCAGACATTGAACTAAACTTCAAAGAATGTGCAAAACAAAGCATGACTTTCTGGTCAATACCACTTAGCATCATGGTAATATCATGGTTTCTTTGAAATGTACCATGATAATACCATAGTATTAGGAGTGGGCGATCAACCGGGCGATGGGTCAACCGGTAGACATTTTGGACTATCGTCTCTAATGTGGTTATGCTCACGTGACGTACCTGTTCTGCACCGCCACGAAAGGTTATCATTTGAATGCGTTTTTAAACATCACGGTTTAAAAACAAGTGATTTTAAACCATTGAAGTGCAATAAACAGCGAAAAAGAACTCATTTTGCTATATGCACGTGCTGTCAGAGAGATTTCTGAGCACTGTCTGAGAGATGCACGCACATAAAGTCGCTGCTCATACAGCGTGTGAGTACTGAACTGAGTTCTTTTTGCTGACTTATTGGGCTTGAACGGTCAAATACAAACACTTATGTGTCAAAATGCCCATCTTTGCAAATATCCTCATAAACAAAGTCATCTATGTCTTAAGTGAAGATAAACAGTTGAGAAAGAAAATGCATGTGTAACAGTATACTGGATCCGTGCATTCACTCTTAAAGTGACAGCAGCCTAATAAAATTGGTATCAACATTTTAATATCATAAAAACCTTATTTAAAGCAAAAATAACTATATTGTAATATATATCTTTATTGTGAAATAAAATTGCTCTTATCGTGAAATAAGATTTTGGTCATATCGCCCACCCCTACATAGTATGATCTGAAATATAGACAGTAATCATTCAATACCATGATATATAGTAGTGTACAAAAGTATTTTTAAGTCTTGATTTAATTAAATGGTTTTCATTGCAGTTTACATTATTTGAGTAAAAAGTTGATTTGAAAAATGAATATGAATTTCAGGATGTATGTAATATTTGGTTTGTTCCTCTTTTACTTTAATTACAACAGCATTTGAGCTGCAAAAACTCTGCAAGTTTGTGTCAAACATGATGATCATGTTCTCCAGCATGCTTTGAGATGATCTAAAGAGCATCTTGAGCTTCAATGGAAGCAAGAACATCTGAATCATTATTAATGTCACAAATTTACTCAAAATCGTATTAGTCACCTAGAAATATTTCATTATTTTCAGCCCAAACTTGCAAAATCCCAAAGATTATTTGTACTTTTGAACTCCACTGTATATCAAAGTACCATTACAGTCCTTTTTGACAAGGGACGAAAGCTAGTTTGACTAGCTCTTGTTTGTGGCCTTTATTCGGGCAGCATAAGCATAAGACTGTTCTCATACCGGTGCCTCTCCTCTGACGGGGTCTTTGCCATTAATGCTGATCTCTCCCTTTCTGCTGGCCCGCTCCAGATTCACCGTGTTCCACTCGTTTAGCTTGATTTTTTCTTTACTCCTGTGTGCACACACAAAAATAGCAATATGAAAATAAACCCAAAAGCTACAGTTATATAATCAGCAACTGTACACAATACATCTGAGTAATTTGAGTTTAAATTCATTTTAATATAACTATAAGAAAGTGTTGTTTACCTAATGACAGCCGGCCCTTTTCCCAGGTCATATCTAAACTCTAGGATACCATCATTCAGGGACAGAGAGATGAAATCTCCTTTGCCGTCCGTCTTTTGACCGTTGTAGAAAATCATGCCTTTGGAGTCATTGGCCAACAGAACGACAGTCATGCTGAATTTTTGCCTACGGACAAATAAGTATAGTTCAATTAGATACATAATTTTGCTTCCTTGATACAGGCAAAAAGTAATGTGAGAAATAAAGTTCATATCAGTCCACAAATCTGCATGAATGGGTCAAAATGGCAGAAATAGATGGACTAATTACAAAGTTAACAGCTCAACCAATTGAACATCAGAAACAAATCCAACATGTCCGAATCTGAATTAACTTGAAATTACTTGCAACATGAATTAATCTGTGAGTGAGAAGCAGCATAATTAAACCAGTGGTGTTTACAAAGTATTTTTTTGACTAATGAGAACAAAACTTGAGCTGAAATTGAGCTGGTTAATGACCACTGTTTTTTGAAGTTATATATATATATATTTTTTGTGTATGTATGTATATATATATGTGTGTGAGTGTGTTTGTGGACTTTGCCTTCTCATTTCAGAAGAGCACCACATACCACTAACATAACATTATAGTTTGCAACATCATCGTCATCATCATCATACATGCAAAAAGCAATTGCCAATATACAGTATAACATAATACCTCAGATCCTGGCCATAGAGATGAAGGCCTTTGAGCTCCAGGAAAGAGTCTCCAGTGAAGTAAGGAATGAAAGCGCCTCCCTTGTCTGACACTGAAAAACATGAAAAAGTCCATTATGCTTTGCAGATATCATGGTGTGTTTGAGATGGGAGGGTTCAGCTTACATGATCACACATATACTCACATACCCATCAACACATAGCACTGTCACTCGGCCCAGCATGCATCCTGCAGTAATTACACAGGATGAGCGCATGCTCAGTCTGGGATGTAGACTGAGATTAAAAAGCTAATTAGCTATTGTTTAACACAGCAGCAGCTTCGCTATTGTACAAGAAAACACAACACTTGCAGACACCACAAGGAAGTGAGGAGTCAAAATGGACAGTGACGATGTAGAGGCATCCTTTTCTGCACTGCATTCAGTTTATGTATAAGGACTTGGCAACATCCAAAACTATAGGAGAGTCCTGGTGTTTGGTAAACTACTGAACAAACTTTCCTCTCATTGCAGCACCACTAAACAACTCATCACAGATCTGCAGTACTAAAAATCAAATAATTAAATCAGATAAATTGGATCAATAATAAATGTACCAGTTAACTATTAAAACGTCACTACCAATAAATATACATACTGTATACAGTACCATTTAAAAGGCTGTGGTTGGATAGATTTTTTTTGTCTCTTGCTTAACAATGCTGCATTTATTTGATCAAAAATACAGTAAAAACAGCATTATTGCTTTATTACAAAATATTACAATTTAAAATAACTATTTTCTATTGTATTATATTGTAAAATGTAATTTATTCCTGTGACAGCAAAGCGGAATTTTCAGCAACCCTTACTCAAGTCTTCAAAAATCATACTAATATACTCATTATTATTATTCCAAATAATTAATTAAAATAAATCAATAATTGTATTTTTTTTGTTTTATATATTTATTTTGAAATATTCCATGAAACTACAATATGATAATGAAGCATTCCACTTCCACAAAACTAATAGAAAATGTACTTTTGTAATGCATGTCTACTGTAACTTAGCATAAGAAGTGCATTAAGCATTGTTTAGCAAACTATGTATTTTTTATTGAATATACTATTTTTCCTGTGATATACGTCACATTACGAAAGTAAATGGGTTGCAACACTAATTCACGTTGACTATAAAAATCTTCATATCCAAAAGGCAGCTAATGGATGAATCATGTATTACTTTCAGTACTTGAGTCCAGCAGTGCTTCAGAGACAACAGAATGTTACTCCTGAAAGACAAGTGTACATGTAAATTTCCTTCTTTTAGCACACTTCTTTCTTTCTTTCTGGCCTCCTCCAGCAGGGAGCGCTCTTCTGTTATGACGACTGATACGGTGCTGGACAGTCTCTTATCTGAGAGAGTCATTTCACTGCTGGTTATATATGCTCTATATAATTGTGCATGTGACAAATAAAACTCTTGAATTGAATCAATCTCCCTGGACACTTTGCCCGACTGACTCCCCATTAATCATGATGTGCAGCTGACTGATAGAATTACTCATCTCATTGATTCAAGCGATAAAAAAAAAAACACTGTGTCTGATGGATGCGCTCAACTCATTGATTGTGGTTCACCTCAATTTATTTTAATCACTCGCTAATGGAGACTTTCTTAGACAAAAAGGTGACTCTCTGGCCCCCTTTCATTTGACAGTTCTGGTTTGAACAGGTCTGTGGATGCTTGTGCAATGGCATCCGACAATCCTGGGGGCCCCTGTAAACGATGAAACTGGCCCCACACACAAGTAGTGACATCATACATAAATTACATAATTTGTATCGCTACTATAAATACTGAAATAGTATCGCTGATACAGACAGCAATGTAATCAGTAAAAACTTGACAGTGATGTAAATGAGGGGGATGCTTCATGGGATTTAAGTTCTTTCTCTCATTAAAGTCGTTAAGTAGTCTTGTACCTTTGTCTTTTTGTCTGATTTTCAAATATTTTTTGCTTTAATTCAAAGTTTGTAATGTTGTGATTCACTTCGTAGTTGGCTGGTTTGGTTAATGGCTTAGAACTCTTTAAAGAAGACTTTTTTTAAATTCCCAAGGGAAAAATTAATGGGAAAAATATTCCCAGAACCAAGGTGGCTGAAAAAGTGGGCGGCACTGTTGCACTCTATATAGCATGGCTGGGCAACTCTGGGGGTTGGAGCTAAGCTCTGCAGGAAAGTGGATCTCAAAGGGCCAGAGCTGCTCACCCCTGCTATATAGGTTAATTTGACCTATATATTATTGGCTCATGGCCTAGCGTATAGGGCCGGACTCTGGACTCTGGTGTCCAATACGCCTGCACACGTGTGTTCATAAACCTTCCACTTGGTTTCCCCTTTTCTAATGCTTGCGATCTAAAACATCTGTAGGAATTTTAATGAGGTGAGAGAGGGAAGCGCAACAGAGTAAGAGTGCTAATGAAAGCTTCAAAATGGCAGTAGACTGGAGCATCCTCCCTGGTTAGGGTCCAGCTCCCAGAGGATGCCCCACTACTGAAATCCCCCCCTCGACCTACCATATGTTTAATCTTCCAGCTCAGGATGGCAGCTCAGACATAGTATAAAAGGGAAGATAATTTCACATCACCTCCCAGATGCCGACTCTCCATTATAGTAGCCGATAAAATCTATTTTACAGTATGGTACCCACTGGAAACGGCAACTGGAGAATCTCACTTTTGTTTTGTTTTTTACTCCACCATAGCCTTTTTTATCCCTCAATAATTCTACAGCAAATATCCAAGTTGGACCGATCGATCCTGACAAAAATCAATACTGAAATTACAACTGAGAAGTAGCAGTTATTTCAGTCCTTAGGAGAGTTGATATGCTCATTTACTGTATTTTTACTATGATGTAGTACTGTACCTTTTTCACAGTGCTTGCCTTCACGTCCCATTGGACATTCACATTTGTAACCTCCTTCAGGGAGAACCTGGCACCGCGATGATGTGTGGCATTTATTGGGGTCGCAAGGGTTGTGGGCATCAGCGCAGGTTGGACCTGTTAACAAAAATGTATATTCTTGTGACTTAAACAAAAGATGATGAGAAGCATCAAACAACTTCCTGTCAGATAATATAAGGAGGAAGAGAAGGACCACTTGCAGTGAAATGAATAAGAGAAAATTAATGTGGTGACCTTTCAATTAGGAGCCAATCACTTTTTTGATTACTAGCCATTAGCTAAAAGACACTGTAGCTGTAGATTTTAACCATGATTTAAACTAAAGAAGCTAAGTTTATTATACCAATGTTGTTAGATTTTATTGCTGACATGAGATGCTATTGAAACCCGATTTTGGAAAACAGTTGAACTTTAGATGCCTTGAGGTGTTACCAAGATGACTTTTGACTGAGCTGACTTGAATTTTCACCTAAATAGGGGTCCTTTAATAGGATTTTGAATTATTACAACTTTAGATGAAGTCATAGAGCAGCATGTTGTGTGCCCTCCTGGTTTGAAAGACTGAAATTGCTTCAGGTCAGCACTTCTGGCCTCATCAGAACATTCCCATCATCACATAGTACATAGTGGGAGATCACGCCACGGGCGGCGGCTGCTGCACACTGTAATGAAAGCTCCCGCCGTGTTCTGAGACGCTCTGCTAGGTGTCTCTCTCTCTCGCTCTTGAATTCTAAGGCCACTCTATCACTGAGACAGAGCGGCAACCCTCTAAACTTACAGTCCTGCTCTTTAAACATTAAAGGTTATCCCACATATTTATCCCTCTAGCCAATTTCTTTGTGTACACTTCTACTTCAAAGGGTCTTCATTTTCCTACACACCTCATTGCAGCCATTCTGCAGTACAGAAATAAAGTGGAAGATATTGAACTGTATTATTATGAAGGTTGTTCAATAAAGGCTTGTGAGCAGAACAACAGAGCAATTTACTCTGGGCAATATTTCAAATATCTGGAGCAGCACTGCAAGATGTAGAGAAAAAAAAAGCCTCTTAGATGTGAACAAAGAGAACACTGTAACTTCTGCTCTGTGGATGATTACTGCCGCTCCTTATGATGTGAGAAGGCAAAAATGGATGTACAGGAGTAATCCAGAATACCGGAGAAAGCCTCTTATGCTCACCAAGGCTGCATTATTTGTTCAAAATTACAAAACAAAATGTAATGTTGTGAAATATTATTACAATCGCCTGTCTTTGGTGTCTCATGATCCTTCAGAAATTATTCAAATTTTTTGCTCCAGAAACATTAATATCAGTGATAAAAACATTATTATCAATGTTAAAAACAGTAGTGCTGCTTAATATTTTTGGGAAATCCAATCATCAATCTTTTTTTTTTTTTTTTAGGATTTTTTGATAAATAGAAAGTTAAAAAGAACAGAATTAATTTTAAATAGAAATCTTTTGTAAAATTATAAATGTATTTACTTTCACTTGATCAATTTGACACATCCTTGCTAAATAAAAGTATTAATAAAAAATAAAAAAAAGAGTACCTTGTAATGCTGACTAGATTTGTGTAATATATGTTGTAGAAACATGGATAGAAAATTTGGCTTAAAGGGATGGTTCACCCTAAAATTAAAATTTTGTTGTTCCAAACCTATATGAGTTTCTTTTGGGTGAACTGTCCCTTTAAATGATATAGTAGAAGTAGAGACTTAAGCCCAGTAAGATCCAAGACACAGCTTCACTTTTTGTTTGGCATCCTCACATCAAATTTGTTGGTGTTTGACAGTCAAATGGTTTCGGAGGCTTGGTATGAAGATGACCTGAGCCAATTTTGTTGAAGATTGGACAAACTTTTTGTGGCAGACATTGAAAAATTTTAATCATAACATTGGCATTGAGTACTAGGAATAAATTGTCACTAGAAATATTAAGACTTGCCCTAAAGGGTTTACCAAATCTTTTTTTTTTTTTTTTTATCACAGAAGTATTATAAAAAAAAAAAAAGATATTCAGTATCTTTCGCTTCACTTTTCTGAGCAGAATAATGTTTGATTTTGTACTTATTTATATAACCATATTTTTCTTAACTGAACCATGAGAAATATAGCTTGTGTTCTTCTGTTGTTCTGAAAACAGAGATGATTTGCCAATTCACTTTCAGGATTGGGAAAATGTGGCTTTCCATCATTGGTGAGTATATTCAGTAATGGTAAAGTTATTTGTATTCTTTACGCATTTGTCCTTGCTGCCTTGAATCGTTGGTGTAAACACTCCTCTGTCTTATAGTACATACCCATAAGGCTAAAAATTGATTAGACAAGCATCCTTTGCCCTGCTGAATCTTTCATATATACAGTCAAGTCCAGATATTCAGAACTGGAACAGAGAGCCAGTGCAGTACCTTTCATTATTAAAAAGTGTATAGTTAAAGGTGAATGTTGTCATTTTTGCACCACTAACTGCACTAAATAGAACAACAAGCTATTTTTTGAGACAACACTTGCTCAACCAAATTAAAGTGTTTGAAACTTACATAATTCATCATTAATGTAGCACATAAAAAAAAAGAGATCATACACACATAAGTAAAAGTTAATACTTGTGCACCCACCAGAGAAACCGTTGACACATTTGCAGTGGAACATCTCAGCTTCTTTGACCTGGCAGGAGGCTCCGTTCTTGCAGGGATTCGGCAGGCAGGGGTTGTTGCCGCACTCGCCAATGGCCGAGCCATATAGAACGCTGCCACCATTCTCTTGTAGGTTATAGGCGAAGTTGTTGACGTCCAGCATGCGGACGCAGCCCACAAGTCCTGTTGAAACCGATGTCCTCTCCTTTACACTGCAAGAACAAACCAAATCATTTTGTCAGTTCTACTTCCTTAATATTCATTCATTCTCAAATGACACAGAAAATGTAAAAACAGCATGAAATTATTAAAAAAACAGACATTTTTTTCTTTATTGAGAAAAGACACTCTTTTTGCCTGACTGAGAATACATAGAAAAACTTTCAATTAGATCTCAAGTAGTGTTTCACAACATCTCTAATTGATGCTAATTTGATTTGGCCATTTCTGCTCAGTCTTATTAAGTCATATTAGTTGTTCTGGCAGGTTCCTGCAAACACGTGCAGAAAGTCAGACAGTCAACGATTTAGGTTATTTTTCTCCATACTGTTTCATTATGACTTCTAACAAGACTAAAGAGGCTCTTATTAGTGATATTTGGATGCAGTCTGGAGCTTTTCTTACTCTGCTATCATGTCTTCAAACACTCCTCCGATGAAAAGGTCTGTGTCCAGGTTGAGTCCATCTGTTCCTGGGGGACTTTGTCCTTCAACACTCGGCTCATTGTCCACGCTCAGCATGGCATTACGCCTATTACGCATTACTACGAGCTGATGCCAGCGACCCGGCTTTACCAGGACCTTACTGATCACTGAAGCCGTCCCAGAACCAGTGTTAAACCTTCATGTAGGAGACATTCAAGAGGATGATCACAAATTAAAATAGTTAAGAGATCTGTAATGGTCCAACAGATCTGTAATGTAATTTTCCAACCCTATATTCACTTGGTTACTTACCTGAGCTCCACATTTCCATCAACCAATGCCAGAGACAGGAAGTCCTTTTTGCTTTTTTGGCCATTGTAGAGTAATATTCCTGTCATTTCCGAAGCCCTGAACTCCATGGCAATGCGCACAGTGTGGTAGGCCCTCATGGTTAGGAAAGCCATGTAAGATTTTCCACCGAAGGATGGTATGAAGTACTTTATAACTGAGTAGGACAGAAGATAGAAGACATAAAGCAGGTTATCAGAGACTCTCAAACAGGCCTTCAATCTCTTAACAACAAACAAAACTGTGCTCAAGTGTGTCTCCTTCTGATAACGCAGATACCCGTCAATGGTACAGTCATGTGACGTTCATGTTGTGTTTGCTATATTCCCTAGTGTGAGAAAACATAAGACCTGCAATGATGAGTACTGTACTTCTCCCTGAACCTTTCTCTGTTAGACATTTACATTCCAGACAGAGAATCCCCATGCTCAAAGATATATCAACACCTCTCTCTCTATTTCTCTCTCAGCTATCTCTCACCCTTTTCTCGAGAGAATGCAAGGCTGATGAAGCCTTCTCTCTTCATCACTCTTTAATGGCCCGATTGATCAGAGGAAGAGTTTGAGGGCTGCTTACAAGCCTTTAATTAGTGGCTTTTTTCACCTCACAGCGGTTTGATACTAGCTGAAGTTCATCGATGTAATTAGTGTCAATTATAACCTGACACAGCTGCAAAAGGTAGTTTCATATCCCAATACCACCAACAGAGACAATGAATTGAGCTAAAATTTCTTCAGTGTAACAGCAGGACTGCAATTTGAGATTCAAATCATTACTCAATCTTTTTTTCTTCTTCAAAGGATTCAAATATGCCGGCATATTAATAATAAATAATAACATTCATAAATAATACATATTCAATAGTAATAATTTATTAATAATAATTAATAATATTCAAGTGTGCTTCTTTTGTGCTTTTATAAGGTTTATTTCACACCAAAAGAAGGAAAGATCAAAAGAAAAAAGAAAGAATACTAAATTAAATTAAATGATGAACATTTTTAGATTTTTAAATATATTAAAATTAGGGCTGTCGATTTAACGCGTTAATTATATTAATTAATTACAGGAAAAAAAATGTACGCACTTGCCTCGCCCTCAGACCTACGTAGGTCATCTTATCTACAGTTGATGATGAAGGTTGTTAAATAATTGCCTCATAGTATTCAGTCTAGTGCTGCAAGGATTTTGCACAGCACCAAGATAACGACCTTCTCGTCTGAGCTGTTAGCGGTCTGTCACCTGTCGTCAATGTTAAAATATTTGAGATGACCACTCATGTCAAACTAGGTGGGCTTTCTATTCACGGAAGCTGCTGAGCGCGAATTCCAGCGCGGTGCTTCAGTTAGTGGTCATAAAGTGTGTGATATGATGTAAGTAGCTAAACAACCCATTTCTTGATAATTGTTTTATGCTTGAAATGTTAAACGACCGACAAAAATAATCAGGGATGCAAACTAATAAACTTCAAAGATAAAGAGACTGAGGGGAAAAAAGAAAGTGATGATAGATGTGACAAGGAGAGATTTTAAAGATATTATTGTCAAATTTTTTGGCCTTCAAACGTCTTAAAAACCATATATGTAGATCAGAGAAAACTAAATTTTTAAAAGTTAATGTTGTTTTACACACTATTTCACTACTGAATGAATCAGCTGTTTGAAGGAATGAAATGAATTAGACATTTACCGCCACCTACTGGCAGTTTTAGTTTCTTATTTAGAGTATAATTTTCTTTAAAAAATATAGTTCACCCCAAAAATGAAAATTCAGGCATAATTTACTTAACCTCATGGTCCAAAAGTTTGTGTAATAAATTCTATGTTGAATAAAATAAATATATTCCTTTCTGAATCAACATTTTGTAATGTTTATTTGATGCTTTACACAATAATGACTTCAAATAATCTTTTGGGGATAATTTCTCAGCCAAATTTGATGTGCGATTAATCTGCGATTAATTAGATTAATTAATTGCCACATCATGTATTTAATTAGATTAAAAAATGTAATTGCTTGACAGCCCTAATTAAAATTTATCATCAATATATTTAAATTATTAAATAAAAATATATTTTATTTAATATATAAATTAAATAAATTATAAAGTATTCATGGTATTTGTTGTACTGCCTTTTATTTTATTTTTAAAAAATCAACATTTTATTGCAGCATTTTAATAAGAATAACCACTGAAAATACCATCAACATATTGCAGTATTGAGATGTATAGGAATAAATTTACAGAATTTTTTTTTTAACTTTCATGAAAATAACAATGCAAATAACAAATGGTCCTAAAATTAGTTTTTGTTTTATTATGGAAAGATGTCTTTTTTTTTTCTTTTGATTTATGTGATTTTTGACCAATGTGATCTTTTTTTCTTTTCAACCATTCAGTTGTCTTTCCAATGTACAGATTTTTTTCTAGTTTTTGTACTTCTCCACACCTTTCTCGCACACGGCTCCACCTCTTCCTGCGGGACAGATGCAGGTGAAGTCATTGTCCTCCTCCTCGCAGGTTCCACCATGACGGCAGGGCTGAGAGTCGCATGGCCTGTTGGCGTGGGCCACCGGTTTGTTCCTCAGTAAGACTGTGGGGGCCTGGGATGGAGTGGTGGTGGCTGGTGCTGCTGTGGTGGTCCTGCGGCTGGTGAAGGGCCGTCTGGTGGTGGTCGGGCGCAGAGTGGTAAAAGCAGAAGTGGGAGACAGCATGGTGGTGGTGGGAGTTGTGACAGATGCTACGGTGGTTGTCGTGGTGGTGAAAAAAGGAACAGCTGAAAGACCTAAAAAACAATTAAGGAAAAATAGGTCAATAGGCCTAGTCAGGGTAGACATATTTAATTCTTCACGAATTAAACCAAGGCTGTGAGACATACAGTCTCGAGTTCAATAAGCTGGTTCTTTTTGAGTTATTTGAATCCTGCGGGCACTCGTGGTTATCAAATGCCAGCTCAAAGAGCAATCACACTCAACAAAAGGCAGCAAGAGAAAAAGAAAAAAGGACAGAAAAGCAATTTCAAGCAGGTTACCAGAGTTGGTGATGCGGATGTTCTCTTCCTCAGGTTTCTTCACAACAATACCAGTGTCTTTAGATGCCTTGAGCTGTTTGAGAAGGGCTCCCTCAATATCCTCCACACTGAACCTTGTGTCTGTAGAACGAGAACACAACATTAAATGTATTGCACAACAGATTATAAAAAACCAGCACTAACCAGAGCCACCACCCTCATACTTGACATTACATACTGCAAATATATACAGAAAAGCCTGCGTGTAATAGACCCTTGGGAGAAGCAGTTCTTGAACCGCCATGCATTTCAGGGACGTTGGGATGAAACACTCTAATAACGCTTCCACAGATGGCCCTGTTACAGGCCACCACAGATCGCCTTTATGACAGGCGCTTGTGTTAGAATTGTGCTCTTGTGCCGCTGAAGGGGACCAATAAAAAGAGAATAGCGAAGGAGATTTTTATCAGCTGGTACGATGCTCGGAGGGTCTTAAAAGCACGAGAAGCGATGGAGACCATAATAAAGCAGCTTTTTCAGAAACCCTAGCTGATAAATTACCTTGCTAAAAAGGCCACGCTCTCTGACCGCTCCCGCAACCAGAAAAGACGAGAGCAGTATCTTCAGGGATTCTTTTACTTAACTTATACGCCTTATTCTGCTGTTGAATTATTATTTTCTTTAAACATACAAGGGAGTTTTTATGTGCTTTTTATTTCTTGCCGTAGGCATGTTTCTAAAGGAGCGCAGACTGAGGGAATTTTGATGTGAGGGGAGGGTATAAGTCGGACTTTGTGCTTTGTGTGCTAGAGCTGCTTCAGAAATAAATGAGAAGCAGCTTGAAAAAAGAAAATAAACAAAAACAGGATAAGGAAAGACGTGGGGAAGACAGATAATAAAGAACACTGAGGGGCAAATTCACTAAACAGTGCAGTATTTCAGTGCAAAAACCTCAGTCTTCACTAAGCACATGCAATCTCATTTAATCCAGATAAATGCACTGAAATGTTTAAATTAAGGCACAGTCTTTCCTTGCAAACAAACCCCATTGTCCTTTAAAAGTAGGCTAATTAAGTTTACAATTATTTTTATTTTATTTAATTAAACGTTTACTATTATCATTCAAAGTTGGCAGTAAACGTAATTTTATTTAAGAGAGATGTTTATTATTTTTTATTGATCATGGCAACTGTTATTCAGCAAATGGTGATAAAATGATGGAGAAAAGCAATGTAACTGGGAATGCGTCCAGATGTGCCCTGTAGTCAAGTGAACTTTCTGCATTTTAAAAAGCCTGGATAGTGTAGTGATGCTGTACAGTCGCAGAATAGCATGCTAGTCATACTCTAACAGTTGAGCTACAGAAACTTTCAAGTCTGTAAATGTTACTGGTCCTACTCACTCCACTCTGAGTGGAATCTGAACCAGCGTCAACCGGCATGGGATACAGGAACACTAAGGGGTGTGAGGTTTCTGCACAGCTTCAACTAATTGGGCCCTGTTACACTCACTCCCCTAAACCTCACTCCCACCCGGGTCACGGCACCAATGTAACTGGACCTACATGCACTGCTCTGAGCTGGATTCAAACCAGCGTAAACTGGCATGGGATGTGGGTGTTCTAACAAGGATGCTAAACACCACAGCCCTTAGGGTCAGTTGCTAGTATACCTTTTAAGGCCTGGGGAGTGAGGTTTACTTTACACTCATAAACCTTACTCCCATCCGGGTCATGGCACCAATGTGACTGCTCCTACTTGCAATGTTCCAAGAGGGATTCAAACCAGCGTCGAGCGGCATGGGAAGCATGAACCTCTTTAAGGCCCCCGTTACACAAGATCAAGGATTACAGTATCCATATTGTGCTCAGTAATTTTGCGGCCAAGTTTGAGCAGAGTGAATATTTTGGTAAATGAGTGGGCAACTAAAATGATGCAAACAGCATGTGCACAAAAAAAAAAAAAAATCAGTGGGCACAATTCATTCTTAGTGATAATCTGAGAGACCTTTTTGAGTAAACAATCTTTAAGAACAACCTTTGGTGTAACTTTACCTGGGTCAAAATGAGCCTCGACAAAGGCTATTATGGAGTTGCTGGGGGCCAGATTCCTCACACGGACACTCTCGAAGTCTTTCTGGACATCTGACTTGCGGAACAACTCATTCAGCTGAAGAAAATAAAAGCAGAGAGAAAGTGAGACAGAGAAAAACAAAGAACTAAATGCCCCAAGTGCAGTGTGTGAAACTGGTAATAAGCTCGATATGCTGATCTAGTTCTCATTAACACCAAATTCCTCCACAAGATGAGAAAGTGTGTCAGTGGAAAAACTCTACTGAACCCCATCGGGTCTCGGTGCACAAATTGACATTTAACTACAGCGCAAGAGTAATTACATGAACAAGTTTCGAAGTCAGCAGTAAATGTCAGGTTACAACACTGCCCATTTAGAATCGGCTTAGTTTCTATTTTGGTACACATAGGAGAGTTTTCACAGATTTGTTGCAACGTGAGAGGAGCTTAGTCACTAATATTAGTCATGAATATCTACACAAAGACCATTTCACCAAAACAAAATTCACTTTAGTGCACCTAATTGGTCAAAACTGGAACAGATGAGAAGTGGTTTACAATTAGGATGCACTCAATCGATTCACAAACCGCTTTGTGCTTTCTGACGTGTGTGCACACTGTTAAGAGTGCCTCAGCAGGAGGTCCGTTGAGTACTCCATTCAAGTCACCCAAGGGCCTTGTATTTTCCTTCTTCACTCTTTTCATTCACAGCTGCACTTGAATTCGGAAAAGCGCACAGAGTTGTCGCAGACATAATGGCTTTTGCCTCTAGGCCGACCCTCTGTGAGTTCAATGTACATTTGGATCCATGCTGGGCAAGAAAACAGAGGAGATGCTCTCTCCCTTCAAGCTTCACCGGAGAGACCCCTAACAAAACCAGGCTACCCGGCACAGCCGGATGGACACAATGACCCAGAAACTGGCCGCTCTATCCTCAGAATCTGCTTACACAGAGTCTAGCAGACAGGGTTGAAATCAAGTGAAGGAAAAGATGTGGCGGGGATATAAATGCGTGAATGAGAGGAGGTGTTCTGCTGAACCTGGGGCATCATGCACAGAGGAGATGTGGGATTAGGGCACGCTCAAAGCCAATGAAACCATTTAAATTGCTGGCTCTGTTCTGCCCATGGCCCCATTTGAGATTTGGACTTCACAGAACAAGAGAGTGAAGTATGGGGGATTAGCTTTCTGTGTCAGATGGAACGCTGGTAGAGAAAGGCTGATTACATCCTCGCTTAGTCCCTGTCGGGAATCTCGGTCACAGCACTAGCTAACATTAGAGTGATAAGTGGAACTCATTATCGTACTGCCCTTCATTCCCAGACACACCCAAAATGGGTTAACAAGCCGAAAACAAATCGCCAGCTTCTTCAGCAGTTTCCAGCAGGTAGTGTGGAGATGTCAAAAGTATTGGTATGTTGAGGCCAAGACACCATCCAGTGATGATATTGTAAACTGAAACTAAAACTATTATTAAAGGTGCCCTAGATTCAAAAATTGAATTTACCTCGGCATAGTTAAATAACAAGAGTTCAGTACATGGAAAAGACATACACTGAGTTTCAAACTCCATTGTTTCCTCCTTCTTATATAAATCTCATTTGTTTAAAAGACCTCCGAAGAACAGGCGAATCTCAACATAACACCGACTGTTACGTAACAGTCGGGGTGTACGCCCCCAATATTTGCATATGCCAGCCCATGTTCCCAACATTATGAAAGGCATTAGATAAGGGTAGAACGTCTGGATGTGCACAGCTGAATCAACTGACTAGGTTAGCAAGCAAGGACAATAGCAAAAAATGGCAGATGGAGCAATAACAACTGACATGATTCATGATAACATGATATTTGTAAATTGTCTTTCTAAATGTTTCGTTAGCATGTTGCTAATGTACTGTTAAATGTGGTTAAAGTTACCATCGTTTCTTACTGTATTCACGGAGACAAGAGCCGTCGCTATTTTCATTTTTAAACACTTGCAGTCTGTATAATGCATAAACAACTTCATTCTTTATAAATCTCTCCAACAGTGTAGCATTAGCCGTTAGCCACGGAGCATAGCCTCAAACTCATTCAGAATCAATGTAAACATCAAAATAAACACTGTACTTACGCGATTGGACATGCTGCATGACGAACACTTTGTAAAGATCCATTTTGAGGGTTATATTAGCTGTTTGAACTTTTTTTATGTTGTTTAAGGCAAGCGCGAGCTCCGTGGGCGTGGAGCACTAGATTTAAAGGGCCACACACCCTGAATCGGCTCATTTCTAATTATGCCCCAAAATAGGCAGTTAAAAAAATGAATTTAAAAAAATCTATGGGGTATTTTGAGCTGAAACTTAACAGACACATTCAGGGGACACCTTAGACTTACATTACATCTTTTTTTTTTTTTTTATTCTAGGGCACCTTTAATTGTTTTTGGTACTTGAAATAAAGCTGAAATACAATAAAATATAAATATTAGATGAACAACTTAAAAAAAAGAAATGTAGACTTGGCAACTAACTGAAAAATATATAAGTTGTAAGTGTTATAAGTGTTAATTACTAAAACTTAAAAATAAATTAAAGCTAAGTAGAAATTTAAAAAAAATCTAAAAACTAATAAAAATTACGAAGCACAAAATTTCTAAAAATAAAATGAATTTTTTTCTTAAATAAAAAAACTATAAATATAAAAATACAATGTAAGTTAAAATACAAAAATAAAATTCTAAAGATTAATAGTTACAATAATATTGTAAAACTAATACTAAAATAATAAGAAACTACTTTTTTATTCTGTGCATTTTCTCATTTTACTATTATTACTTCACCTCATTGAAAACTGATTTTGGACAGGCTTCTGAGGCAGAGTAAATGATCTACAACAAAATAAAACAAGCTTTGGTGATAACTAAATGAATATTTAATTACTATAGCAGTCAAATAGCATCAAAAGCAGAAAATGTTGGTCAAAAATGTGCATTTACACAGAAACTGACCACCACCCTCAACTTTCAGATGCCATCTTTATTTTTTTGCTCAACTGTCATGGAATGGAAAGCACAGGATTGTGGGATATCAAAGGCAGCGAAGGATACATCTATACAGCCTTCAAAAATTGATCAGAGGAAGGTATCTCAGGAGACAGGAAGTGAAGCTGACACTGGATTTGGAAGTTCCTTTATGCCGTCCCGCTTTAGAATTCATCCTCCTAAGGCAGCAGTTTTCAGCTTTCGGATGCAGCTTGGTAAGCCTGAAGACATTGATTAGCTTTGGGTTGATTAGCTTCAGGTTTGTTGAAGGTAAGCTCTACAGGAAAGTGGATCTCGAGGGCCAGAGTTGAGAACCTCTATACTATACTATATTGTCATTTTTTGTTTTGTTCCCCTATTCCTGCTTTGTCATACCATAAATATTTAAAATACATTGCTATTATTATAAAAATAATACTTGAATGAGAAAAAAAGGGGTCATTTTGGCAAAGTATTAACAGCAACAAAGATTTATATATTTTTTTAAAAATTGAAAAATATTAACAAGAAAAAACACTAACCAAATTCAATTTGAAGAAATTTTTAATTAATTGAGAAGTACTTGAAAACTACATGCCGTTGTTTTAATGTAATTTGTTTATATTTAAACTACTATTTCACTGTGTAAATAACCACATAGTACATTAGCTTTTGCTGTGCTATTGAAATTAATAAAGTATTGTGAAGTATTTCACTAGTATTGGCATGGGCTACTGAAATGTTGGTAAGGTGACCTCCACTAGGCTATATTTAGCATCTGGACAGTTTTGAGTGCTGGATGCTATAATGGGATTTGCGTTGATCACACTTCAAAATCAAGTGTCTGTATTTTATTTTTATGCTAATGCACTGCTTTTCTAGAGACTGTCAGAACAACAGACATGTTTTTTTCCAAAGACGTATTCAACCTGTTCCACTGGATAATTCCACCAATTATCCCAATTGATTCCGCATTCATTCCCAAGGGGTCAACCTCAAGAGTAAAGAGACTGGATTGAAAAATAAAAGGCCGATACAAACAAGAAAAGAACCTGTGATAAACAAGAAGCTAATCTTCAATCAAGTTTCAGTTACACTGCTACTTTTTGGAAAGAAAAAAGCAGTAACATGAAAAGCTACAATATTGTGAAAACAGCTGAGCTACTGCCACACTACTGAGAAATGTAGCAGCACCAATGTGGCATAAAACTTATGCTGTTTTGTATATATATATATATTTAAAAGAAACTGTAACCGAAACCTGAACTTCTTTTCAAAGCTGAACTGAAAGTGAACTCAAGCTAAAGTTTTAGCTGCACCACTCACAGCGCTCTCGATGCTCCGGGCCGTTTCACCGAACAGCTCCGATTTGGGGTCCTCCATCTCAGGCGTGTAGAAGATCTCCTGACCCTCTACCTTATCCAGGTGCAGGAAGCCACTGAAATGCATGGTAGCTGTGGGACAAGGCAGGGAAGCACATTTGGTTACATAAAAGATGCTTAAAAGAAAGGCACAGTTCCACAATCAGCTACACACACTTGTGGTTGGTGCAATGCCAGTCTGTAAGTTAGTGATGGAGCCTTTGTGGGGTTAGTCGTGGGGTTCATTGAGTGGGGAAAGAGAGGTTTGTTTGCAGTAGAGGTGGAGGTATAGAAAAGTATGTGAGAGTATGGACGACAGGGACAGAAAGAGGGGCTTGGAAGGGAGGATGGACTGGAGTTTACCAGACCGAGACTCTTCCCAAAAGCTGGCATGGAGGACTGAGTGGAGAAAGATCAGTTAGACAGCAACACTTACATACATGGCACAATATATCACAAATATTAGGTTAAAAGACACTTTCATAAGTCCCGACTAGGGTCGGGGTCATCATTAAACATTGCTTTAAGGTTATTGCTGACCTTTCTCATTGACACTAATAAGCGTAAAGAGCGATAGAGGATCAGAGGCTCGGTTTTACATGACGGAGAGAAATAAATAATGAATAAACGAATGAAGGAGAGCGGGGAGCGGGCCTGATGCTGGGTACTGTGCAGCATGTAATCAGCTGAACAAATTGCCCAAATCAATCATGCCGGCTAGGCTCCAGCTTGGCTGGGACCGGGAAAAGCACTTGTATGATTATCGTGAAAGATAGCCGTAATTGTCTTCTAATCCCAGGAACGAGTGACTGACAGAAGCTGGTTAAAACTGCATGATAAGGGTCTTTTTGCACAGACACACATCACCTCGTATCTGATGGGACTTTTAAAAAGGAGCAAATGGGGGAGATTTGAATGTGAAGAGAGATTGAGGGAAACAGCGATCAGATTCTAAATCGGAAACATCTGAGGACAGGATTTTCCCACGGAGCGCTAAGACATGTGGAGAAATCAGGCTTTAGATGTGGATTTAAATTAAAGTCCAAAACTGTCCACCACAATATGGCTATGGTTCACGTCTAGCATGTGTCATTATCTTTGGTTACAAAGCATCCAGATGGTTTCCTGTCATACAATGAGCTATATCATTTTTATTTACACTAGATACGCAAATTTATTCTTAACAAACATTTGAACTTTGATGCAGAGGGGTGGGGTAGAGGCATCTAAGCACCCTAGTTTAAATCATAGACTTGGAATTGCTCCATACAAAATAAACACCAAAGAATTTAGTATAATTTGAGTACTAGAAAACTAATTTATTTTATGACTTAGTTAAACAGGTTTTCATTAGGGAGTTATTATTCCCCTCATAACATCGGGATGCAAACCTCTCTAACATCACATTAAGGCAACAAGGGGTAAACTGCACTGTTTGCTGTTCTCAGCTTTCAGTTAAACACCTTGATATGAGGGGGAGTTCTCCTTCACTTAGTGCTTGAGAGACATGGGGAGAGCTCGAGCTGACAGCAGAGACTGAACGCAATGGACATTAGTGCCCTCGCTCCCGGCCGCTGTGACACATCGCCAATAAACGGTGGGGAGTTACGAGACCCGGCTGACGGATATGAGAAAAGACGTGAGCACTTGACCTAGTGTTCTCATACAGAGAACACAAAACATCTGCCTGCTTCTGCCTGCCTGTCGTGTATTGATTAGTCTCTATTGTGTGTAATTTCTGCTCTTATAAAACAGATGGGGCTGGTGTGAGAAAAAGGTTTGTGCGTATATTGGCGCATCTGGTCTGATGCCAGTCAGAATACATTTTGTACAATTGGTTTATCCATTTGCTACGGCTACTGACACGGAACCTGCACCCCTGCATCTGGCATACTCAGGGTCCAAAATAAACAATTTATATACACTACTGTTAAAAGGTTTGGGGTTAGTATGATTTTTTAGAAATTAAAGTAGATAATATTTTTAATGAGTCAGGACACATTAAATTGATCAAAAGTGACATTTATAATGTCACAAAATATTTCTATTTCAAATAAATGCTGTTCTTTTCTATTCATCAAAGAATACTGAAAAAAAATTATCATCGTTTCCACAAAATTTTAAGCAGCCTTTAACACTGATTATAAAAACATATTAGTAAGTAAAGGTTATTTGCATTTTTTTGCATTGTAAGTGCTAATTTTGGACCCTGGGCACACAAAACCAACATCCATACGGCACGTCTGAGATAATATATGCTCATAAAATGTAGTTTCCCCTGTCATTACCAACTCCTCCTCCTCATCATCCTCTCAGTCTTTCAGGATAAAAAGAATATCGCTGTTGGCGGCTTAGTCACACAGTTAATAAACGAACACGTGCTATTATTCTGTAGTACTGTATAAAATAGGCAACACTTGGTAGAGAGTGACTGATGAGAACTTACAGGGGCAGTTTGTGCCCTCAGAGCTGATGGCAGCCGTCTTCCCATCGGGACAGCAGCCGAAAGGTGTGTTGTCACAGGAGGACCGCTCCTCGACTGTGGGAATAGTGGTAGTTGCTACTGTTGTACCTGAAGAGAGAGATGAAGACGTCACACAAGCAGGATTTCTAGAATTTTAAGCTTCTAGTTTAAATTGATATCTCTATGTTTGTATGATTGCAAAAACAATTAACATGTCACGTTGCGGAGAAGGAAAATTATGGTGTAAATAATTACAGAGGCAGACGGCTCTATGGTTGACACTTTGATTTGCAGTAAACAATCTGCGAGTAGTTGCGAAATGACTTTTACATCTTTTTCTTGATGTATTCCTACTTTTTAGATGCTCATTATGCAAACCCTAACAATAGCTTGTTAAAACTGTCTTGGCTATGAAGCCAGTCTCACACCTACAAGTATATATACTGAAGATTAGGAGTGTGGGTTGGAGCAAAATATCTCCTGCTTGCCAAACAAGCCATAAAGCCGTCAGATGTTCAAGGGCTCTGTGAGTATGAGAGAGGCAGTGTGTGAACGAGATAGTGAGTGGTGGAAAATGACTTTTGGCATAGATCTGGAGAGCATCCATGGATGTCATTTCATTGCATCTGTGGGCAAATTTATGAGCCGCAGCCCCTGAGGTGCAATGCTGGCCACCACACTGCTTCAGCCTTACAGGCTATTGGTTCACTGGGAGGCAGAAAGTCATCAGAAAGTCTCAAGAGATGCCTCCCACTCCGGTGTCAGACAGACTTCATGTGTCCTGTGTCAAAGAGCGATCCGGTCCAACAGTGACAAGAGAATAAATCTGATGCCCTGCTGCTCTCTCTTATACCATTTCAGGCAGTTAAACAGTGTGTCTGTAAAGCTAGCATTAGCTGAATAAAAATAGCTGGTCTACTTTATGTATTATGGTGGTGAAGGGCACAAAAACAAGTGAAGGGATTGAAGGATTTGTCACTTGAATGTCAACCAAGACGCTATAATTTTAAAGGCGACTGTAGTGGAGAATAAAATTAAAGTTTAGCGGCTATTAGAGCCACTGTTAGTTTTTTATGCTAGTATGCTAAATTGTTGAAAAAAATTTGGCAGAAATTCTGGCAAAATTTGATTAAAAAAAAAATGTTTTGTCTAAAATGTTCTTTAGAATTACAACTTTCCCTATGGTATTACAAATTCCCCTATTTGTAGCGACTTGCTATTGCTAGTTGGAGGAAGGCAATCCAGCTAAGGATTATCTGAGTTTTCGACTGTGTTAACATCATACTTTCTTTAATAACCAATGTAATATATTTTAAAATTGGTTGTCAAGGTAGGAGTTGGAATTTATTCATTCTGAAAATGTCTTTGTTGTTGTCATCTATGGGAAGGAATTAAACGTGCACACAAACACACACAAATATATATATATTCACATGGTTTTTTTTAAAGACACCTTTTCTTCACTTTAAACACATTTTTGTAATTTGTTGGGCCGCCAATGTACAATGTCCTGAGGTAAAACCAGTTGAGAACCACTGAACTAAAAGCCATTGTCTTTTTAAAATTGCAGAGCCATTCCCACCCCAACTTACTGTTTCAATAGCAAATACATCAACACAGTAAAAAAATAAAAAATAAAAAATAGTCAAATAATTTCAAGGGTTCTTTAAATGTACAGTCTATGTACTTGAGTTCTGTTCCTGACCAATACAGACTATGCAAGAACAGCTCAGAGGAGAGAAAAGAACAGGCATTGCATCGACTGCACCCAAAATGGCCTTTAGAAGAGGCTTACTTATAAGGTTAGGCCACGTTAAAAACCAGTCATTTTGGTGAATTATTCACTGAAGTGATTCCAAATGAAATTCCTCACTTAGCAGTTGGATGTCAGGTGTCAAAACCTCTCACATAATGGCTGCTGAGATAATGTACAATGTTAAATTGATATGCGATTACTATTCGAGAAGAGGTCATCTCACACACAAGGTCATCTCACACACAGCCCATACAAAGGAGAATTTCATCATCTCTTGTCATCTGTTCTTGACAATTATGCCTAAACCCCTTATGACTGAAAGATTATGGTGAATGCATTACCAAGTGGCTCTTCTCCGCTCTCCTCCATTCCGCTCACCATCTCGTCGTCCCCACTGGGCTCTCCACTGCCCGACTCCTCAAAGTAAGGGCTGGAGTCCACGGATGGGGATGAGGTGCGGGGTGGTTTGTAGGGTGTGGTGGGGCGGTGGGTGGTGAAAGAGCTGAAGTATATTCCTGCCTCGTCCACCCTAGGTGGAGGCAGTGCCTCCACCACGAAGCTGTCCGGATCCTTGAGAATGCTTGAAGTGGTGGTGGTGGTGGAGTGGCCATGGCGCTGTTTGGTGGTCTTGACGTGAGCGGTGGGAGGGGTGGTGCGGTGGGTGGTTGGGAAGGGGGTGGGTTTGGCCGTCTGCTCAATGGATTCTGGGAGAAAGCAGGAATGGAATGATGGGTAAGCATAGATGGAAATGTTTCTGTAAGCCTTCTTTCTCACCTTTGAATTCTACCTACACCCTCTCACCCCTTCCTCTTTGCCATTAAAAGAACAACAAAAAAAGCTTCAGCATGGTCTCAGCGGGGCATCCTTATCCGGAGCAATGCTTTGTATGTCTCACAGATTCATATCAAAATCAGATGCATGGAAACACCAGGAATAAACCCACTCCTGCCTGCAAAAAGCATCGTGTTTCAATCATATCACTTAAGCTTCATTACACCCCAACATCTGAACACCTGCAAGGAGCCTCTTTTGTAGTCAGACAACAAGGGCTTAGCCTTAAAGGATTAGTTCACCCAAAAATGAACATTTTGTCATTTACTCACACCTCATGCTGTTCCAAACCTGTATGAATTTCTTTCTTTTATAGAACAAAAAGGAGAGATTTTGAATTAATGCCCTGGTTGCTCTTTTCCATGCAATTATGAATACAGCTTTCAAACTTCAAAAATTGCACAAAAGCACAATAAAATGGTCTTAACGTCTAATATATTCCTAGTCATTGAAATTTGGATTAGTCACAAATAAACAATTCCGAACGGTTCTGTAAACTGAATGAACCAGATTATAGAAACAGTCTAGTATCATAAACTCTAATGAACATGCCTTGGAGAGCTAGAGTGGATTGTCAAGATTTTCAGTGAATAATGACTTGAAAGGGATAGTTCACACAAAATTAAATCTATTAAAAAGTCATCATTTACTCACCCTCAATCCTCTATGATTTTTTTCTCTGTGGAAGCATTGGTTTTATCACCGAGACATTTCTCAAAATATCTTCTTTTATGTTCCACAAAAGAAAGAAAGTCATACAGGGGTGTGTTTCCCAAAGCAAACTATGGTGGCAAGTTCCGTCGTTACCAATAGAGTTCAATTGGACTTACGACCATAGTTGACTAACGATGCTTTCGGGAAACGCACCCCAGGTTAGCAACAACATGAGGTTAAGTAAACAAAATTTTGATCTGTTCTACACACAAACTATTATGTGGCCAAAATATATTCTTCAACCCTTACCTAACAGGTTTGGAAGGACACGAGAGTGAAACAATATTGATAGAACCTTCATTTTTGGGTGCACTATCCCTTTAAATTACCCACAAAACTAATGAACTGCACATGTAGAAGAACTGGGTTGCTGCACTGCATCTTTCTGATGTGATTCTTTGAGGTTTTTAAAAGCTAGGTTTTCTGCAAGCTTAAAACCGATCATTACACAGACTCTTGACCAGAAGTGTTTATATACTACTGGGTTTGAGACTGCAGAATACGGTTCTGCGAGAGAGTGTGCTTATGCGTGTGAGAGAGTGCCTGTAGATATGAATTATATATACATATTCAGATGTTGCCCTCCTGTAGGGAGGCTTTAATCACAGACAGCCAGAGCCTCTAGTGATGAATGATTGATATAAATAGGGCAGAAAAGCAGGGTTTAGCTGCAGCTTCAAAGGAAGCCCTCACTTCATGCAGGCATCCGTCGACGGTCCAACCACCGCAGCCTTGTCAACACGCAAACCTCTCCACTGCAGCAGCTGAGCTCAAACTTCAAAAAGACACTGCCAATGCAAGAGTCTTTATCAAAGATGCATATTTAAAGATTGCGAAGACAATAATAACTGTGGTGTGGATGAATCGAGACTAGATTTCACCACAATAGGGGCCGAGGGATCCACGCGCCCAATCATCCGTGGCTTTGTGCTCAACTTTAACGGATCCCCCGTGTACAGGCTAACCGTGCTTGGTCTGGAACCTGATAACACGCTAGCGCAGGCTCTTAATTACATGCTAATCATCTCGCATTTGAACAGCGAGTAGCTGACGAGGTGTGAAATACGATACCTTACAGAAATACTACTTCTATCAGACCGGCTGTCACAGTCTGGGCGAGTGGGGGCGAGTGTGTAGATACACTAGCTTTGTGCGGGAGAGCACCGATGCTATCGCCGTTTGTCACAGCATCCGTTTTCTTATTTCGACTCGGCTGCACCTGTCATTCAGGAGCTCAGCGTAGCGTTAGCTCAGAGAGATCTGGGGTGTGGGATTTGAGTCACCCGCCCCAGCTTTGGGTTTTGTGACACAAATACGTACGCTGAAAGAGAGCAACTGCCAACGGGAGCAGTCAGCTCGCCTTAATCAAGTTTAACGCTCCATTTGGTTTTCAGAGAGGCAGGGAGAACAATTAGGAGATGCAAAAATCATTGTCATCTTCAGTTGGCATAGCCGTATACTTACTCTTGAGAGGCTGTTATTAAGATGGCATTCTGTCTTTTCATACAATATTGTGCATGTGTGTGTGTGTTTTGGGCGGAAACTGAAAGAGGCAGAGAGAGAAGAGAGAAAGGCAGAGAAACTAAGAAATGAAAGGGGTAAAGGAGATTGTTTCTGATTCAAAACAAGTTCAAATCTATCAACAAATTTAATTCTTGTCCTAACCTGACTATGATTCCAGCCTCAAGTCTGTCTACACTGACATTAGAAATATCACACGATACAACACAATGACGACTGTTAAACTACTGTATGTAGAGCAGATTTTCCAACCAATGAGATTTAACGAGGGGCGGGGCCAAACCATCAACAAAATTTCAAATTACTCGCAGAGGCTAGTTAGGACAAAACTAGATTTTTTATTAATTTACATGATTTTCATGCCTAGAAATCACTTTTAAAATTATACTGAAAGAAGGAACCCTGAAAAAAGAAAAGTTGTTGAGAGGGTGCATTCAAATTAGAAATATCTTTTTTGTTGTTGTTTTCGCTTTAAATCATTTTAAAATTATTTTAAGACTTCTTGAGGCCCCCTAGTGGCTCCTGGCTTACCACGGGTGTAAAGGGTAAATCACAGTAATTTAGACTTTTTTATTAAACCAGATCAATCCTTACATACAAAATGTGAGTTATTTGAGCTGTAAAGTTGTTTTAAACGTCCTTATAGCAGTGGTACTACTGTTGTAGTAGGCGGATAAACTCTAGGTTATACTACACAATTCCCGTGGGAGGATTTTTCCCTATGTAAATAGTACATCGCAGGGTTTACCGCCTTTACATGGTAATGAGAAAAGTTTAATAATTTGATGTAACTTTGCCCAGACAAGGTTAGTAAGCAATTTTATCACAGCAGACCTTCGAAGCGGTGTATTTGAACGTCAGTCTTGTCGTAATGTCTTGCCCTATTGTTTTCCATTTTAAGTTTTTTATTTTTACACACTAAGGGATGATTGGAAATTCTTTTATGTGGTATGACACATAGATAAACTGATTTTGAACACGGAAAATGTTGTTTAGAACAAAAACGATAACCAAAACTAACATTTCCGCCAAAAGGCCGCCCATCCCATATGCTAATGTGTAGGCTGCCAATTTGCAGAAAGAGTACAGGTGATGACACCATATGTGAGCGCAGGGAACTGCCAAGACTTGGACTCTTGATGAGCCAAAAGTTTCTCAGCCATTCCAGACCCTGAACGCCCTGCGTCATGTACCAAGATGTGCCACTGATTGCCTCATCTGCTGCCTGCTATGGCAACATTAGGAGTAACTCACTCCGTGTGGCGTTTCATAGCACCGTTTGTCATCAAGAAGAGTTGATGATGAGAGAGCGTCAAGAGATCAGCGGGAGAAATATAGAGAGAAAGGCAGGCTTTCGGCTAATTCACACCCAGTCACACGTGAAATGAGCTTGCGATCTAACCCTTCCACCTCAGGGCTGCCGAGCAGTCTGCAACCCGGGCCTGCTTTACCCCACATGTCGAAGAAGAAATTAATAAATGGTGCTGCTGTTGCCAGTTCCGCCCTAGGCTGGTGAAGATCCAACCTAAGCCTGGTCTTTACTTCCTCCCAGATCCTTGAATAAACCTAGAATAGCAGCTGGATTATTGTCAAACGGGCAGGTAATGCCAAGAAAAAAAGCAAGACAGAGAGATGCTCTGGTTAATGACTACAGGAATGATGGTCCAATAGTGATCTCTAAACATCAGTTTGTGGTGTGTTGTGTCATAACCAGGCCCAGATTTAATCTGCCAAATGTTAACTGAAAGCATAATCAAATAACTGCTCAGTCAACCTGAATTGCTGTTGAACAAGAACTGATTAGATGGTGAAAATTAGTGGTTGACTGATGTTTTTTTAATGAATATAATAATAATAATAAATGTACTCAAAATTATGTACATAATTTTGAGTACATTTATTTGTTATCATTAGCCAGTAAACTTGCAAAAATGAAAACCTATGTAAATGAGACAATTCAAATGACAATGCAAATGAGTGCTTAGATTTGTAAGCTTTTGTACAATTAACATTTTTATAAATATAGCTTATATATATTTAATATTATAAATATTTATATATTTGATAAATATAGCAAATCTGTAGATAAAATTGCCATATATTGGCTAATGTCTCATCAAAATGGCCAAATATTAATTAGCCTGGCTGATTTATTTGTCTATCACTAGTGAATAATGAGCATTATATACCAGAATTGAGATAGACTGTGAGTTTTTCTAAACAAAATAGAAACAAAATTGGTTAATATTACCAAATAGTCTGAATGACCTTAGTGACATTAACAGAAAAAGAAGGACATTTCAGAGTTAGAGCAATTTCAAATTTTCATTAAAAATAAAGATTATTTTTCCTCTGAAATAACATAGCACTAATGAATTATTCATAATAACAACAATTCGCATTACAAAAGTAAATGGGGTTGTGTGTGATTTTATGTTGAAGGACAGGAATGAGCAACATGCTGAACTTTTGAATGAGTTTTGTTGACAGAGAATCCATATGGACCTGGTTATAGCTATGAAAAACAATGGAACATATATAGTCATGTTAGATCAAGCTGCAGCAGGTGACAACGAAACTGAATCACTTATGTGTCATTAACAGGTCTGACAGAGTGGCTGCATGGGCTGCTGTTGAAAATGTCTGGCACCTGCCACTGGCCCTGATCCAAGAATTGGCAGCTGGCGATGTCCACCACATGCCATGCCCATCTCGGAGCAGCTCTCTGCGGAGCGCCTTCTGACGTGAGCTGGCATAGTGCTTCTTACATACAGCCGACATGAAAGTCTTAACCTTGGCCTTCTACCAGGTCCCTTTGCCCACACATGTACAGAGCAGCCGATCAACGATATAAGAGAAAGAGAGAGATGTCCTACTCTTTACACAGCTTGCCCTACCCAAAGCAGGCCTCCCGACAGCATCAGCAGCCGGATTGTAGGTGCTTCGCACAGACTGTGCAGTTAACTCCCCCTAATCCACACAGGGGTGATGCATATCAAACAGCTCAAATGTCGCCCAGTTCCAGGGGATTCAAAGACTCCAGCCTGAAGCCAAGCAGCACGGCTCTATCTGCAGGGGAGCATCTGTCAGGCAGCTTTCCTGTCCCCTTGAACATCCACCACCAACATCAAAACCCCCCATACCCACCCCCTAAACACCTGCACACCTAGTGACCCCTTTCCTACCTATGGGCCACGCAGTTTGCCTCAGCAAACCCTGTAAAACTGCAAAAATTCATTTCCTTAATCTGAATTTTTCTCTTAATTTCCAGTTAAAACATCTAAACATCCTTAAAACAAGAACATAAAGCAATATTGTGTAATATAAGACTTTTTTCAGAGAATATCCTGTGAAATATTTTATTTTTATTGTTTATTTTACCTCACTTGTTTTTTTTGCTTGTTGCCTCACTAAATTTTGTTAAAATACATTAAAAACATTCTGCCTAAACTTAAAAATACAATAACAATACAATAAAAATATATTACAAATATTAAAATACATTTTTCAACTAAAATATTGTTAGACGTAAATAAAATAAAATGTAAAAAATTCCAAAATGCATTCTCTGAAAACATTTTAATGTATTTTGCCAAGTATTTGTCTATGAATGTTTATATATTCTACAAGAAAAGAGACAATAACAATGATTAAGGAAATTATTTTTTTCAGTGAAAGGAATCATGAGGTCTTAAACTGAGGTTCGTGAGCCATTGACCTTCTTAATTTATCATTCATACTTTCTTTGACGTCTGTATGCAGTAATACAAAAAATAGAAAAAAAATTGAGTACAAGAGGCTAATCTCACCTTTGCACTGGCCTAAATGCTCCACAGTAATCTCCTTATCTTGTCGGCACGCAATGGTCCTCAGCTGGCACCGGTCTGCATAGGTGACCCCATCAGAACCACATACCTGTCGACAAACATGTCCATGTCCATTATTAGGGAAGAAATCTTTATCATTATAGCAGTTGTAGAGTTTAAGGTGGATCTGTGACCTATGCAAACTCACCTTGGTCTTATTCTTCTCGTCACAATCTGGTGACGGGCACTCACAGTGAGCCTGTCCGTTCACCTCCACACATGATGCCCCAAAGTGGCACACAAGCTCATCACAGGACTTGGGTGCCTCAGGTCCTGTGGAATAGTTTGGCCTCTGGTTAATACACAACCTTTATTTGATACTAAAAGTGAACTTTTAAGGCTATTCAAACACCAAACTGGGGTTTTTAAGCAGTCCAGCATTCCCAAAACACAATATATTCTGGTCATTTCAGTGTGGGCTACTTGTTAATCCACTTCTGATACGGACCCTACAACCTCCACCACAGAAATTCATCAGAAAGATGGACTTGCATCAGTAACAGAGCTGGGACCTTCCCTGCCACAGAAGTCTACTCTTTACTCTGACATCAGAGCGCTGGGCGGCACTGCCTGGCCTGCAGCATTGACTGGATTCCTCTTCTGCACTTTCATGTGGCAGCTTTTATCTGGCAGGAACGCTGCATGAACACTGCTATGCTGGTATTGTTGAGTTCATTAAGCTCTTCACTTCCTGTCAATAGCTGACGGTGACTCCACATTATTCACCAAGCCAACACAGGGGGTGACATCAGGATAGCATTTCACTGTCACCCCGTTGCGCATTTGAAGATTCATCTTTGAACTCCACCGATTTAATCTGATTATAGCATACAGTCGAAAGTAGAACAAATCAAAAAACATAGTTTTACAGTCATTTGATAATGAAGCCACAAAATACTTGATGCCAGAATATTTATTATTAAGTGGAGCATTATTTGAAAATGAAAGGTTTATTTAATTTAAAGGTTATTGTATATGATAGTGTAGCCTCAGCCTTAGATACTAAAATAATTATTAATGTATAATAAATTATTTAAATAAAATAATTTACATTTTTAAGACAGATATTAAAACAAATATCTATATCTTATTATATACTATTAGATACACAAAAAACGGTATTAAAATAAAATTACTTTCATGTTATGACCATTAACCAATAAATGGTCAATATTATAATTCTGTAATATAATATTATGCAACATTTTGAAATGGATATTTATTTTCAGATTTGCTAAATATTGTATTATGATGGTAAAGGTAATCTAAATGAAAAAAAAAAATGAAACGTAAAATGAAAATAAATGAAAAATGGGCATGTAATCATCCAGAACTGCCTGATGTATAGTATGTGTGTGTATATATATATATGAACATATATAAAATGATAATAATAAAGTACCGATATATTGTTAATAACTCAGATGGTACCTCATCTGATGCATACTGCTGGATTCGAACCTATGTCCCATTGAGAACTTTTTCACTATGCCATGGTTCCAACATGACGCTGATAACATGAAGCCTTATTTGTCAGAGCACTTTTCATTAACAAAGGCTATTAATTACCTAGTGCCGTCATTTTTAATAATTTCTACTTGTACTCAACATTGTTAAAAACAGACCCAATTATAATTCATAAAATCACAACCTAGCCGCATCAGAAGTGCAATCGTGGAGAGACTATCCGAGGTTTGTGCTAATTAAAAACCCGGCGTTACCTTTGTCACAGCCGTTGGCTCCCATCTTGCTGCCGTCGGGGCACACGTTGCATTTCATGCCCTTAACTCCGGGCTTACATGAGCACAGCCCTGACATCTGCTCACAGTCGTCACGAACCGAGCCCACTCCATCACAGTTACACGCTGATGAAGAGAGAGAGAGGGAGAGGGCTGTCAGCCTTATCTGCTTGAACAGTTTTGATTAGATTCCTTGTCTCTTTCTCTTCAATTTCACTCTGACAAAAACATCCACACATCCAACAAATGCATGCAGGCAATCTGAAGCTGCTCCAATCTGTGACCCCACAGCTACAGCAATAGCGCTCGCTCTGTGTCAATGACCGCAGTCTGGTGGAGTTCAAAGCAGGGTCAAGAAGCCCTGGGGTGAGAGTGAACGTGGCTAAAGAATGTGCTAATGCTCCGAGGACCTCTGGGACAGAGCACAAACTGTTTCAATCATCCTTGTTTTTCTATCTCTGGCTTTGTAGCGCTGTACAAACACACATATACGTGTGTCAGAGCGTTATTGGTCTGTAGGCAGAACTTATAGGTCAAGCCATGTTGCACTCTCGCACAGTTCCCATTACCCGCGGTGGCTCGGAGGCTTAACTCGAAACGCTTGTTTTGACAGAAATCGCATTTGAGGCCGGAAGGATACCGCACGTTAAACGCGTAGGTTGTCACTTCGGATTTTGGATTAGAAAGGAACATTTAACACATTTAACAGAAAATGCCCTGAAAGCAAATCACCAGGAAAGGGAGAAAAGAGGAATGCTTACGTGTGCAGCCGCTCATGTTCTCTGTAACGATGCCTCGGAAGTTCCAGAATCCAGGCTCGCAGCGGTCGCACTTGAGTCCCCCGACGCCGGGTTTACAGGAGCATTGGCCGCTGGAGGGGTCACAGGTGCCACCATATGAGCCGTAGTGATTACACTGACACACACCTAAAGATGAAGAAATGCCTTTAGAAGTACACAATCGCAACCAGATGGGATGCGCCAATTTTCAGTTGAAGAGAGATTTTGGACTAATGAGATTAGACCTATTAGTCTGTTATTGGTCATAATATGAAAGTAACTGGCTGGAATTGACCAGAATATTTAATATTGGGGCATCCGTAGTCCTCCCAACTTTTAAAAGTAGAAGTTTGTCAACTCACTTTTTGGAAAAATTTACTTTTTTTTTTTTGTTTTATATTTATTTTTATTGAGAATTTTATCCGTTTTGGCCATATTG
Source organism: Anabarilius grahami (assembly GCA_003731715.1). NCBI lineage: Eukaryota > Metazoa > Chordata > Actinopteri > Cypriniformes > Xenocyprididae > Anabarilius > Anabarilius grahami. The sequence continues at coordinate 279,666 of RJVU01036174.1, read as the reverse complement.
TGAAGAAACAAATTCAGTAGATAGCCATATAAAATGTCAGGATCAACCGGCTGCAGTGGCAGTGAATAAAACGAACAGACGACCAATTTCTAATATGGCTAGTGCACACTCTTTTGCTTCAGCAACTGTTGGACAAATGTTACATCATCTAATTAATATTCATGAGCCTATAACATGCCCTCTCCCAACTTCATATCACTCCTACACTGCATCGCTTGATGCTTTTTCACATTGCGCCTTGTCAGGACATAGTGTTTGAGACTTCTACAAACACTCAACAGGTAGGACATACTTTTAATAGCACTATTAATATGAATATGTGAACAGTAATATGGGTATGAATATAAAGATATTAATATTAAAAATACACTGCCATACACTAGTATCTTCTGCTCACCAAGGCTTCATTTATTTAATAAAAAATACAGTAATAATAAAAAAACTGTAATTTTATGAAATATTATTACAATTTAATAATATTTAATTATTTACAGTTATGTTTTATATTGTAATACATTTTAAATGATAAAGCTGAACTTTCAGCCATTATTCCAGTCTTCAGAGTCACATGATCCTTTAGAAATTATGTTAATATGCTGATTTGATTCTCAAGGAACATTTTTTATAATTATTAATACCGAAAACCAATGTGTTTCAGGCCTATTGTGACTAAATCAAACTACTGAACTAGTTAGTTAGATAATGGTTTATGACAGTTATCCGCTTGTTACGTCGTGACGTAAGGAAGGCCGTTTCTGGGTCTTGCAATCTCGACGGCCGTTTATGAGTGCTATTTATTCATATTAAACATTTAACATTTTAAAAAGTTTAAACATTTAAAATACTTACAGTCTACACAACAGTCTCCGTGCTCACAGACATTAATATATTAACGATTTATAAGATGAATATCTGTCTGGCCATTTCGGATTTTGGTATGGAGATAAAGGTTATGATTATAATTTTTTGGTAGTATTACACCACATCATGTGTGTATTTTAGCACCGTTTGATGTTTTCTTGTGGTATGAGATAGAGCGTTTGGACCCGTAAGCGCTGCCGCGTGATGTCAGACTTAACAACCGAATACATACTTGGACAGCCAGCTAGTCCAACACCCAGGGCAGCGGTCTTGTTGTCTTGACAACATCCGTAAACAGTTTCGCTACAGTGCTGGGAGGCTACGAGCTCTGGAGGAGCTGACATGATATCTAGAGAGAAGATACAGTGCAAACAGGGGTGGGTGGGGGAGAGAGAGACACACATTGAGATCCACAGCATCCTTAAGACAAATTAAACTAAACAATCCAAGCTGAAATGCAATTTAGTACAACACAATAAGAATCGCTTAAGGAGCACGGGTGGGAGAGCCTGCAACTGGCTGCCAGATAACAATTCTATTTACAATTCCTGACACCAATTCAAAATCAGGAAAAAATGATGCTATTACCAGCCATGAAAACAAACAATAGACCTCTCGTCGAATGTCTGGTGGGTGACATTTGACACATTCTCAGGGGCCTGTTGTCTCCATTTGTTCTCGTCTCAGATAGTGCCGTTTACACCTACGCCATAGTGTGTCAAACAAAGATTTATAGACTCTGCATTTATGGACGCAAATGCACAGGAGCGCAAATCAGGACACGCCGATGTCAGTCCACTCTCGCAATAACCTAATTACACTATTCCAGCGTTCCCGTCTCACATATGGAGGAAGTTTGTTGCGGTGTTTAACTATAACGCTGTGCCGGAGGCAGATGGCAGGTGCCAATTTGTCTTATCTATGCTGTCATTTTTTCTCACAGTCTGTCTACACTAGTTCTTTTCAAGCACTTCTTCTCTAGGCCATTGAGCTCAATGGCTGTGAGGTGGCAGGTTTGTGGTTTCAAGTTCGGAGCTGAAGGAGGACTAGGCTGTCGTAAATCAGGAAGCCGTCGACGTGAGCGTACATGTCCTGGGGTATAATAGTGATGTGTCACTGTGCCTTTCATAGCATTTTGTGGCTTCAGAGATGGGTTTTGTCCACACCTCATTAAACTTTTCCTCTCCGCACTGAGTCCATTATGACAAAAGTGCTTTTAATTTGATCCTTTCTTCTCGTCTCACCCTGATTCTTCACCATTCTCCTTCTACACTTGTTTGTTCTACAACACAATCTTTCTGAAACAACAAGGTGCTGCTAAAAGCATTATCAGCTCAGCTTATATTTATAAAAGGGGTCATGAATTGAGAAATCAACTTTTACTTGAGCTTTTGATATAGAAGAGGTCATTGTGCTATAAGAATGTAAGTTTCAGAACTGAAAACTTCCTTGTTAGTCCAATAAAAGCTTTTATTGATACCAGGCCCATTGAACGAATGATCCTGGAATGTGCCTATCTATAGGTGAAACGCCACCTCCGCAGAAGAAATTAACGCCTACTTCATCATTGCAACGTTAGCCCCACCCACTGGCGTTAGTGAGATGACGAGGAGAGAAGAGCAATACAACAGGACAAAAATAACATTACCTTTCAAAGGATCCTAATGCTAGGAATATGGTTATTTATTTTCAACAATGTGAATGTCTCAGTAGAGCTTTATTTAATTGTTTTTGTGATTTCACTGTTGATTCTTTGTTAAATTAAATTTCGGTACAGGCTTTGCAAACAGACTTTTACAATATGGCTCGACAGTAATGCAACAACATGTAAGTAACTGTGTTCTTCTAATGCCTGATCTGATATGTAATGATTCATGTACTGTCAGATGTTCTTTGTCTAAGTGTCAGTAAATCAAACCAGTGAGTAAATGGTCAACTTCACGTTGTTTCTCTTAGTAGGATGAAAATAATCTGTCAATTAAATGGTGATTAAATTATATAAAGAAAGAGATCAAAGAACGCTCCCTTTACAGTCGCTGGAGCTGTCAATCAAACAGCGTGAGTTTATCAGTGACAGAGTTCTGGACGCGCCAAAACTCCCGTTTTATTCAACGAATCTCTTAGTTACAATGCGTTTGTGCTATTAGTTATGATGAAAGTATTCGTTAGTGTGCAGAAATTGAGTTGAAATGACTAGATCACTGCTTTCATGAGCTCAACAACATGTCTGTGATCGCTGTTCATCACTGCAACCATACATGCTACGATATAAATATAAGCACTTTTCACGATTAGTTAACCTTGAGAGCTGTAATAGTAAAAAAGGTGCTAAAAGTTTTAGAGAGAGAGTAATACTATTACAGCAATACTATTATAGCTATTTCAAATGGAACGATCTTAGCCAATCACAGCAGTGAGCATTTACACTTAAGTCTCACAGCAGACACGCCCCTTTAAACAGAGCGTTCAAATAAGAGGGCTAAAATCAGGGTAGGAAAAATGCCTTTTATTTCTAAATTATGACAATTTTAGATTTAAAAAGCATACTAACATTATAAGTGCACCCCAGGAAACATTATAAAACAATAAAACAATGCAGTTCATGACACCTTTAAAGTACTGTAGATCATTGTTAGATCAAGCACATAAATATTGAAATATATACAGAACATAGCAAAAGTATAAATATTGTACATATACATTTTTGAAGCTTTATTGCCCAGCTCAGCTCAGTCTTTTATTTCCTCTAAGCTTCACCATTAGCCAAGCACTTTACAGCGTCCTCTGATCTTTACTGCAAGGAGACTCAGAGCAAGGTTGTCTAGAGGTCACCAAGACCTAATTTCCAATTAGCAAAAAGCAGCAAGGTGCTCCGGAGACCCGTCAGCTCTCAAAGGCACGGGTCAGAAAATGGGGGAGGAGAGACTGCAGCGTGAATATCAAATGCAAGGCCCGATGAGATTTCCATTGATCTGAGCTCAGCCAATTGGAAGCAGATGCCAAAAGCTCCTCACACCGGTTGAAAGTTCTCCAAAAGGATTTATTTTCCACGGCCACTGAAGGAGCATGACTGATCTGGCTAGAGGGCCTGTGAGGCTCTGAAGCAGAAAACTCAGAGTTTGAGAAAACCATAGATAAAGGATGAGGGGTGCAGCGAGTGAGAGAGAGCGCAGAGAGAAAAGCACGTGCATGTGTGCGCGCAAGTGGAGTCAAGCTCTGCTTGAAGCCTGAGGGAATCTCACACTGCTCTGATCACAGAGCCACGCTCTTCCTCTCTCAGTGGTAGATGCTCAGGTCTGGACTACACAAGCCCCCTAAGCTCAAAGAAACCCTGCATTCTGCTGCAGTCACTCTATAACAACCATCCTGTCAGAGTTCCCGGAGTGTTATTCTTTCAGATAACTGAGGAAAACATTAATATTAGAGGAAAAGAAAAGTGGTCTCTCACCTGGACAGGGGCCTTGACTCTGGAGCACCAGGTCCATTTGCTTCTCGCACCTAGCTTTCTTCAGCTCACATTCGCTGGTGTACGTGTTCCCATCTGATCCACACACCTGCAAATGTTCACAGAGAGGTTAATGCGGCACGATTAATGGATTCAACAAGATTTAGCACACGTTTTAACAAGTCAAATGCTTGGGCAGTGTATGGGCAGCACTCTGTTTGAATGCTTATGACAATGTGAGACAATCGTTGTGAATGGGCATACCGGGCTTTGTGGCACATTCTTACAAGCGAATTCACAAATGCAGCGATCGTCCTCGTCCTCGCTGTCGTCATCCCACAATCCGCCGTATCGGCGACAACGATCCTGCTCGCAGGTCTCAGAGCCTGAGCCAGAGCCTCCTGATCCGCAGTCTGTTGGAACACACATATATAGGCTACGTTCAACTGTCAGTTTTTGGGATTGACAACTGCATTTACTTGCAGGTGTGAGTCTCAAAATGTCTCGTTCACATAGCAACTTATAGTAGGATCTCAATACTGTCTGTATGAACGTGCAATGGGAGTCAAGTCCGTTTTCTCTTACCATTATCCATGGAGACAATGACCAAAATAATATCAAAGATGGCGACGTCCATAAAACTGAAGAGTCTTAAGACTTTTGATACGACAAGAGTCCAATCGAGCTGCGAGTTCATCAAAAGCAGCTTTTATATCTGGGTGGATAGCGGAGCATTTGAGTCGCGCGTTGAACACAAAACTGATGGGAACAGCTCTGGTGGAGAACAGTGACGTGATCTAAAATCTTCAGATGACACAGCTCATATCTCTGTCGTTGTAAGCTACCGAAACCACACATGAAAACCCGCAACACATGGTAGACATACTGTATGACATAACACAACTAGCTGTCCAGTTCGGTTCCGTTGACACAGCGCAGGAGAATGTGGTTGTGAGTCCTGAAAATATACAGGTGTAAATGAGAATGCGGTTGTCACTCCCACAAATAACTGAACTGTGTGTGAACGTAACCATTTTATGGTCTCAAATGCAGGACTGACAACCATATTCTGTTGCTGTGTGAACGTGGCCATATGCTTCTTGTATTTCATGGCATGGATACTGGATTGATTTAAACTGTACTTGAAATAACTCAATCATTACTATAATTATAATAACTATAATCATTATATAATCCTAACCCAAAGCCTTAACATTTTGCATTTTTTAATGTGAAATAAGACTATTTAGTTCATTTATGTGCATAAAATATAACATTATTATATTTTATAAATATAATATTAACATTTTTTTGGTGAACATTAAAATTTTAGAAGATGTTTTCACCATTTTAAATCACAAATATTCCATCCATTTTGTAAGATCATAACTACATGCAAAATATATGTAAAAATATACATATTAAACTTCCATACTATTTTGTCTAAATAAAAAAAATATAAAATTTTTTTTTCAATTTAGATATTACAAGTGAACTTAGGCATCACAACATAATAATGTAGGTGTGTGTAATGTTATTTTATAAAACGTATATTAATTTTGAGATATTAAAATAAAACAAATATTTTCTTGTTATGACCGATAACCAATAACCCATATCATAACTCAAGTTTTTTTTTTGCTAAAAGAAATTAGAAATAAAACTCCAAACTAAAAGCAATAATATTAATTTTTAATAAATTTATCAGATTTGCTAATGATTACATTTGGCAGTGTAATTAATTATCAGTCTTTTTAAAAATTAACTTTAGTGACGTTACATGATGGCAAAGGTAATCTAAAAGTAAAAATTCTACCAATACAAACATCCATACACAGCTGTTTTCCTCATAAGAAGGCAGCTTTGTCAACACAATGAGCAACAACGCACACAACCTCAATTTACACCATATAAAAGAACAAATAAAATCACTAACACTGATTTCAATGTGAGATAAATAAGCAATCTCACACGATACCTGCGATCTGAGCGAAACAGCGGGTACTTTAGAAGTCACATAGAGCAAAGACAAATAAGACAAGCAGACACTGGGGATCTCATGCAAACACATATTTGCATATCAGTATACCGCACATTGTCTTCCAATAAAATAAAATTCAGGGCATATGGAGCAGCAAATATTGAGATTTTCTTCACGTTGGAGTGAAGATTGAAGCAAAGGCACTGCTGGAAGTACAAGATAATGACCAGCTATGGTATTACCCAGCAACTAACAAAATAAATTAAGTGAGACAACAGTGTGCCACCAGCAAAGTGTCCCTCACATTTTGATTAGAAGTGAACTAACTGACAATCTGTTATCTAGCACAGGAAATCAATGTGAACGGGTGTTTTACGGCCATCATGCGTGGAGCCAGTGATCATACGACATTATATTGGGTGCAATTAGTCTCGGTGCGAGTTCAGAGTTAGTTTCTCTGTCTGAAACCCCGACAGATAAATCTCGATTCTCTCCAGGATCCAAACTTTGGGGATTATGGTGAGGGTTTTTCTTCTGATGAGTCGCCTCATTAAACACACTCTTATCTAGCCTATTTAATTAGAATTAAAGTTCATTAGTCAACAAAGCTGACTTGCTAGAGATATAAAGCCCCCCTCTTTGTAACAGAGCATTACCGTTTGTTATTTTTAAAGAAAGTTGCAGAGAAGCGCTGCATGTTTGTCTTGGCAAAAAAACAAACAAACAAAAAACATAATTTGCCAAGAAAAGCCTAAAAAATTATATATATACAATAGTACAATAGTACAATAATACAATGTCTGGTACAATAGTGTGATGTCTTTGATTTATCTTCATTTGGAGGATTTTCTCTGCAAACACTCTTATATACATTTATTTGCGATTAATTAGTCAGCATATCATTTGCATAAGGCAAACACAAATTCCGCATGTCGATCGATTTGATTAATAAGGAAAAAGCAGATTGCTTGTGGACGCTCTTTCCCACGTCTCCATTGCGATTTAAACATGCTCTTTTCTTCACATGCAAAGCTGGGTAGGGCAACCCCGTGCGCCCTGATGGGAAAATCGATTGTGTATAGGTGGAAATGCCACTTAGCATAAAACATCTTCTTAAACGGATTATGGAGCTGGTCACAGTAAAGGCTAGGGGTTGGCCAGCACTGATACGTCTTATCAAAAATTCACACTGACAGCCTTGCAGGGTCGATACTCGTGGAGGCCATTCAATTCATTAGCCCCAGCCTGGAAACAATGAAAGCACTCAAGCCTGAAACCCTGGCCACACTGATACAGAGAGCAAACGCGCTCACTGTGTAGACATCAGGTTTCTGCTTCAGAGCATTAGCGATCCGACACTGTGATGAAGAGATTCGGTATTTTGCTTAATGTGAGCTGAGCTGAATTTACGCCTTAGGGCAAAGTCCTGTTAAAATCAGCCAAGAGACTCCAAGGGGAAAGAATGCAGCATTTGACTATGATTATTACAATCTTTCTCTTTTTTGCCACCAATATTATTTAAGCACAGCAACCAGTGCAAACCGTTACAAGCTGCCTGAAGCACAGTCTGTTTCACACTACACGTACTTTTAACACCAAATACATTTAATAATGTTATTAATAATTATAGTAATAATAACTATATAATTATTACTATATATTCTGTTTGAATAAGGGCTGCATGATATATATTGCGATTTATCGTAAATTTTATCGCATGCGATTTGGCAACGGCTGCGATTATTCCATGCGCAGCTTGTCAGAGCTGTACGGCTCTGTGATCAGTAGTAAATGCTTCTCCATCTGAGAGCCAGTGGGCGCTCTTGCGCAGAAACTCAAAGTATTAGTGATGGGAAGTTAGGTTCTTTTCTGCGAACCGGTTCTTTTGGACAGTTCAATTCAATAAACCAGTTGAAAAAAACGCTCCGATGTAATGTTGTCATCCGCGTTTCTTATGTACAGTATTATGTACAGTATTTTGTATGCTATTCATCTGTTATGGTGTATTTGGAAAAGCACAATAAACTATGTATTTTGAATTAAGTCATAAACATATTTCCAGTATGTTTTATATTATCACACTTTCCGATGTTCAACAAAACTTGACTAATGTACTTTTCATTCTCTTGAAAAATTACACACACGCGCAGTATCATCAGCTCATCGGTTCTCAAATCGGACATGTCCGAAAAAAGCAGTTCTCGGTTGTGTACTGGTGATCCGAAAACCGTTGCAACCGATTCTTGACTCGAGAACGCTAACGGTGACAGGCCGTGTACACCGCGCATGCGCACTCATATCAGCGGCTCTGCTGCTCGTGCTCATCATCATCAGTTCTCTCTCCACAGCAGGTTAAGTCAGTGTACTGTTGGAGTAACTGAATAACTCCGGGATGTTGGTTTATTTCGAGAGGAAGTGTCAGGCACGTCAAAAAGTGAGTAACTTTAGTAATTTGTGGATTAGTGTTTGCTTACTGGAGATGCGAACTGTTTCGAACGATTCAGTCCGATTTGGTGAACTGGTTCGAACCTGAAAAGAACCGGTTAAAAAGAACGATTCGTTCGCGAACCGGACATCACTACAAAATATGCCCTGCCGCAGAAGAAGATAACATGCGTCATATCGCTGTAGCTGAATAAACAGAAGATTGAAACGCTTTGACGTGACTAATAAACACACGACTGCCTTATTCTGTGTAAGAAGCCACATCATCTCACAGAAGGATGCTCAGCTGTCGTTATGAAGTGAGTTTGGAGTAAAAACATGTTATTAAACGTTGGACAAGATGTTAATAAATGCTTCTCATGTGTGGAAAGATGTTTGACCCGTGTTGCTTTTTCAAATGTACATTATAAGCGACTCAAACTCGCAGTGCTTTCAGATGGATTAGCATTTGGAGCCATATTTCATTGACAAGCAGCGCACAAAAAAAACTAAAAAACAATTGTAGCCTTTGCGATTTCATAATCGCACTAAGAATCGTGTTTAAGCGCGATTTCAATGTTATTTTTCCGTATCGTGTGATAAATCTTGCAGCCCTAATTTGAATATATTTTAAAATGTAATTTAATCCTGTGATCACAAAGCTCAATTTTCAGCATCATTACTCCAGTTTTCAGTGTCACATGATCCTTCAGAAATCATATGATGATTTAGTGCTCAAAAAACATTTCTTATTATTATCAATGTTGAAAAAAGTTGTTCTGCTTAATATTTTTGTGAAAAAAAAAGAAAAAAAAAAAACTAAATTTATTTGAAATCAAAATCTTTTACCACATTAAAGGTCTTTGCTGTCACTTCTGATACATTTAATGCATCCTTGCTGATTTCTTTTAAAAAAAGAATATAAATAAATAAACAACAGTAGTTTAGAGTGCATTTTCAAAGTGTTTTTCAAAGTCCAGAACAGTAAAATAAGCTCAGTGCTAAAAAAAAAAAAATCTTCTCGCAGCTGCGTTTTTGATACAAAGCACTGTTTCTTACACATGCAGTGTGAATACTATAAATAATTTATATATATACAATAATATAATTTGAGCATGTAAATAAATGTGCTGCTTATGTGTGCAGTATGAAACAGATACCAAGAAAACCTGATACCAAGAGCGATTCCAGTCGTTTACAGTAGCACTATGCAGTTTTGCACTGCAAAGACCCATTACCGATTCGACGCACGCTCTCATCCCCTCATCAGCGATACAGTAAATAATACGCTTAAATAAAGGTTTCTAAACTCTGACTCTGATAAGCCTGACCACTGAGCAGCGGCGGCAATCATTTCCATATACGAGGCTCTCCGGGCCACCTAAGCCCAATTGTGCAAGCTAAGCATAAGATGAAAGCATTTACGTTCCCGGTTCTGTTGTGTGTTAGCAGCAGAAAAAAAAAAGCAGCGTAAAAAGGTGAATAAATAAACCTGGTGGAGTGAGTGGATGCTAGTGAGGGAGGGGGTGCTAATTAGTTACGGTCCTTTGATGTCACTACCACCCGCGCCGCATGCAAACCTTTCAATTAGCGAACAACAAGATGTACACATCAACTGTCCTCAAAGCCCTTTCCCGTCTCTTTAACTCAATCATGTACTTACGGGGTCCATTTAGCCATGCATTTTCCATTAAGACGGAGAGCTGAAGGAATAAAGAGCGAGCTAGAGAGAAAGCAAAGTGGGTAAACAGATACAGAATAACTCTAGTAGAAAAAAAACAGATGGTACCATCAAGAGGTGAAAGGTTTTTCTGACCGATGAGAAGATAGATGACGGGGAAAGGAGAGAGATATATGGGACACTGGGGAGAAAAAAATGTCAGGCAAGAGAGTGGCGAGGACAGTGACCTTCAGACTTAACGGCTAGTTTGTTGCAGGTGGCTGGGATGCCTTACTGTGAATGCATAACTCCCATAAAAAAAACACACACACACACACACACACACACAGACAGACCTTCTAAATGTCACACTACACTTTGGCGCACACACACAAACACACACTTCCTCTACCTCTCTCTTCTTCTGTCTCCTTTTTCATTTCTCCCCTCGAGAGTCAACATTCACATTCATCACATGTTGTTGACCTCTGCATCTCAAAGTATGGGTGCAAACACACACACACACACACACACACACACACACACACCCCTTTGGCCTTCATAATCGGCTGGATGGATAGTTGTACTATACTGTAATACATCCCCAATTACTTTACATTGACATAAAATTAAGGAATATTGTGATTATTTTTATGTAGTTTTTTGGACATTTGGTTTGAAAAAACGCCTCATACTTTTACAAACTTTTAATGTCTCTGAGAGCATTAAAAGAATAGTTTACTCAAAAAAAAGAAAGAAAAAAAGAAAATTCTGCCACCAGTTACTCACTCTTGTGTCGATCCAAACCTATATGACTTTCTTTTTTCCTGAAGAACACAAAAGAAGATATTTTGGAAAATGCTGTTTTTTGGACCATCTAATGAAAGCCGATGGTGTCTAATGTTATTTTGGACCCAAGTAACATTCATTATATGGACAAAAACTGTTTTTTCATTCCTCAAGATATCATTTTTTTGTGTGCCATAGAAGAAAGAAAGTCATACAGGTTTGTATCTTCAGCTATCCTACCTTCAGATTTTTGTGTATCTTCAGATTTTTTATTCATTAAGGTCAATGAGTTCAAACCGTTTCAATGAGTATTCTATTTTATTGTCCACGCAAATCTCTCGCATATTAATGTTTTATTTTTCAATATATGTAGGTAAATATAACTGTTTATCACTATTTATTTTTATTTTGTGAAATATAAAGAAAGATTAAATAATCTTTCTTGTGTTAATTTTGTGAAAGATTTTTTTTTTTTTGAAAAGATGCCTGGATAATTTTATTCAGATAATTATAGTATTTTATTCATACATAGATATATTAACTAGATATTTATTGTATTGTAGAATAAATTCAGTTGGCTAAAATGGCTTGAAACAAAACATTAAATAAAAAAAATTAACCCAGGAAGAAGCTAGTTGTAGTCTCTACCAGCCGTTTGTTGAAGTCCTTAAACAGAGAATACTTTAAAAGAAAATATCTCCATTTCCATTTAACTTTGAGCATTGTAACTTTGCAGAAATTGTTAATGCTCTAACAGCAACATTACACACTTACTGAAGTTAAAAAAGTGAAATCATAATCAACCACCCCTTTAAGCAATAAATCCCAGCACTAGTTGGTTGTTTTCTGTTTACCTGTGATTTGTCTCCCTGTAGATGGGCAATACTGAAACTGGACAGTACCTTAGAGTAACTGTAATGCTGCCAACATAAAGAGCAATAGGGCATCCTGACAGCCAGCAGATTTTTTTTTTATTAGAAGATACTTGTGTGTAATGGATGACTGCACACTCTCTCCTGTTTGCCCTCTCCCAAACTCTCTTCCTGTGGGTGATCCAGAGCCTGTACCAATGGTTTATACGCTATTATGTTGCTATTTCCAATGCATAATCCTATTTAGTAAACGTATATTCAATTAAAAGCAGGCTGCGGCCCCAAGGTGATGCTCGGTTCCCTCATATCGCTTTGTCTGTGTCTACAATGAGGCTGACTTCAGACTAGCAGAGTGTGAAATTAAACAGGTGATAAATTCACTGCTACAGCCAGATGCAGGGAACACTGTCATTTTTCATTACCTCCAAATAAAAGAGTGAAAGAACACTGCCATTTTTTTCTTATGACTAATGAACATGAGTATTGAAGCCAGGTCTAAACAAATGAGTAAAGCCTCTCTGTGTAAATAAACAGCCCCTTTGGCCCCTTTAAGAAAATGTTTTACTTTGACACTACATTTTAGGCCTATAAACACAAAATCATACCAACCATCGAACAAATGAAGCAAGGTGTTTGAAAACTAAATGTAAGATAGACAAATCAGCTCTGTTTTCATCAAGCTAATACCCTGTTCACTAATCTTCTACATACAAAGACTGTAGAGAATAAACTCTCAAAGCAGGTGTCACTGGCCTCTGGTTAGGATCTATTGACCAGACCCAGATCCCTGCAACCTTTAACAGCAACTCCTCCACAGCTTACAGAGCTGGAAAGAAAGGTCTGATGAGACTTAGAGGGGAAAACAGCATGTTTTTTTTTACTGCCGAAAAGACATCTGGGAATAACATAAGTGAGATATTACAGTACATCACCACTATACAGTGAAGTGTTGGGGTATGTTATAGTATTTAAATAAAACTAAAATAAAAGAAACTAAATAAAAGTAGAGACACTTAATACCTTGACTACATTTTCAGTAGTGTGACAGTAGATCAAACAAAGAAGCTTTAGCAGTATAAAACAATTTTTTCAACGAATAGTCATGTAACGTGTTAAAAGTAGAAGTGAGGTGGTTCAGAAATGACAACCTTCTTTTTTTGCATACTAAAAAATATTTAGCATTCTTTTTTATCAATAATAGTTTATTTTATTAGTCAATAAATCAGTAAATAGAGTAAATATAAATAATAACAAATTATTTTGGAAAGAAGTCTCTTATGCTCACCAAGGCTGTATTTATTTGATAAAAAATACAGTAAAAACAGTAATTTTGTGAAATATTGTTACAATTAAAAAAAATAAATGTTTTCTACTTTAATATATTTTAAAATGTATTTTATTCCTGTAATGGTAAAGCTGAATTTTCAGCATCATTATTCCCATCTTCAGTGTCACATGATCTCTCAGAAATCATTCTAATATGCTGATGTGCTTTTTCAGGATTCTTTTATAAATAGGAAGTGCAAAAAAACAGCATTTATTTGAAACAGAAATTTTGTAACATTATAATTATACTTACTGTCACTTTTAAAGGTGCTCTATGGAAGTTTTTGACTGTACTAAAGCATAAAAATACCATAATATGTATGCAGATATTTATCAAACATGCTGAGTTCACATACTCTTTTCTCTGAAAACCATTGCTACAGCCAGTTATTTTACTTTGAAATTAGCGTTCCATGTCAGAATTTCTGTTTTGTTTTGGTCTGTGCAAGACCGCATGTTGCCAATTTACCCAATAGTATTTCACCACCCCGGGTTGCCAGTTGGCGGAAAACACATGCAGCGAATTGCAGCCATGGAAGCCAGCGAAACAAACTGGGCCAGAGATCGCAGATTCTACCCGACCTAAAAAGTCTCAGCATCCATCTAAAAATCTCTATGAACGGAAGCATATTCAAACGCGATATCAACTCATCATAAATCAATAAATCAACTAATTATCTTACAGTGTGTAAGTCTCCTTGCCTTCCAATGTCAATTGAGCTCGCTCCTGTTGCGTGTTTTCAAACTGGCAACCCGTGTGAGCGTGGAGTCTGAGGAGGAGGGGGCGGGGCAAACAATATTTGGACAGAATTTGGACTGCAGAACCCATTTCAACCACTAGCTGTCATTCTTACATAAAGCACCTTTAAT